>OZ020181.1:38717501-39226219 GCA_963971135.1 Stenus bimaculatus
CATTCGAATTATTTAAGAATTTTTTAAGATCAGGACTCTAGCGCTGGAGAATCTCATTTGCTTGACGCACCAATGTATTTAAAGAGCTAAGATACGTAGTCCGAGTTTTTACATCAAAGAATGTGTGTTTTTCGTCCGATTTTCAAAAAGAAAGTTGCGTTATAAAGGAGAATGTTCATTTTAACATCCTTACTAATTTTATTTATTTTGGGGTACGCTAACACCTTAAAAAATCCCCAAAACGTTCAGTTTGTTGTGCTTTTTTTTCGATTGTTGAGTCGCCGGCATCTGTTTAAAAAAATTGCAGCGACGTTAGGGTTTAAAGGGAAGTTACGAAATTTGGCACTGTTTATTCGTATATCATGGGGATCGGCCTGAAAATTTTTTAAGCCTCCAGGGGCAAAAAGGTGGCGTTATCGTTTAATTTTTAAAGTAAAGTCTACATAAATCTTTTAAGAATAATGCTGACTTAAATATTGTGTATTCCGGACTGGGTGGGTACAAAAATTCTTTTAAAACTTGAATATTTTTTTGAAAAATCCAATTAACCAATTTTATCAAAGTGTTTTATAAAACACGCTTCTTGTAATATTTAGCTTCAGTAAAATGTTTAAATAACCTTACTTTTAGAATTATAGAATTAGAAAAGTTTAGCCCCACGGCCTTAAAATTTCGAATGATTTTAAATCGACCCCTTTAATGAAAAATAATATTATTTTAGAAAATCAGTAAAAAAATTATAGGTAATGTAGGTTCGTTTAGGAATGGTGGAATTGAAAAAAAAACACAATTAACAACAACAAAAAACTTTCGCATAGAGTGAGAGCTTCTTTTTTTTAAAATTTGGTGGTCCTGAAAAGGACCGATTTTTGATGATGCGGATGAAAGGTAGTTGAATTATAAAAGAAAGCGATATTTACTAAAAAAAAAAAATAGGTAAAACTGGTGAATTAAATTTGTCAGAAAAAAATCATAAAGTTGTAAAAATATTTTTATTTGTACAAATACAAACTAGGAAGGCGCAATATTTGACAAAAAAACATTTTTAATTTAATTAAGCCAAATATAAATTTTTAAAAACACATTTAATACAATTTCAAGTTTTATTTAAAAATTCATGCTTTTGAACAAAATGTGGTCTTTTGTTACTACACCAGAAAATGCAATGTTCAACCTTACGCATTACTCAATAGAATCCATTTTCGCGTTCTTGGATTATAAAATTTTTATTATTTATTTTATTTGATTTATACTTTTGGCTTGCATTTCGTTTAACCAGCTCGGGAATAACGTACCTATTTTCTTGTTGAGTTCGTGAAGAGCGTAGTTTTCTTTATTTTCTGTTTTCTTGTGAAAATGAGTCGGTACACCATAGCGGAGAAGTCAGATATGCTGGAATGGTTCCATCAAGGGAATAGTTCTCAAAAAGTTTGCGACTTATTTGCTTTTAAATATCCGGACAGACCTATTCCAAATAAAAACACCGTACACACTTTATTTAGGAATACCGGTTGCGTGTTTAAATTACCTGATATTAATCAAGGCGATCGTGCTTCTATCGTTTCGGAGGAAAAAACGTTGATGGTTTTGTCGGCAATCGAAAACGATTCGGATTTGTCCAGTCGAGATATTGCTGAAGAAGTAGATATTTCGCCCTCATCTGTGCTTCGCATTTTAAAACGACATGGCTACAAATCCTATAAGTATTCAAGATGTCAAAACCTGAAAGATCCGGAGGATAGGATTCGAAGGATGACATTTTGGGAAAAAACAATGGAGAAGGCCAATTCAGATGTTAATTTTATTCCAAATATTTTATTTACGGACGAATCAAATTTTCCTCTAACTAGAAGGCACAATTCTGCTGTTGTTAATTATTGGTCACATCATAATGAACACAGAGCAATTGTTACTTCCAGCCAAAACCGGGCCTCCCTAAATGTTTGGAGTGGAATAATTGGCAATCGTGTAATCGGTCCATTTTTTATTGATGGAACTTTAAACTCTCAAAAATATTTACAACTTTTGAGCGACGAAGTTATTCCAACCATTAGAGGAATTCGCGATTTAAATGTTAATGACATGTATTTTCAGCAAGATGGAGGTCCTGCACACAACACCTTAATTGTCAGAGATTTTTTAAATCGAAGTTTTCCAAACAAATGGATTGGTACTCATTCTCAACCATTGGCCTGGCCTCCGAGATCCCCGGATTTATCCGCTTTGGATTATTTTTATTGGGGTTACCTTAAAAACACCATTTACCAGGGGGGCAAATTTAATAGCGTGCAGGAATTGCGAAATAAAATAATTGATGAATCGAATGCCATAAGCGTGGAAACATTAAACAAAATTTCGAATTCATTTTATGACCGCTTGGGATATTGTTCAGCACAACAAGGCGACGTCTTCGAATGATTTTTATAATATGACAACCGCATCATCAAAAATCGGTCCTTTTCAGGACCACCAAATATCGGTCCTTTTCAGGACCACCAAATTTTAAAGAAAAGAAGCTCTCACTCTATGCGAAAGTTTTTTGTTGTTGTTAATTGTGTTTTTTTTTCAATTCGACCATTCCTAAACGAACCTACATTACCTATAATTTTTTTACTGATTTTCTAAAATAATATTATCTTTCATTAAAGGGGTCGATTTAAAATCATTCGAAATTTTAAGGCCGTGGGGCTAAACTTTTCAAATTCTATAATTCTAAAAGTAAGGTTATTTAAACATTTTACTGAAGCTAAATATTACAAGAAGCGTGTTTTATAAAACACTTTGATAAAATTGGTTAATTGGATTTTTCAAAAAAATATTCAAGTTTTAAAAGAATTTTTGTACCCACCCAGTCCGGAATACACAATATTTAAGTCAGCATTATTCTTAAAAGATTTATGTAGACTTTACTTTAAAAATTAAACGATAACGCCACCTTTTTGCCCCTGGAGGCTTAAAAAATTTTCAGGCCGATCCCTACGATATACGAATAAACAGTGCCAAATTTCGTAACTTCCCTTTAAACCCTAACGTTGCTGCAATTTTTTTAAACAGATGCCGGCGACTCAACAATCGAAAAAAAAGCACAACAAACTGAACGTTTTGGGGATTTTTTAAGGTGTTAGCGTACCCCAAAATAAATAAAATTAGTAAGGATGTTAAAATGAACATTCTCCTTTATAACACAACTTTCTTTTTGAAAATCGGACGAAAAACACACATTCTTTGATGTAAAAACTCGGACTACGTATCTTAGCTCTTTATCCAGTTTAAATACATTGGTGCGTCAAGCAAATGAGACAGTGAGATTCTCCAGCGCTAGAGTCCTGATCTTAAAAAATTCTGAAATAATTCGAATGATTTCAAGGTCAACCCCGCAAATAAAAGATAATGTTGTTGGGAAGTTAAAACTTCACAAAAACATTTCGGAACATATTACTGTCTTATATCTAATATCTAATCCATCCAAAGTGGTTAAACTAAAGAGAATTAATTAGTATTTATGACAAAAATAAATTTTGATTTTTTCCTGACAAATTTCATTCACCGGTCTTACCTAAAATTTTTTAGAAAATATCGCTTTCTTTTACAATTACGAAAAAATTAAAAACCGATAGCTGAGAAAATTTTCTGGACTCTTTCGAATTAAGCCAATATCCGCCAGGCCAAAGAATACTGATTTTAGCAATTTAAAAATTCACAAACAATTTTGGTGGGTACCTTCTAATATGCTGGAATTCAAAAAAATTATTATAACAATAGTTAACTTTTGTAAAACGACCATAGGGTTCTCATTTTTTAGAAGTTTGGTAGTGCCCTGATTCATTTTTAATACGGTACGCGAAAAAATCATTTTTGTCATAAGTACTAATTAATTCTCTTTAGTTTAACCACTTTGGAAGGGATTAGATACAAGAAAGTAACGAATCCGGAAATGTTTTTGTGAAGTTTTAACTTTCCAACATCCCTATCTTTTATTTGCGGGGTTGATATTGATATCATTTGAATTACTTATGATTTTTTTAAGATCAGGACTTCGAAATTTTTCTCGGCGATCGGTTTTTGAGGTATTAATAATTTTGTAAAAACGGAAGATTTTTTAGTCATAACTCGAAAACGAATAGAGATATCAAAATTAATTTTAAGAAAACGCTTTAAAACATGACACTTTATTAAAGACGATTTTAAAGTAAATCTTTTTTATCCTTGTACCGTGTATCTTCCCGTTGCCCTGGAGACTTGAAAATTTGTCAGGTTAACCTTTAAGATGTACGAATAAACAGTGCCAAATTTTGTGGCATCCCTTTAAACCCTAACGGCGCTGCATTTTTTTTTAAATTGATGCCGGCGACTCAACAATCGGTAATACAGCAGAACAAATTGAAGGTTTTGTTAAAATAAACATTGGGACAAACAGAGAACAATTAATTAGCACTAACATATTTAAAAGAACTCAAAATAAGAGATTTGGTGAACAATGTGGATTGTTGTTAAGAGAAAGTAAATTAGGTCACTTTTTTGCTGTTTGAAAAAGTGACCTAATTTACTTTCTCATATTTAAAAGAATTAAATATTTGTTAAAACTGGCGACGATCAAACAGGATTAAAATTTTTATAAATTGATAGATTAATGAATGACCAGCTGAACGACCAGATGTGTGTTTGTGCCCTGTTTGTCAACAAGGAACAGACGTCACGAAAATCAATTGAGGTTGGAGAGACGAGCATGACATCTGCGTTACCAACGTAAGTATCTCAGTCCCCAAGTAACATGCAGCCTCGACCATATTCAGGGTGTTATTGAGGGTGTTAAGGGTGGTTAATTGGGAGGCGGAATAACTATCCAGACTCTCTCGTTAAGTCATAGATGGTACGAAGCTTAACTTGCTTTATAATAATTCTTATTCGCAAACACCTGTTACTTTATGTTATAAATATAAAATGTTAAAACTTTTTTCAATTGTAGTAAGCCTAAAACAATAATTAACATATTAGCATAAAATTATAACAACTTAAAGGGACAGTCTCATTAACTGTATATGTAGATTTTAAATTTAACTCTATTAGAGTGTAGTCTCATTTTAGTCAAAGATTTATCTAACTTTTATAATTTTTAAAACCACGTGGAGAAGTTGTAGGTTAAATCACGACCAGACAAGTAGTCATGGAGGCTTCAGTCACTCTCACCGAAGCTACTCTACTCGACTCGGAAATGCAACTGCGAACAATGCCGAGCAAACCGTGACGATCTAAAGCAGACATGACCACTGAAGCAACCGCTGACACGAATGTCGATGTACTACAGGGTGGAAATGTGTAAAAACTGTTTTAAAACAAATGTTGCATTTCGTGTAACATTAAAAAAACTTGGCTAAATTGATTAAACTATTGAAAAATTTTTAATGTGTGTGATCTAATTGGATGTTAGCGTTATTTGTTTTGGGATTATTTATGCTTCTGTAAATTTCTAGATTTTCAAAATAATTAAGGTTTTGAAAATCTGAAACAAAATGCAACAGATCGACATTCGTATCGGGATCGAGCCTTCAGTTAAGACATGGTCAGCAAAGTTCGAGTTATCATGATATTTTAATCTTATTGCAGCTTCACGTTTGTAAATATGCAAAGAACACCCAAGGTTTTTTTATTGCCGGTTAAAATTGTTTTAGTAGGGTACTTTAAAATTTATTTAAAGGGGTTTTCCCAAATTCTCTAAAAGACCGAATCTCGTTTTATTGCGGATATTGGGCGTTTTCTAAATGGATAGGTTCCTAGAAAACGGTCAAGTTAGGGCCCACAGTTCTCAAGGGACGCAGGATATTGTGGCCATTAGTCCGCAATAAAACAATCGGCAGTAATTTAATAACTTTTTAAAATTATTTAATTAAGTTAAAATTTGTAATCAAAATTCCATATCACAAGTAGGAAAATGTTCTAGATTTTTGCCTAACCATTATTTCGATATAAGTCACGATTCTATATCACTCACAAGACTAAAGAAAACTTTGGTTGTCAGAAGAATCCCTTATTTTTGTCCAGTTTTTTTAGCGTAGAGGCCCTACTCATTAAGAATGTTTTAAAGTTAGTAATTTAGGAATATAAGTACCATGTTTAGTAGATTTAAGGAATTATTTACGTTAATCTCCGAGCATGACTGTAGGCAAATCTCTTAGCAGCTAGATGGGTTAAAGGTATTTTCTATCATCCTTAAGTCACCCCCTCGACCGGTAGGCGCAAGCAACACTTACGAAACGCTCATTCATTGGTCAATTCACACCCCTCTTTCATTTCAATTTTAAAGTATAAATACGGCAGTTTTTGCAAATTTCGTCAATTCGTGTATTATTCAGCCGAAACCTCAGTTCTCGTTGGTGTCCAAGTAAGTTCGTTATTTTTGTAGTCTGTTCTATTGTTCATTTAATTTCGTAAGTGTTGTCTAAATTGTTGAAAGAGGTTTGCTAAAGTTTTATGTCAAAGCTCGGAGTTCCGAACTTCGATTACTTTTTTTGTATTTGTTTAATTTGTTTTTCTCTTTACTCTCATTTATTTTTTTAATTCCATTTTTATTTTATTTATTTTACCTCATATTTAAATACAATTGTATAGTTTTCTTTACCAATATAGTCAATTAATTGTTTTTGCGAACCTTTCATTTGGACCTAGCATACCTCTTTTCAGCCAAATTAAGTGATAGTGTGTTAGTGATTGAATCTTGACCACGAGAGCTGAGGCGAGAGGAAGATAGGCTGACCCATCCCTATATAAAAGGTAGGTGAGAACATTCAATGACAAAGCAACTATAGAACAGTAGAAGTATCAAAACCAATTTTATTAAAGTCACGAAATCAGCCATTTCATCTGGTCACTCTTTCGTATTTTTATGTAAGACCCGGTCCGCTCCCATGTAAAAGAACCTATTAATTAATTTGATTCGTCAAATTAACACTCCCTAACATCTTCGGTAATTTATATATTTTTTTTCAATTAATTCTTTCTTACTATTATTTATAAATTTTTTTATTATTTTTTTTTCTTTTCTATCTTTCTTAAAATAGTCAATAAACATTTAGACCAGACGGGGCAAGGCTGAAGGACCAACGGTAAACTTACACGTTCTTTGATCCTACTATTAAGCCCCGTTTTCACGGGCCGTGTCTGACGAACGTGAACCAAGGTTTCATTTAATAAGCGTCGTGTAAACTATTACATTCGTGAAATACGAACGATACATTTTGTTTCACGAATCGTAGGAATACGTTCGTGAAGAAATCAAACGTGTTTGATTTTTAATTCGTATAGTCTATCGTGGGCAGTGCAACGTGCAGCATGTCTGACAACAATTTACGCATGAGTGACGCTGATACACCTCAGTTTGTGGAACTTTATCAAAATGAAGCAGTTTTATGGGATGACTACAAAAAAAAGAAGCCCGCTATAAAAAGAATTGTAAATTCCTTTAAAATTAAAGGTTTTGAAGAAACTCAAGCAATTTTGAAGTTTAAAAATTTAAAGAGATCGTACTGTCAGGAATTGAAAAAAATTGCGAATAGTAAAAAATCTGGTTGTTCCACGGATGACATTTATGTACCAAAGGTTGTTTGGTTCAAAACCATGGATTCATTTCTGAAACCACACGTAAAATCAAGAAATACACTTTCAAACAAGTAAATGTATAAATAAAAGTCTTATTTTTGTTTTCAATATACATTTTATTCAAAGAAGTAATATATGTAAAAAAAAAGTTACTCTGCAATTTGTTGCCACTGCCATGGGACAGCTCCTTCGTTATTAAAATAATTACAATATTGATCTCTTTTACTTGATGCTAATCTGCTAGAATGTCTATCATGACTTGTAGGAATATTTTTAAGACCATTACATCTTGTTTGTCTCCAAGTTCCTTGAGTAACATTGTAATTTTCGTCTTCATAATCAAGGAGATCAAATGGGACGTACGAGTTGCCAGTTTTTCGAAGGCAATTATGTAATGAACAGCAGGCCGTGATAATTTTATCTACCTTTTCTAATTTTACTGCGATTGGCCTTTCAAAAATTCTAAACTTAGATACTAATATGCCAAAGGCATTTTCTGATATACGTCTAGCTCTGGATAGCCTATAATTATATATTTTTTCGGCCCTAGACAAATTTCTCTTCCTATATGGCTTGAGTAGAGATACTGTCAAAGGGAATGCATCATCAGCGACAATAACTGTATCTGGTGGCATATTCAACATATTCGACTCCATCGCATTATAAAGTGAACAATTTCGCCATACACCACCATCTGATGCTCTGCCTTTTGCCCCCACATCAACATACGTAAAGCAATAATTGTAGTCAACTAACGCAAGCAAAATAATGCTAAAGGTCTCCTTATAATTGAAGTAATCGGACCCACTTTTAGGTGGTGCTCTTAACACTACATGTTTTCCATCTAATGCCCTGATGCAATTTGGAAAGTTCCATTTGGTTTTGAATCCATTTACTATATTTAACCATTCGTGTTCTTCTTTTGGAACCTAAAATTAATTAAGTGCTTTTATTATAGGAAAATCCAGATACAAATAATCCGGCCGAAGACGCGAATTCGGAATGCACTACAACAGAAGAGTCCAATCCTGTTTTAGTGGCATTGCAAGAGCGACCATCTACATCTACATCTGATATTAGGAAAGATCAACACAAAAGAGTCTACAACGATACAGCAACAACGACACCCCAAATAAAGAAAAAGAAAGTTTTGAGAACTTTTGATACAGATTCAGACAATTCTATTAATGAAGCAATGAGGAAATTGGATGACATTTCAAACAGGGTAACGATTGCCAGTACAGTGACAGAAGATCATTTAGATCATTTTGGAAAATATATAGTATCTACGTTACGAAAGTTGCCAAAAAACATATCATCACAACTACAAGCATGGTTTTAAAGCCAACTATCGATTCAATAGAACCTAATAGTAACTGTACACAATACACAGATTTGACTGATCCTGGGGAATAGTCTACTTATCCTTCAGAGGAGAATCAGGAAAATTGGATCCCCATCCATACTTCGGCCATGAGTCAATATTAAATTTAATTCATTTACTTTTTTGTAATTTAAATAATAAATATTATTAATTATTTTTAAATTATTTAACTTACCTTTATAAATTCCTCAAGAAAAGTACATATTTCATCCAAAACCTCTGCAATAAATAAACTTATCGAGGATTTTGGGACTCTAAATAAAAATTCCAAACTTTTAAAACAGTCTCCTGTTGCTAAATAACGAAGAGTGATTTCCATTTTTGTTTTTGCTGGTATAGCCTCTCTCATATTCCTATCGTTTCTTTGAATATTGGGGCTAATACGTTCCAGTAAATATTGAAAGTGCTGACATTCGTAGTAAATTTTTTAAATCTTCGGGGTAGACGGAAAGTTAGTTGGTTAAGGAGGTCAAATTTCTTCGTGAAATCCAATCTTTTGTCCACCATCTTTCTTCTTTTTGCAGCTAATTGTTTTTGAACAGTACGCCACATACAACTTCACAAGCTTCTGCCACCAACGACTGCATTTTACAAACTAACTACTTACAGGTACGATGTTGTGGGGCATGAATTACGAATGCATAAATACCATACAAACTGCAGCCACGAAAACAAAATCTCGCGAATCGTGAAGTCTTCATTTTCGTAAATTAACGACCGTTTTTCACGTTCGTCAGACACGGCCCGTGAAAACGGGGCTTTAAACTGTCTTTAGGTTTGACTAATATATTCCGCACAACAGGAACCACAACTGAGTTTGTATATACCACTTTTGGTTGATGGGTGATCTTTACTTTTGTTGTTTTTTATTACGCTAAGCGAGGTATTGGTTCTAAATGATATAGTGAAGTTGTGTTTCATTAAAAGTTTGATAGCAATCATAGTTGAAATACGAAATGGCATCAAATTTGTGGTCTATTGGGAGTGGACTAGACTGTGAATATGCATTTTTGTATAACAAATTTAGTTTCATTTTGGAAATTACTTTCTTCACTAAACCATCAGGAAAGGAGTTATTTTTACCAATAAGTCTGATCAGGTTAACCTCTTTTAAAAAGTCGTTATACACCATAAGTATTGTGAATAGTCTATAAGAGAGGCTATTGACTCACGATGGTCGTCTCTTATAAAAGTGTCCTTTTATCGAGGGGACCACTTGAAATAGCTACAATTAGGCTTTTCACTTGTACAGAACAATGATGTTGGGTTCTGTTGTTTGTTTACTCTCAGTATCGGAGTTGTTACTGGGCCGATTCAATAAAGTAAAAAAAATGTAGTGTTCTACCTTATTTATATAGACATAAAAAGGTGGTTATGTACAAACAAATTGTTCAAGATGATAAAAAAAAAGTGTACCACATTACGGAAAATACTAATACATAGAATATCTGGCCGCGCGCAATGGCAAGTATCCTCTGGTTAACCGGCAGAACCACTTCCGCGCGTTATAACCTGTTCAGTTTATGTAATGGCAGAAACCACGTCCGCGCGCTATTACTTTTTGAGCACTCGTAACGGCAGAACTACGTCCGCGCGCTGTAATAACTTGTAGAGAACTGATAGCGGCAGAACCGGAATGGGACAATTCGGCGCGGCCAACTCGGCGCGGCCAACTCGGCGCGGCCAACTCGGCGCGGCCAACTCGGCGCGGCCAACTCGGCGCGAGCCAACTCGGCGCGAACCAACTCGGCGCTAGCCAACTCGGGGCGAGCCAATTCGGCGCGAGCCAACTCAGCGCAGGGATTCGTTTGTTACATAGAATAATAGTTATTTATGCACCAAGGGAGCAAAGTGAGTAATTTAATTCTGAGTGTGGAAATTGTTGCCCGAGACGTAGTCGAGGGCAACAACCACACGAAGGATTAAAAGCACTTTGCTCCAGCGGTACATATTAATTTTTTTGCACTTCCAATTAATTATTTGAACAAACGTTTTCAATTTTGGGATAATCATTATTTCGTATGCAAATAACTCTACTGAGCCAGACATAACCGTCATCTTATTTAAAAAAATAATTGAACAAGTTGTACCTCCCTTATTTGGTATAACAAATTTTATTGATTGTAATGTTAGAGTAAACGTACATATTTATATTTACTAATTTGTAAATGTACATATCTATTAATAAATTTGTGTTGTTTTCTCCAATCTTGTATAATTTTGAAGCACATCGGAAATCTAAAATCAATTGATCGGTTAATTTATGATAAATTAAATAAGTTTAATCCCAAATAAAACATATTTTTTTAATTTTAATCCAAATTTAAACGTTTATTTAATTAGTAATTTATTGAGGGCAGCGCTAGTGTCATCAATTTTACGCACGGCATGTCGCAATCGAGAAGTTCACCGCCACACCAACGACCTGCAGCACAACCAAAATTTACAGCCATCAGCAAGGAAGAATGCAAACTCCTTAAAATTTTACTATATTTTGTGTAACTACGTCATAACATTAAGCATTTTTTGTATATAAGCCAGCCAATTTCTTAATAAAAGTAGTATTGAACAATCGTCTTTACTCAGCTACAACTACCACTTTCCAAGCCTACAAACAGGAGTGTGAGGCTGCACTCCAGTGGTATCTACAAAATCACAAGTCACCAAAAACCCCTATTTGGAACTTGTTCAAAATATTATTAAAAATTTAAGTACCTATACCATGATTCGGTACGGATCATTCTGCATGAACTTCCGAGTGATGATTAATCATTTTATCGTTTATCTTCTAGAAACTTAAACAATTAACAAAAATCTTTTGAATTGTATAAATATAAGCATTTAGCATACTACATTAGATAAAACCATTAGATATCTTAATAAATAATACAAGAAATATTGTCGCGGCGTGCGGAGTGGTTTGTTGTGCTCCGTAATTTTCGATTAATTTGATTGGTATTTTAATGGTTTTGGACAAAAGAGCTTGTAATTCATGGTCACTTTGACCATTTGGGACGAATGTGCCTTTCGTGATGAAAATTGATAGATAATGAAGGATACTATAGCAAATGTTCTTGTGTTTGTTTACATATGGTAATTAGTTTCAATCGTTGAATTCCTAGTGGTTTTAAAATAATTATAGTATCTGTCTGGTAATATCAATATTTGAGAAAAGTTTATAGAGGGTGAGAATACTAACATCATAATAATAATACTGTAAAAAACAGAACCCGATTTCCCCCCTATTTCCTCATTATGCTTTGTGTACGGGTGCTTTATAAGTAAATTTTTGTTTAGAACACTTTGCAACTCAACGGTGGTGAGGTTAAAGGCGAGTTTTGTAGACTGGAGGTCTTACGTTCGAACCCCGGTTACGTACCTTTTTTATTTTTATTTTCTGCCAAATCTTCGTGTTTCAATCCTTCAACGTATTTCCTTTTATCCGTGGTCTTCCACCTCTGTATTAAAGTCACCACTATCGACCCAGTGAGTGTGAAGAGTGTAAGTTTACCGTCGGTCCTTCAGCCTTGCCCCTTCTGGTCTAAATGTTTATGACTATTTTCAGAAGGATAGAAAAGAAAAAAAAAATAATAAAAAAATTTATAAATAATAGTAAGAAAGAATTAGTTGAAAAAAATATGTAAATTACCGAAGATGTTAGGGAGTGTTAATTTGACGAATCAAATTAATTAATAGGTTCTTTTACATGGGAGCGGACCGGGTCTTACATAAAAATACGAAAGAGTGACCAGATGAAATTTTGATGAAATGGCTGATTTCGTGACTTTAATAAAATTGGTTTTGATACTTCTACTGATCTATAGTTGCTTTATCATTGAATGTTCTCACCTACCTTTTATATAGGGATGGGTCAGCCGAAACCTCAGTTCTCGTTGTTGTCCAAGTAAGTTCATCATTTTGGTATTCTGTTCGGTTGTTCATTTAATTTAGTAAGTGTTGTCTAAATTGTTGAAAGAGGTTTGCTAAAGTTTTATGTTAAAGCTCGGAGTTCCGAACTTCGATTACTTAGTTTTTTTTGTAATTGTTTAATTTGTTTTTCTCTTTACTCTCATTTATCTTTTTTTTAATTCCATTTTTATTTTATTCATTTTACCTTATGTTTAAATTCAATTGTATATTTTTCTTTACCAATATAGTCAATTAATTGTTTTTGCGAACCTTTCATTTGGACCTAGCATACCTCTTTTCAGCCAAATTAAGTGATAGTGTGTTAGTGATTGAATCTTGACCACGAGAGCTGAGGCGAGAGGAATATAGGCTGACCCATCCCTATATAAAAGGTAGGTGAGAACATTCAATGATAAAGCAACTATAGATCAGTAGAAGTATCAAAACCAATTTTATTAAAGTCACGAAATCAGCCATTTCATCAAAATTTCATCTGGTCACTCTTTCGTATTTTTATGTAAGACCCGGTCCGCTCCCATGTAAAAGAACCTATTAATTAATTTGATTCGTCAAATTAACACTCCCTAACATCTTCGGTAATTTACATATTTTTTTCAACTAATTCTTTCTTACTATTATTTATAAATTTTTTTATTATTTTTTTTTTCTTTTCTATCCTTCTGAAAATAGTCATAAACATTTAGACCAGAAGGGGCAAGGCTGAAGGACCGACGGTAAACTTACATTGGCGCAGTCGGTAGGATGTTTTAAAAAAAAACATCATAAGTATTATAGGTATGCAAATAAAATTGGTTTGATCTCTTTTGATCAGTAGTTAGTATGTGGTTTTGTTTATCTTTCATTTGTTGTAATGTTTGTCACGTCGATTGAATCTTCTCGCCACCTATACAGTAATGCACGAATTCCTTTGTCTTAAAGTAACAAGACAAAGTATTAGTTAAGCTAGTTTAGTCAATATTTTTTTTGCTAACTGTAGTATTCGTTTTTTTTATCATTAGGTTCAAAATTAATTAGCGTGATCCATTTTAAGTTTTTTGATCCATACGTGACAACTACTTGGCGAAATAGTATTATTACACTATTCTGGTATTTCTACTTACACCGATATATAATAATTTTTTTTTCAATATTTTTTTTTATTATTAATATTTGTGGGAACCATTTGCTCTCTCTCGTTATTTTGTGTGTTAATTCGTACGATATTTTAAAAATAACATTGTCTTGGGTAACTCTCGATTATTTTATTTACGAAGTCTTGCGAAAAAGAGTCAATAAGAGCCAACAATGAGTGTGAACGCCGGTGGAAACCCTCCAACAACAACCGTAGATTATGTGATCACGACGGGACTTCCACCAACTCCGGTGAACACCTTATTTTTGTCACCGAATGTCACAGAAGCTGCTGCAAATTATTACTCAACACCACAAGTTAGTACATCAGTAACATACGCGAGACATAAACAGCCCGACTATCCGTTTCGGTCAGATGAAGAGTCAAAAAAGGATATTAATAAAACTCTGGAAGAAGTGGACGGTTTTTTGGAAAAATATCGCATTTCTGGATCGTCCAGGAACCCGTATCGCTTGAATCTCGAACGCCCTGCACCACCTATGATGCAGAGCTCAGGATTTTCTATGGCAATGATAGAGGAATACACGGGAAGTGGTAACGTAGAAGTTTTTCTGGACGAAGTCAAAATGTTTATCGATTGTTCGGGTTGGTCAGCAGAGCAAGCATTTAATTTAATTCGCTTAAAATTAAGGGGAGTAGCCCGCGATTATTATCATGAGATGCCGGAAGAAAGAAAACCCCGATCATACACTTCACTTGTCCAGTGGCTCCTTTCAGTTTTCCGGAAGAAAACAGTACATTACAGCAAAAAGGACATTGAGAAACTTTACCGGAGAGGAGATGAGAGACTACATGAGTTTGTTATGCGCTTGGAGACGATGGCAAACAAAATCTACCCTTCAATTGTGGGGGGAGTGGTATCTCCCAAGAATAAATTTTTGAGGGAAAGTCTGGTGTTTGATCAATTTTTAGAGGGAATTGACACTAGATTAGGAAATGAAATAATTAAAAAAAGAAGAGATTTCAATGATGTACATGAGGCGTTACCATACGCGGAAGATTGCGAACTCATGTTCAAACAGCTAATGAAGGAGTCGAGATCAGATAGTTCTAGAAGAAACCACATCAATAATGTAAATACACAGAAACAAAATACGGAACGTTATAATAATGGTTACAATCCAAGAAATAGAGGAACAAATTACAACAATCAAGCACAAGGTAACCTAGGATGGTACCTACACAAATATCCCCATATGAAAGGAAGGTGCTTGAATTGTGGCGAGACTGGACATAATAGGATTAATTGTACCCTCCCGTGGCAAAGATTATGCTTTAACTGTTTAAAGCCTGGTCATATCAGCCCAAGGTGTTCTTTAAACTTGAAACCTGCCTCCTCATAGACCCACAACGAGGCAGAATAGATCATTCAAACTATAGGGTCAACACTACAACACCGGTCGTCAACCACTGCATAATTTATTTAGAAATGTTTTCAAAATTTTATAGTTTTTTAATTGATACTGGTGCCGCTGTATCTATCATAAAAGGAAGTGTCGCGCAACAATTAGAATTGCTGACTTTCTTCAATAGTGATTTTAATTTATATAATGTATCCGGAAATAATATTGAATACTTGTACATAGTTGAAGTTCCATTAAACGTCGAAGGTAAAATTATTCTTCACAATTTTTTTGTATGTAAAGATGAAGATATTGACCTTCGAACAGATGGATTGATAGGCTTAGACTTATTGGGAAAGGTGTCTGCAGAAATTAGTTTTAGGAAAAATTCTGTAAATATTTGTGGGAAAGAGGTTCAATTCGCTCAGGAGGAAGTAGGGTACCCGATGATTGTTAGTCTCGAACAGAACTATGGGGAAGTTGACCTGATTGAGGAATCCTTTTCGTCGCCTGACCGACAGTTGAAGAAAGTTAACGCTTCAACAGGGACGATGCGGAAAGGTGAATTTCAATCGGATAGAGTCTTTTTATCCACCGGGAGACCGCCTTTAGAGGAAAGCGCACCTCTAGTTGGTTTGGTGCGGTTGGAGGAGGCTCATATAATCCCAGGGAAAACAACTATTCTTTGTGTAGGAATCTTGAGTTCCCTGGAGGAGGACGGAAAAATTGTCGAAATACAGCCGCTGAGAGAGGATAGAGATATCATTGTGCATCCTGTGATTTCGCCAATTTTTTCTGGAAATCGGCTCCAAATGTTGATCAGCAACGTTGGAGAGTTTCCAAAAAGAGTTAGAAGTTGTCCCATAGGTAGAGCATCCCTTTGTGAATTGACACCTGTAAATGAAAGTAGTAGTGTAAGGCCTAAGAAAGGGCAGATAGCGACGATTATGACTACAATTGTAAATAGCAACGTATTTGTAAAAAAGAATGTAAATATTAGTGATAGACCTGCAACACCCCACCTGACGTCAGAAGAAGAGGAAAAATTAAATAGATTATTAAAGGAATTCGAGGACATTTTCAGCACGAAAGAACAACCTAAGATTGGAAGGACAGATTTAGTAAGTCACAAGATAGATACAGGATTACATCCGCCAGTAGCTAAACCACCATACAGGATACCTTATAGCAGAGTAGAGAACATGAAGAAGGAAATCAACGATATGTTAGAAGAAGGAATTATTCGACCCTCAGATAGCCCGTGGTCCAGTCCCGCGATACTGTTAGAACGCAAAAACCCCGATGGTACAATTAAGAACAGATTTTGTATTGATTTTCGAAATGTAAATAAGATTACGAGAAGAGATTTTTATCCAATACCCCAGATTCAGGATATTTTGGATCAACTAGGAGGAAGTTACTACTTTACTACATTAGACATGAATAAAGGGTATTGGCAAGTCCCAGTAAGTCCGGAGGATATAGAGAAGACAGCATTTTCCGTCCCTTTCGGTCACTTTGAGTGTACCAGGATGCCGTTCGGTTTGGCCAATAGTCCATCAACATGGCAGAGATTGTTAAATAAAATATTGGAAAAATTTATAGGGAAAATTTGTTTCGTCTATCTGGACGATATCATATGTTTTGGGCCAAAGAATGTAGAAGAACACTTATCCAGATTACGGAGTATATTAGAAATAATCAGGACATCGGGTTTAACGTTGAATTTCGATAAGTGTAAATTTTTGCAAAAAGAGATCGATTATCTAGGTCACCTTGTTAGTCAAGAAGGGATACAACCTAACCCCAATAAAGTGACAGTGATTAACCAGTATCCAATACCAACTTCAGTAAAAGACATCCGAGCGTTTCTGGGTTTGATAGGATTCTACCGAAAATTTGTTCAAAATTTTGCAGAAATAGCTAAACCTCTCACCACTTTGATCAAGAAAAATTCTCAGTTTTCTTGGAATCCGGAAGCCCAAGCAGCTTTCGAGAAATTAAAACAACATTTGGTCAGTTTTCCGGTATTAAGATACCCAAATTTTCAAGAACAATTTATTATATCAACAGATGCATCAGATTTCGCCATCGGAGCAATTTTAAGTCAACGAGAAGGTAAAAATGAACATCCTATTGCTTTCGCTAGTCGACAACTCACAAACCCGGAAACGAACTATACTACTACCGAAAAAGAGTGTCTAGCAATACTTTTTGGAATCAAGAAATACAGAGAGTATGTATTTGGAAAGAAATTCTTAGTCATCACTGATCATCAACCGTTAAAGTGGCTCATGCAAATTAAAGATCCGAATAATCGCTTAATGAGATGGTCATTATATTTATCCGACTACGATTTCGAAATAGAGTATAGACCTGGAAAGAAACATTCGAATGTGGATGCATTGTCACGAATAAAACCTATAAGAACAGTGGCTATTGATTACGAACCTTATTTAGATCGAAACCGAGTTTTCAAGGAACAAAGATCAGATCGAAGAATTCAAGAAATTATACGACGCATAGATGAACACCCCGATTTTTATTTAGACGACGAGTACCTATTATTTAAAATAGTGCCCGAGGATAATATTTACAAACTAGTAGTTCCGAAGTCATTAACCAACACCATACTAAGATTATATCATGATTCACCGTTATCTGGACATTACGCGGCCGATAAAACTCTTCAAAAGATTGCTCGCAACTATTTTTGGGACTCAATCAAAGCGGACGTAAAGGATTATGTAGAAAGATGTCTGCCATGTGCTCGGAGGAAAACGTCCACAAGAAAGAAAATTTCTCCATTAGTTGAACCAACTATAGAACCGAAGCCATTTTTCAGAATTTCTATGGACATCGTTGGACCCATGATACAAACTTACTCAGGCAACAAGTATATCCTAACAGTAATGGATGGATTTACCCGTTATTTAGAAGCCTTTCCAATGCCAGATCAAACAGCCGAAACAGTGGCTAAAACATTTATAAAAGGGATAATACTTAGACATGGTACACCAAGACAAATTCTAACAGATTTGGGAACCAATTTCTTATCCAAATGTTTCCAAGAAATGTGTCGTATTTTGGAAATTAAACATATCAGGACAACAGCCTACAGACCTCAAACAAACGGAATGCTGGAAAGATCACATAGAACACTCAAGGATATTCTTTCAATTTATCTAAATCAACATCACAGAAATGAAAGGGATTGGGACGAATGGGTACCGTACGCCGTTTCAGCAATTTGCACCACACCAAATTCATCTACTGGAGAATCCCCCTTTTATCTAATGTTTGGCCGAGATATCGAGTTTCCCTACGAGGAAATATGTTCCCCACTTAGACCCAGATACGATGCCGACCAAAATTATGTGTCAGAATTCATACAACGTCTTAAAATAGCTAGAAATACCGCTATAGAAAATCAGAAAAGGAGTACCGAAAGAATGCATAAGTTTTTTAATAAAAAGACGGAAAAACATTCATTTACTGAAGGAGATACAGTTATGTTAGAAGTGCCAACAAAGTCGAAACTCAGTAATAAATACGCAGGTCCATATAGAATTCTGGAAGTAAAAGAGGTAAATGCATTAATTAAGGAGATATTTGGAAAGAAAGAAATGAAAGTACATGTGAACAGACTGAAGAAGTTCAAAGGTACATTGGAAAATAGTAAAGCACCAACTCAAGAAGAGGTAGTATTAAATGAACCTGATTGTGAAACGGTAGAGCCATTATTTCATTTCCGTCATTTCAATCCAGAGGAGTTAAATTTAGAGAGATATGCTCAAGAAGATTTAAATGTAGTAAACCCCATCGAAAACGATATTAGGGTAGACTCAGAATTTAATGACGAAGAAAGAGAGAGAGTAGAACCATCAATTAATCCCGAAAGTTTAAGTATGTTAGAGAGTAATTTTAGTCAAAATTCAAGTGTTGAACAACCTAGTTCAAGTACTATTCATGAAGTAAGTAGTATACCAGAAATAGTAGAAGAAACAGAGGGATCAGTAGGACAAATCCACCAATATGCTACTCGGAGCAGAGGGCCAGTTAGAGAAGAACCGTGGATCAGAACTAAACGGGTTTAAAGTTAGAGCGAAAGATGTGTTTAGTTGAATTTGGAGTTTTAATGCTTATTTTTAATTTTTTTTTGTTTTTTGTATTATATATATATGTTGCAGTGTTGCAATTATTGTTTTTGTATCAGCTCAGCACCGAGTCGAGTTGAATTCATCATGAAGATTATGATGATTGGGACCATAATCTGGGTACTGATAATCACAGTTTTGAGATGCCCCCCAACACGCGGAGAGTTAGTAGCGTATGACTGTAGCGACCCCAACACCGAGATGATGAAGGTTTCTTTATTAAATGTTAAGCCATGTTTGGACCCTAGAAAGCCGACCAAAAACCAAACTGAGCGCATCCAAGTAGTACAAACCAAGCAATATGGAGATGTCCATGTGTATTCATGCCTGGTAGGAGTACTGCAGTTAATTCAACATTGTGGGATGCATTCCCACCAATCCACTGTTGCTGGAGGATTCGGCAAATATGTCCACTTTATCCAAGCTGAATCGTGTCGTCTCGCACATCAGACCGGACGCCTAGATCTATCCACCCTGGGAGTAGGGGTCGTCACCAATCTACAAGGAAACAGCACCACGGAAGTGTCTACCACCATAGCGGGCCACTTAGAAAGCGACGGACAGTGTGTGGGAGTGAAATATACCGTTGGAAACGTCGTTTACAAAAACGTGATAGTATCAGCAGTCGTCACCATCAAGTTAGCCGATTATCAAGCCACAGTAAATATGGATAGTGACACCATCACTTTAAGAAGCAACACCGCGTGTTCTTATTCCACCAACTATTGTTTTGATGACCTAACTGGCGAAAATACTTGGATTAAAATGGGAATAAGTAAATGTGCTAAGGATAGTCTAGATGTTCTGTATGAAGGAGGAGCCAATATACTCACCATTGGGGAAGAAGACCAAGAAAGTCGGTTCGCCATAGTGAAAACAGAGGACACCGTTTTCGCTCAAAGTCTAGTGAAGAGAACCGATATATGCGGCCAAATCATGTGGAAGACCGAGCAGTCCAGAATCTTAATAATAGTCGAGAACTCGCTAGGTTTTTATTACCAAAAAAATGATCGAAATGGAAAAAACGTTAATCTAATGGCACAATTTCTAAGCAAGTTGCTGTATTTAGAAATAGCTGTCAACAGCAGGATAGCCGACACCATATACGATGCTATCCAAAAACGATGCCTGCTTCGAAGAAAGATCTATCAAAACCGTCTAGCCTTAGCACAACAATCACCCGGACTTGTAGGAGGCCTTATCAAGGAAGCGAGTGGGTATGTCAGTAGGGTTATGGGTGAAGTACTTTACATCGTAAAGTGTGCAGCGAAGATGGTAGACTACCGAAAAGTCAGCCAATGTTTTCAAGAACTACCAATCACCTATCGAAATAAATCTAAGTTCATGGCACCCATTACACACATCATCCAGGATATGGGCACGGAAGTGAACTGCGAAGAACCTTTAAGCACAGTATATCGTTTGGAAGATCAATGGGTGGAAGTTAGTCCAGCCTTAAGAAGAACCGAACCAGCGTACGAATTGGACCCAAACGAAGAAGATTTTAACCTGAAGATGTTCCGGATCAGCCCGATTAGCTCGCACGGGCTCTACAGCCAACAGGACATGGAACGGTTTCAACATACCCTCCTGTTCCCAACGGAGATAAAGGCTATCACCAATCTTGTGTCAAGACGAGTGATGGGAGACTCGGGAAATTCACAAGGGATCTTCATGCCACACGTGTTCTCCCCTCAAGAATTTTCCCAGATGGCAAGTTCGGCAGCCGAACAAGTTTTTGGATGGTTATCCAGACTAGGAAATTATTTTTCAATCATCACCCTCATTTACACCACAGGTTGTTTCGTTAGTTATATTGGGTCTGTAATGGTCCGATACTTTTCAATCAAGAAGATGGCTCAAGATCAACCTGCTCCTAGAAAATACCTGGTTGCCAGTTTGTGGCAAGCATTGGCTCACAAGTACATGATCAAACTGTCCGCAATGAACAACTCAACTCCAGCTGCCGAATCCGCTACAATTCCAACTTCCGCAACAGGTCCCGGAGTTCACATCTATCCGTCTATGGATCTACAACAAGTTACGGTGGATGGAAGTCATTAAAGTGCGGGAGGTGATCGTCAGTGTAGAAAAACTGTGAATTAAGTTTAGTTTTTAAGGGAAATTTGTTAGATTTACGATTTTAGTTAGGTTCGAGTAGGGTTACTCGAAATTTAAGTAGGGAGGATTGTAAATATGCAAAGGACACCCAAGGTTTTTTTATTAAGTTAAAACTTAATTAAATAGTTTTATAACGCTATTAAATTACTGCCGATTGTTTTATTGCGGACTAATGGCCACAATATCCTGCGTCCCTTGAGAACTGTGGGCCCTAGCTTGACCGTTTTCTAGGAACCCATCCATTTAGAAAACGCCCAATATCCGCAATAAAACGAGATTCGGTCTTTTTGAGAATTTGGGAAAAACCCTTTTAATAAATTTTAAAGTACCCTACTAAAACAAATTTAACCGGCAATAAAAAAACCTTGGGTGTCCTTTGCATATTTACAAGAGTCTACCCCATTTCCTTTCCCTGAATTTTTAAAGCTAAATACTTGTAATGGCTGAAAAGATTTTCTGTTCAAAAAAGGGTTGTGGAAAGGCGGTTGTTAAGGCCAGGGTTGATTGTGTTAACTGCAAATTAAGTTATCACACAAGCTGTGCAGCAAATTTAAAATATGGTAAATATTTGAATGAGGAGGACTTTGACTGTTGTCAAATGCAATCAATTTCGCAATTACCGGATGATGATACTCGTAATACTGATATTTCTTCTGATAAAACTTCCGTGCAAATTTTAATGAAACTCATTAGGTCACTAGAAGTCTCAGTCTCTTCGTTGGTGAAGGGGTATGAACAGCAATGTAAAGAAATCAGTAGCCTAACAAGCATTCTAAAAACGTTTGAGGAAATGAAGCAAGAGAATATATTACTTAAATCCCAAATTAATGACTTACAGGAACGAATGAACACTATTGAAAGTAAAACACCTGAAACAGTTAACCTCCCATCTAATACTAGTTCGAATATTATAGGGGAACTGGAAGATAGGCAGAGGAGAAAACATAATTTATTAATATATAACATACCAGAATCCGGCTCCAATATTCCCACTGAACGCTTGGATTATGATAAAGACCAGATAAAAGTTAAACTCAACAAAGTTTGTGATGTAGAAAATATCATATCGTACATAAGACTTGGTAAAAAGTCTGATCAGGCTAGACCCTTAAAATTGATTTTTCAAAATTCAACCAATGTCATGAACGCTCTAAGAAATAAGAAAAGCATTCCAAATGGAATAGGTATACAGGCTGATAGAACAGTTAAACAAAGAGAGGAGCTAAAATATTGTCTGCAGGAGCTCAAAACACGTAAAGAAAAAGGTGAAAAGAATCTTATCGTACGCTACATCAAGGGTTCACCAACTATTGCCCCTTCAAACTACAGTGAGAATCTTCAAACAAAAAACTAAACAACTACCAACAGCCAAAAGCACATATTTCATTATATTATCAAAATGTGCGTGGACTTGGGACGAAAACCAACGAATTTTTGAACAATGTAATCTTGACTCAGTACGATGTATACCTTATTACGGAAACTTGGCTGAATGATGGAATTTATGATAATGAATTATTTGATACAAACTTCAATGTATTTAGATCAGATAGAACAAACAAGCGTGGTGGAGGTGCTTTAATTGCCGTCAATAAAAAATTTAAGTGTGAAAGTATTGCATTAAAAGTTGACCTAAATGAAATTGATGTGGTATGTGCGAGAATTATATTTGAGAACAAATGTATATATTTGGTGTGTATATATGTTCCACCATCACTAAATAAATTGCAATATGATATAATTTTTGATTATTTTGAATTTACTTTCTATGCGAAAGAGTATGTAATTATTAGTGGTGATTTTAATATTCCGAATTATTACAATCATTTTCAAACTGGGTTAGTGGATGAAAAATCTGAGAGACTGCAAGAACTACTAAATTTTTGTAATCTTAAGCAAGTGAATAACATACGCAATACTAATAATCGCTTATTGAATCTAATAATACCCTCACAAAATGTAAATTGCCAAATTTCTCGTGAAGAAAATCCTCTTGTTAAGGAGAATATGCACCATCCTGCGTTAATTGGATATTTTGCTCTGGATAATGTTACATTATCAAACTTTTTAAGTAATGATGTACCAAAGTTTAACTTTAAGAAGGCTAATCAACTGGGATTGTATGCAGACATGTTAAATACTGATTGGGGTGAAATTATTGATTCGGTATCAGTGGAAGAAGCCTGTGAAGCGTTGTATAAGATATTATTTGGCTCTTTGATCAATATGTTCCTAAAACTATGGTGAATAATACTAATTATAAATTAAATTCTTATTTTATGTCCTTATAAATTTAAATTTTCACTATTTTTTTTTCCCAGGTAGGACCAAAAAAAAACCTTCTATTAAACTGCCAACGTTTCGTTTATTTTAGTTTATAAACTTCATCAGGGCTATAAAAACACAAGTTAGAATCAATGCTTAACGTTACAATTAAAATATAAATATCGTTCAAAACATAATAAAATAAACAATTAAGAATGTAACTCATAGGCAAATTCTACAACACAGAGCAGCATATTTTGGGATCATATTTCACAAACTCATCTATCTTGACTATCTCCAAAGTATGGGGTTTATTTCCCTCCCTTTCCTCCCTCAGGTGTGAAAATACAATTCTTGGGCGTATGTTGTGCCCTTTATAATAATTCATAAATTTGAACTCAACCTATAATTGGTTTTACAATAGATTTTATTAACAATTGTTATTAATAATACCTTCTAATTATGTTATTCTTTTTTTCCACACTTTTTTATTTGTTTAATAACTGATTCTCAAAACCCTTATAGTCAACGCAGACGCTCTTAAATTTTTTTGTAATAATTATACAGAATTTTTTTTTTATTATTAAAACACACAGCTTAATTTAATAAACCTCATTCACAATTTTTATCACGCGGTGTTACAATTTTCAGCCATCTTAGGACAAATCTTATAAATTTAATATGTCAAATTATTATCAACAAATTGAGTATGCAACCAAATTGCCACCAACAAATTGAGTATACAACTAAACTGATATCAACAAATTGTGTATACAACCAAACTTATAACTATAACATTTTAGTAAGCTACATTAAATGTAAAATCAACAAACATTATCAGATTTTTTGAAGCACGAAAGAATATATCTTGCTTAGATTTTCTGTGTCAGATCTTGAATTGACACTATTAACTTCTTTATTTATGTGTATCATTTCCAAAAACCTTCTTTTGTCTAAGTTGCATTCATTTTCCAAAATTTTAACTTTTTCGAAATCGAAATTATGGTTTTCTTTTATGGCATGTTGAGCTAGTGCAGTATTATCCTTTTTTCCTACATTTTTACAATCCTTTGAGTGCTGTTCCATCCTTTTTCCTAGGTGTTGTTTGGTTTGTCCTATGTAGACACTCTTGCAATCCTTGCATTCAACTCTATAGACCACATTACTTCTTTGGTGTATTTCGATTTTGTCCTTCGTTTTAGTAAAAATATTCCGAATATTATTGTTATTGTAGTTAATAATCTGGACTCTATCTGTCTTTAAAACTTTCTTTACCTTCTCTGTTAATCCTGTAATTACTGGTAATTTGTAATATCTGATCTCTTCTGCCGGCATTTTATTACTATTGTCTTCTTGTCCAGTGTTTCTGTTATTGAATATCACTTTATTTAATAAACCTTTTGGGTATCCACTATCTAACAAATATGTAGTAATCAATTCATAGTTTTTATTCCAAAATTCAGAGTGACTTAGGTTTTGAATTCTAAATTTTAAACCTTTGATCAATGCAACTTTTTGTGTGAGTGGATGATTAGATCTGTAATGTAAGAATCTGTTGGAATTGATGGTCTTTCTAAACCAATCTGTTATCAAACTATTGTCCTTTCTTATCAATAGTAAGTCTAAAAATGGAATTGTACCATTATCCTCCATTTCACACGTAAATTGGATTTTGCTGTGGAAGTCATTAAATATTTTTAAGGTTGTATGTATATTCTGTCCCGGTAGTGCAGTGATGATATCATCCACATATATGTAAATTATTTAAATTCAAGCACCAACTTGTTTTTTAAAAAGATTTATTTAAGTTTCAAAATTACAATTTGAGATGAGTAATTAGACTGACTGTTAATTCATTAAAACAAAGGTTAAATAGATTCTTAAAACAATAAGCGACTATCTTCTAAAAAGCCTGATTCAGCAAGTAGATGCATAAACTCCCATCTATCATGACGAATCTTTAATATAAATTATACAGGGTGGAACGGTAGGTAACTCCTCCCCTCTTAGATTTTTGCATCCCCTGGAAGGCAAAAAGGAGACTGGATTCCAGATGTGGCTGGAGCAGTGATGGACATCTTCTTCTTTTGAATCCATCGAAACACCAAATATCCCAAAATGAGAAGTAGAATCACGTACAAAGCAGTGGTCCAGAAGCTTGGGACCAAAAATGTTGTCTGATGAGTCAGAATTGGAAACTGCCGTGTTGTTGAAATATCTTGGAGATTTAGTTTTTGAAGTTCAATTGTAAAATTTGTAAAATTTGTTTTTGGAATTTGGAGAGCTTTACTTGCAATAACCAATGGATTTCCAGTTGTTGAGTCCCGATAGGAAAGTAATTTATTCCGGAAAAATAATTGACATTTTTCTTGTTTAATCAGGTAAATCCCAAGGAGATTCTTCAATTCGGAGTCTTCTTTGCAGACAATTTTAATTTCTTCGTGTGATGGAGATACTGCCAGATATTGGTTTGACATCGGTAAAGGTTCCAAATGATTTTCCTTGATTTTTAAACGAGTGTACAGACATTGAATAGAATCTGCAGTTAGCAATATTTGTTTTTCACATTTTGCTTGAATCGTCGTCAACAGCGTATTCTGGCATTGGTAGTATTTAATACCTTGGGTACACAAGTGACTTAGAGGCCATATTTCATTTTTAAATTTTGACTTTAACAAATAATTTACAGTGGGAATGATTGTTACATATTCAGACTCATGTTTAGTGGGTATTGAATTTAAAGAATAAATTTCAAAATCTTCTTCATAATTGATCGGTATTGATAAGAAATAACTAATTTTAGTAGAATGAATTTTGCATTTAACATTAATGATAGATTCAAAATTCATAATATTTTCCATTTTTAGTTCGAAAGGTAATTGTTCATTATAATAACTTGATATTTTCTGAAGTTCTAAAAATAAACCATTCGGTTGAATGATATCTGGATATAAAATTCCCAATTTACAAAACAAAAGAGACTTTTCAATTTTTTCGAAATTTCGTAATATAGTATCATACAGAATATTTAATTGATTGAGAAGATCCTTAACGAATAAAATATTTTGGTTTTCAATTTGGCCCTTTAACACGACAGATATTTGCATTATCTTTGATTTTAATGTTAATTCATTATGCTCAATATTTCGTAAGGTGTCGTTAAATTTATTAATAATATCAGTGGTTAAAGAATAACCCATTTTTAGCTGGCTCTCAATATTGTTTTCATTAGCTTCCAAATGACTTAAAATAGTGTTAATTCGGCCGCCGTCGTTTGCATCTAGATTTCCAGTAATAGCCTTAAAAACTGTTCCTAGTCCATTTATTAAACCTCTTTTCTGCCTTACTCGTTCATGAGTATGCAATTTAATATTGTTAATTTTGGTATTAATTAACTCGCAAGTAAAGTTTAAAATTTTAATATAATTTTCGAAATCTTTTCCAAATTTTGAATTATTTAGCATAACTTTTAGAAAGTTATGTTGCCCATTTAATTTTTGAAATTCTTTGTATAATGAAGAAAAATTATAGAAGTGTACAAAAGTGTGTTCAGATTTTTGTAATTTTGCCAATCCCAAATTTATTGGAAGGATTCCTAAGTTTTCTGAAATATTCTTTATTTCGATGGACTGCACTACTGTGCCCAAGAGGGACCTGGAAGGGAATCATTACTATTAGGGCGTTTTAAATAAATTTGGATAAGTATTTCTAAGTCGTTGAAAATATAATCAATCATCAATTTTACCTTGTTATAATTTAATTGATCTAACCCACATC
Source organism: Stenus bimaculatus (assembly GCA_963971135.1). NCBI lineage: Eukaryota > Metazoa > Arthropoda > Insecta > Coleoptera > Staphylinidae > Stenus > Stenus bimaculatus. The sequence goes on from OZ020181.1 coordinate 38,745,204, forward strand.
CTAATTTTGGTATTGCTAATTTTTTAATACCTACTGTCACACAGAACACCTTTAAATTTAATAATGTTTTGAAAAGATCTTCGTAACTCGGTTTCTCATAGTAATGAAGTTTAGTGATTAAATAAACTACATATCGACCTTGATCATTCAAGTAACAGAGTGAAAATAATTCTGGGTCCTGTGCTTTTAGTAATTCCACTTGACCAAACCTTTGTTTAAAATCTAAGGCAATTCCAGCGCCCATATGTAAGTCTTGACTTACGCAGTGTGCAAATGAAAAATCATGCGGTGCACTAAATAGACTATCTTCAATTTCAATTACATTAGGATTAGGGTTAATATTTCCAGTATTAATACAATTTTCAAAATTTTCAAAACTTAGTTCTTTATTAGTAATACCCTTAGTTTTAATCTTTTTCGAAAACCGGTGCTTTACTCTTGGTCTCTTAATATTTGATAAATGAATTTTCTCCACTGTATTATGATGTTTTGCATTTATGTTTGCAGTTTTTAAATTTGGATCAATAACTTTTAAAGATTCCTTTTTAAATTTGTTTTTAGTCTTTGATTGTTTTTGTTTATTTTTAACAAATATTTGAACTGGAATTTCGGGTAAAGTTTCCCGAGCTTCATTGCGTTTATTAATAATATGTTCTTTATTTTCTTGAATCCGTTCATTAATTTTACCGTATAAAAGTTTAACTTTATCTTTATGATTACTAACGTAATTGTTCACAAATTTAGATTCCAAGTCAATATCAAAAGGTGAGTCCACATCAATGTGACCTGAGATTATCTCGAAAGGTTTAAGCTTTGTTACAGAATGAATAGAATTATTATAAGCTAAGATTGCGTAATTTATTTTAATTTCGATAGGCTCTTCCTTAAATACTTCTTGATTATTTAATAAACGTATGTGTTCTATGATTGTTGAATGCACTCTTTCAACCATCCCGTTTGAATCGGGATGTTGTGAACTGATAAAATGTAATTTAATTTTATGCAATTCCAACAATTCTTTTATGACTGTATTTTTAAACTCTAAGTGATTGTCTGAAATTACATGAGTGGGTATACCATGATGAGTGAAGAATTTAATTAAGGTATTCGCAACCTCGATCGCTTGATAAGAATTTAAGCGATACATTTGCACATATTTTGAAAAAGAATCTATTATGGTTAAAAATTTTGCGCCTTCCAAAGCAATACTATCAATATGAACTATTTCAAAGGGTTTAGCCGGAGTCGGGGTAATATTAAATTTCAACTTTAATGGTTGCCTTTCATACTTGCTTACTAGACAAACTTCACATTTATTAATATAATTTTGAATTGTTCGACGCATATTAATCCAATAAAACCTTCTTTTTAATTCCGCCTCGACTTCATCAATTCCGCGGTGATTCGTTTTCCCTTCATGGTACAATTGAATAGTTTCATTAATATCATCGTCCCTTTCGACATCAACTAATTTTTGCGTACATTTAATAAAATTAGATTTGGTAAAATATTTTTGAACGATATTAGAAAACTTTTCATAAATAGGACTTTCAAAATATAAATAGTATTTAAGTTGGGGAACAATATATGTTGTCATAAATTTAATTACATCTTCTTCAAAATTGGCTTTAGAAAATTGGACAAGTAGTCGCATTTTTTGATTTTCAAATAACTTCACCATGCTAACTTCCGCAGGACAATTTTCTACTTCCGAAATTATAATTTGGTTATTACCTAAATTTACAGGTTTTTCCGCAATAGGAATACTAAATATTGGATTTTCAATATTAGAGTGAATTGTCCCATCATCATCAGTGTGAACACTATTTCTTTCGCTTTCATTAAAATTATCAAGAAGTGTTGCAATATCACCGAGAGAACTTGGTTCAACAAGTAGCGAGTCATGTTGATTATCGGGTTCGGTAAAGAGTTGATCTAGAAAATCATTAAAATCATCGTGAACATTTATTTCTATGCGCGAAAGAGCATCAGCATTACTATTTAACGTACCCTTTTTATATACAATTGAATAATCATATTCTGCTAATTTTAATCGCCATCGAACTAATTTTGAGTTGGGTTCCTTAACTGACATGAGCCATTGAAGTGGTTTATGATCTGTTACAATTTGAAATGTCCTGCCAAATAAGTAGGGCCTAAAATATTTTACTGCCCATACAATTGCCAAAAGTTCTTTTTCAATGGTTGAATAATTCGTTTCGGAGTCATTCAATGTTCTACTAGAGTAAGCTATTGGTAGATCGGTTCCGATCTTCCCTTGTGATAAAACAGCACCAATTGCATATTGGCTAGCATCGGTTGTTAATATGAAAGGTCTAGTGAAATCTGGATATTGAAGTATTGGTTCATTAGTTAAAGGATTTTTACATAAATTAAAACAATTTTGATATTCCGGATCATTAACATTAATTACAGCATTTTTCTTAAGACATTTAGTTATTGGTTTAGTTAAATTCGCAAAATTTTTAATAAATTTTCGATAATAACCTAAAAGTCCTAAAAATCCTTTAATCTGTTTTGTCGTCCTAGGAATAGGATAATTTTGAATAACTTTAATTTTTTCTGGATTAGGTTTGACACCTTCGGGAGTAACAACATGTCCCAAATAAGCAACTTCTTTACGCAAAAATTCTGACTTATCAATTTGTATTTTAAAATTTGAATTTCGTAACCTTTTACATACTTCCTTCGATCTTTCCACATGTTCCTGTAAACTAGTATTGAAAACGATAATATCATCCATGTAAACTAGACATTTCTCATTTTGAACACCTCGTAAAACATTATCCATGACTCTTTGAAATGTCGCGGGAGCATTTTTGAGACCGAATGGCATTCGTAAAAATTCGTAATGACCATTTAGAGTGTTAAAAGCGGTTTTGCAAATATCTTCCTTCTGAATCTCGATTTGGTGGAACCCCGAGGCTAAATCTAAAGTTGTAAAATATTGCCAACGTCCTAACTTATCTAGTAAATCATTTATATTTGGCAGAGGATATCTATCTCCGATTGTTTTATCGTTTAATTTGCGGTAGTCTATAACTACTCGCCATTTACGTTTACCCGACGCATCTAATTTTTTTGGAACCACCCAAATTGGCGATGACCAAGGACTATACGAGGGGCGAATTATTTTTTGTTGAAGCATATCGTGAATTTGCTTTGCCACTTCAGTTTTATAAATCTCAGGGTAACGATATGATTTGGTATAAACAGGTAAATCGTCATTTGTAATAATGCGATGCTTGATTTGATTGGTAAATGTTAAATTAGTACCGTCAACATGGAATATATCAGCATATTCCTTTATTAAATTAGTAATTACAGATTTTTCCTCATCGTTCATATGCTCTGAACGAATTTTAGAAACATCAAATTTCGGTAGATTAATATTTTCGTTATTATTAAATCCATTATTTGCGACCTTAAACATACCATTTTGATCGTCATGTTCATTGACTGATTCAAAATTATTTAAAGAATTAGAAATATCATATTGATCATCGATTGATTCCGCAATTAATGGCTTTATTCCATTGAAACTAATTTCCTGCTCCAAAGGGTTTAATATGGTACATATTGCTTTATTGTTGATTACTTTTGTAACACACTCCGGGATTTCTAGTTTACCCACTTTCATATATGGAATTATGATTTCTCCATTTTTTTTATTTAAAATAGGAATTTGAATAACCTTTTCAGACCTTGCAGGTACTACTATACAATTCATACTTGCGTCTTGAATTTTACGATAGTTAAGTTGAATTTGAATATTTGGAGCAATTAAAACATTTCGATCTAAATCAATAACAGCTTTTAAAATTCGTAAATTGTCTATCCCTAACAAAACATCAAAACTTGAATGTAAATCAAATAAATAAAACTTTAACTTTGCTGCGACTTGTGACTTAAATAATTCTTGTAACGGGATAATTGTACTTAAATGTCCATGAGTATTACCATGTGCACTGGCTACATCGAAAGGATCATTTTAAATATATTTTGTAAATAACTTACTTGCTACTTCGGGATTCACAAAAGAGCGTGAACTTCCCGTATCAATTAAAATTTTAATATTAAATACATTATCGAATATAAATGGTAAAATACTTGCGTTGTTCAACAAACTCATCAATTCGATGGGTTTGTTGTGGGAGTATCCCCTAAAAAATCATTTGATTCCTCCTGCTCATCGATATTATAAAGTCTGCTGAAATTTTGACCTTGTGGTCGTGAAGTACTAGCAGTACAAACTGACATCGGAGTCGGTGCAGGCAAGTTATTAGTTGAATTTTAATTATTATTATTATAAGGATTATTAAATCTTTGATAATTATTATTATTATTAGGATTAATAAATCTTTGATTATTATTGAATCTTGGAAATCTATTAAAATTGGTATTGTTACCATTATTATTATTTGCTCTTGGCTGAAACTGTGGGCCATTTCTATTGCTATTAAAAGGAAATCGAGGTGCGAAACCATGTGTTTGAAATCTCGGCTGAAAACTTGCCTGAGGTTGATGAAATACGCGTGCATTAGTATTAATTTTTGGTTTGTTATCAAGTTTATAGAAGCCGCGATTTCTAATTGAAAATCATTAGTTAGCATATTTAATGCATCATTAAGATCAGCTGGGTTTTTAATACGCATTTGTGACCCAATAGGATAGTATTATTGCGTGGGTTGAAGCACGCAATAATACGCGTAATGCAGTTCCTCGGAAGAAATTAGATAAGGCGTTACGTTCCGCCACATCAGCAATATTGAGTGTAACGTAGGAAATCTGTAAATTTAGTAATTTTTGTAACCGATTGTAAAAATCAAAAGGCGATTCATTAAAATTTTGCCGCAAGTTAACAATTTCAATATTAAGACTAAAATGATCGCGCTTATCGCTATAACAATTTAAAAGTGCAGCCTTTAAATCGTCCCAACAAGTAATCACACTTGACGAAATATTAATTGCCGCTTCCCCTTTTATTTTAGCCAGAATACTTGACATCAAGTATTCATTTTGGAAGTCATTCACATCATTCCGATTATAAAATTTAGTTACTAATTTTTCAGAAATTTCTAAAAAACGGGAAACAAGCTCGCTTTCCCCATGAAATTCAGGGATCATATGCAAATATTCTGGTTTAAGCGCCATAATCTGATTTCTTGAAATTGGGGAACGAGAACGATCTCGGGGATTTAAATTATCTGAGTCTGAATTTGTTGCACAATCCCCAGCAGAAACCAAACTCATTGAATTAAAATTAAAAAACCTCTAAAAAACTTGGTACTTACAGTAAAATTATCTTGAATTCCATCAAGCTGGTCCGAAAGATAGGAAGTAGTTTCTCGATGTCTGGAGAGCTGCCAAACCAATCTTCCGGTCCAATGTGGTTCCCAAATTAATCGTTGACACGAAAAAACAAAATTTTTGATATGCGCTCAAAATTTGTTTTTTTTTTGGGAATCCTACCGACTGCGCCAATTATTTAAATTCAAGCACCAACTTGTTTTTTAAAAAGATTTATTTAAGTTTCAAAATTACAATTTGAGATGAGTAATTAGACTGACTGTTAATTCATTAAAACAAAGGTTAAATAGATTCTTAAAACAATAAGCGACTATCTTCTAAAAAGCCTGATTCAGCAAGTAGATGCATAAACTCCCATCTATCATGACGAATCTTTAATATAAATTATACAGGGTGGAACGGTAGGTAACTTGTATAAAAAGGGAATATTAAAGTCAAGCTTACTCATCACGAATTCCAGTAATTTATGCATAACCAAACTTGCGAAGATGGGCGATGATGGGTTACCCATTGCCGTCCCAAATTTTTGCTTATAAGTAACATCCCCAAATTGAAAGTAGCTGTTGTTGAAACAAAATTGAATAAGATATTTAAATTCTTCTCTTTCTAATAAAGTGTGTCCCTTGATTAATTCCCAATTTTCATCCACACACTCCAACACCACATCTGCTGCTATATTTGTGAACAGAGAGACTACATCAAAAGACACTGTCTGGTATTACAACATTTTTCAGACTTTTAACCACCTCAAAGGAATTTTTTACATTATATTTACATGTATAAAGTATGTTGTTGAGAGTCTTGTCTATATACTTGGCTAAATAATATGTTGGGGAGTTAATACAGGAACATACAGGTCTCAGTTTCAAATCCCCAGTTTTATGTGTTTTGGGCAATCCATATATTCTGGACTGGACAGTATTGTGGCATTGTATCTTCTTTCCTTCTCTATCTTCTAAATGGCCTATTCTTATTAGTTCCCTTATCTTGCTATTTAATTTATTTTGTATTGTCATCGTTGGGTCTCTGTGAATTTTATCATACACTTCGTTGTCTGATAGCATTAAATTCATCTTTTCAATATAATCACTTCTATTTAATACCACTCTTAAGTTCCCTTTGTCCGATCTTGTTACTACAATATCATCATGGTCCTCCAAAAACTTTTTTGTTTGAATAAAATCTTTGATCAATTTGTTGTCATTCTTTTTTCTGTTGTTCGGTTTGCTGTCATTAAGTATATGATTAGTCATAATATTGGTGATCTGGGCCCGTTTTTTATTTCTTTCATTCTCTTCTATAAATTCATGTGAAATGATATACTCAGCTTCAGCAATAAACTTAGTAAAAGGTAATTTGTCTTCATTTGGTGCTAAAGTAAATTTTTTTCCCAAAGCTAAAATATTGGTAACCTCATCTGGTAAGGTACGTGACGACATATTTTTAATCCAATTTGGGTTTGCCACTACAGGAATATTGATCACTCCTTGACTATTATGTAGTGATTTAACTTTTTTCTGTTGTACGTTCTTTTTTATGTTGTATATCTTTTCATAATGTTTGTGTTGTTTATTAATGTATGTATTGACTAATTCGTGGGGTAGTATTAGTTTGACCTCCTCAACCAGTGTTCTAATGGTCTTGTACATATCATTAATCTGCCAAAACGTAATTTTTATTTCTAAATTCAACGTATCTTTTTTTATTTTCCTAAGTAATTTATCCACTAGGTGAATGTAGGGATGATTACCTATTACTAGTGTGCTTAACTGTTTACTGTTTTGACTTATCTGTGCGGGTATTATGTTGTCCCTTCTGCACTTAGTTAAGAATTTACTTCTATTTTCCAAACATGCCAATTTATCCATCTGTTTGGACCAACATTTTAATTTCTTTGTAACACCCTCACCATATTCACTCGTGATTTGTTGGTAAAATCCCATGCTTTGTTCTTTACTGAGATCGAACTTAAAATTAAATTCTTATTTTACGTCCTTATAACTTTAAATTTTCACTATTTTTTTTTTCCCAGGTAGGACCAAAAAAAAAACCTTCTATTAAACTGCCAACGTTTCGTTTATTTTAGTTTATAAACTTCATCAGGGCTATAAAAACACAAGTTAGAATCAATGCTTAACGTTACAATTAAAATATAAATATCGTTCAAAACATAATAAAATAAACAATTACCAATGTAACTCATAGGCAAATTCTACAACACAGAGCAGCATATTTTGGGATCATATTTCACAAACTCATCTATCTTGACTATCTCCAAAGTATGGGGTTTATTTCCCTCCCTTTACTCCCTCAGGTGTGAAAATACAATTCTTGGGCGTATGTTGTGCCGTTTATAATAATTCATAAATTTGAACTCAACCTATAATTGGTTTTACAATAGATTTTATTAACAATTGTTATTAATAATACCTTCTAATTATGTTATTCTTTTTTTCCACACTTTTTTATTTGTTTAATAACTGATTCTCAAAACCCTTATAGTCAACGCAGACGCTCTTAAATTTTTTTGTAATAATTATACAGAAATTTTTTTTTATTATTAAAACACACAGCTTAATTTAATAAACCTCATTCACAATTTTTATCACGCGGTGTTACAATTTTCAGCCATCTTAGGACAATTATTATAAATTTAATATGTCAAATTATTATCAACAAATTGAGTATGCAACCAAATTGCCACCAACAAATTGAGTATACAACTAAACTGATATCAACAAATTGTGTATACAAACAAACTTATAACTATAACATTTTAGTAAGCTACATTAACTTCTTTATTTATGTGTATCATTTCCAAAAACCTTCTTTTGTCTAAATTGCATTCATTTTCCAAAATTTTAACTTTTTCGAAATCGAAATTATGGTTTTCTTTTATGGCATGTTGAGCTAGTGCAGAATTATCCTTTTTTCCTACATTTTTACAATCCTTTGAGTGCTGTTCCATCCTTTTTCCTAGGTGTTGTTTGGTTTGTCCTATGTAGACACTCTTGCAATCCTTGCATTCAACTCTATAGACCACATTACTTCTTTAGTGTATTTCGATTTTGTCCTTCGTTTTAGTAAAAATATTCCCAATATTATTGTTATTGTAGTTAATAATCTGGACTCTATCTGTCTTTAAAACTTTCTTTACCTTCTCTGTTAATCCTGTAATTACTGGTAATTTGTAATATCTGATCTCTTCTGCCGGCATTTTATTACTATTGTCTTCTTGTCCAGTGTTTCTGTTATTGAAAGGGAGGGAAATAAACCCCATACTGTGGAGATAGTCAAGATAGATGAGTTTGTGAAATATGATCCCAAAATATGCTGCTCTGTGTTGTAGAATTTGCCTATGAGTTACATTGGTAATTGTTTATTTTATTATGTTTTGAACGATATTTATATTTTAATTGTTATGAATTCCTTGGGAATCAGTCCGCGTTTTTAAGGTGATAATTTTTACAAATAATTATAAGTGAAGTTAGTGTGTCATAAATATAGTGGAAAGTTAGCGTTAAAACCATCCCTATCGAAATTAGACGGATATTAACGGTGATACGCACCTGGTTGTTTGTTTACCTAATTAGCATAAAGGTATTCATTTTAATTGTACGTATGGGATGGTGAATACGGAAATCGAATAGATGGGAAACGAGGTAAAAAACTGCAATAGGTGTAAGAAACCTACGATTAATTCTCGTGTAAGCTGCTCAAAATGTGCATTGTCCTACCATCCAAGTTGTGCGACATACATGAAAACTGGCAGATACCTGAGCGAGGATGAGTTTGTTTGCTGTCAGGATGAACATCCAGTGGCTTCTGATTGCAGCCAATCCAGTTCCAGTATGAATCTTGATGGGTTAGCTACCCAATTCAAGTTTAGTAAAAGCGAGGCCACTAATACCGACTTTAATAAAACATTATCATCAATACATAACACTGTTCAGATGTTAGCAATCGAATTTAAGCAGCAAAGGGAATCAATTAATGACATTAAATTAGTGTTAGAATCGATTGAGAACCTCAAATCTGAAAACAAAGAAATGAGATCTGAAATTGAATTGCTAAAAGCTACTGTTTCGAACTTGGAGCAAAATCTATTGAAGAGGAATGGTGTTGGAAATGACGGTGATGGGACTTCGAATGTTTCAGTAATTAATGAGTTAGAGGATCGTAAGAGAAGGGAAGTCAATATAATGTTTTATAATGTTCCTGAATCCTTAAGTGCCGATGGTGCAACTCGAAAATCTGAAGATACCCAAAAAGTTTCCGCGGTTATGCAGCCAATATTAGGCTTAGTCAACATAAATAACTTATTTAGAGTTGGGAAAAAGACAGATAAGATTAGACCATTGAAAGTCTCACTCCCGAGTTGTAAGTTTGTCAGCGACCTGCTTAAATCTAAGAGTAGGATTCCTGACGGCATTAAAATTGGAGCAGATCGTACGGTTATACAGCGTACTGAGTTAAAGAAGGTGCTAAATGAGCTTAAGTTAAGACAGGATGGGGGTGAAAAGGAGTTGTTCTTACGCTATGTTAATGGGTCTCCCGTCATATCTGCAAAAAATAATATAAGCATGTCAAAAAACTAGATTCTATCCAACAGACCTACCTTAATATTTGTTACCAAAATGTTCGGGGCCTCAACTCGAAAACAGCCGAATTTTACACTAACGTCACTATTAACAATTATGATGTCATATGTCTATCGGAAACTTGGTTGACTGCTGGTGTGTCTAATTGTGAACTTTTTCCGAGTCAATATAATGTTTATCGTTGTGATCGTCTAAAACAAAGAGGAGGAGGCGTCCTTTTATCTGTTAACTCTAAATGGAGGAGTGGGCTAGTAGATATTACTTGTGAAAATAATAAGTTTGAGCTGTCTACAGTGAAGTTGCACTTAGAGAAAAAATCAATAATAATTGTGTGCTTATATATTCCTCCATCCCAGCCAGTAGATATTTATGAGCAACTTTTTCATCTTCTTGATAAGGTCTTACACCTTGAAAGTGAAGTCGTAATTGTAGGAGACTTTAATATCCCGGAATACTATGGGTACACAGCAGGAGTGAACTTTGATCAAATTTCCAGTCAACAATTTATCTTGCTAGACAACTTTGTAAACTTCTGGAATCTAAGTCAAAGCAATCTTGTTCCTAATGTAAATAATAGAATCCTTGATTTATGTTTACATTCGCCAGGCATAACATGCTATACTAACCGTCATATTGATAGTTTCGTTGCTGAAGATGGCCACCACCCCACATTAATTGTGAAGGTTGGTATTCCAACTACAATTAACCACAACTTTCGAAATACATCTGCTGAAAACAGAAACTACAACTTTAAGAAAGCTAACTTAGAGGGACTATATTTGGCTTTTTGTGATGTTGAATGGGAGACACTCTACTGCACCAATGATGTTTCTAAGGCATGTGACATTATTTATTCTGTTCTTTGTGATTTATTTGATTCATTTGTGCCTTTGTATAAGAAAAGGAATATTAACAGTACATATCCTCCTTGGTTTAACAGCAATATTGTTCAAACGATGAAGCTAAAAGATCGGCTTAGAGCGAAATATTTGAAGTCATCGCGTGAGGAACACAAAAGAGAGTTTGAGGAGTTAAGACATGAGCTAAATTATCTAGTCAGGAATGCTAAACGTTTCTATGTAAGGAATGCTGAGAGTAATATTAATAAGGATCCTAAAGCACTATGGAACTTTGTTGACTCTTTAAAGAACACATCAAGGATTCCTGGGATTATGCACTTGGATGAGAAGATTCTGGCTGAGGATAACGATATTGTAAATGGTTTTGCTACATATTTTAACAGTGTTTATGAGGATGTGCCGACCAAACCATTAAAGAAATCCCGACTTTCCAGAATAGGGGACTATCTAATTGATGAAGAAATTGTTTTGTCTACGTTAAAAAAGCTGAAGCCTGCACTCACAATGGGTTTAGATCAAGTCCCTTCATTTTTCTTAAAGGACTGTGCTCCCTTGTTATCAAAACCGTTGACGTTTGTTTACAACTTGATCCTAAAGAATGGAGAATTTCCTGCACTGTGGAAAAATGTGAAGGTGTGTCCGGTTTTTAAATCAGGTGACAGATCCAATGTTGCCAACTACAGACCTATTGCCCTGATCAGCAACTTTTCAAAAGTCTTCGAATCCATCTTAGCCGATAGGATCATGTGCTTGGTTAGGCCGCGGATTTCCAATAGTCAACATGGATTTCTTGCTAAACGTTCTACTGCGACGAATCTAATGGGTGTGACTCAATTTATCTCTGAGAAGCTAGAAGAGAACTCACAGGTCGATGTGATATACACCGATCTAAGTAAGGCGTTCGACAAGATTTGCCACGAAATTCTTATTGCTAAGCTACAGTCGTTTGGTGTATACAATAATGTAATTAATGTCATTGAATCGTATCTACAGGATAGAAAGCAGATTGTTACTTATTGCAATGTAAGATCGTGGAGTTATATACCTAGTAGTGGTGTGCCTCAGGGATCCAATCTTGGACCACTTTTGTTTCTCATTTATATTGACGATGTCTGTGAGATTCTAGACTCGTTTGAGCTTTTGTTTGCGGATGATTTGAAACTTATTAAGGAGATTAGAAATGAAACGGATGCGTCCATACTTCAAAAAGATTTGGATAGTCTACAAACCTGGTGTGAAACTAATAGACTTAAGCTAAATGTCAGTAAATGCTGTGTGATGTCGTATACTAGGAGGAATCAGTGCTTAAAGTTTACGTATAATATAAACAATGTTGATCTAGTTAGGGTTGATAATCTTAAAGACTTAGGTGTTTTTTTTGATCCAAAACTAAATTTTAACAATCACATAATGATGCTAAATAAAAGTTGTTTTCGTTCTCTAGGTTTCATTATAAGAAACGCTCGCGATTTTTCAAATATTAAGACGTTGGAGACTCTATACAATGCGTACGTAATGTCAAAGCTTGAATATTGTTTTGTGGTGTGGACCCCATGTTATTTAAAGTATATTAACTTATTGGAAAGTGTGCAAAAGAAATTTTTGCGATACTTATATTTTTGGAAGCATGGTACCTACCCTGATTATATTATTACATATACTGAATTGTTAACTGAATTTGGATATATATCAATCCAGCAGAGACACAAATATTTAAGCGCATGCTATCTGTTTAAGTTGATAAATAATTTCATAGATGATCCCTTAACGCTATCAAAGTTTAACTTTCATATTCCTCGCTTATCAATAAGACACTGTGCAACTTTTTATACTAATACTTCGCATACAACCCACTATAGCAACTCACCAGTGAATCGTTTGTCAAAAATTTATAATGAGATGCAAAGTTGTGTTGATATCTTTGGAGATAATTTTAATAATTTCAAAAAATCTTTATCGGAAGCTATTTTGTAAAATGTTTTCTGTAATTTTAAGCTCTATTATGTTTATGTTCATTATGTTCTCATTGTGTTCAATCCTTTATATATGTATACCTATATCTTACTATTATTCTAATATTTTAATTTTATATTCACTTTTATATAAGCGTTATTATGAAAACGAATAGTATTTACATTATCCTGTAATTGGACCATTGGTCTGTTGGAAATAAAATAAAATAAAGATTTATTAATTGTAACGTTAAGCATTGATTCTAACTTGTGTTTTTATAGCCCTGATGAAGTTTATAAACTAAAATAAACGAAACGTTGGCAGTTTAATAGAAGGTTTTTTTTTTAGTCCTACCTGGGAAAAAAAATAGTGAAAATTTAAAGTTATAAGGACGTAAAATAAGAATTTAATTTTAAGTTCGATCTCAGTAAAGAACAAAGCATGGGATTTTACCAACAAATCACGAGTGAATATGGTGAGGGTGTTACAAAGAAATTAAAATGTTGGTCCAAACAGATGGATAAATTGGCATGTTTGGAAAATAGAAGTAAATTCTTAACTAAGTGCAGAAGGGACAACATAATACCCGCACAGATAAGTCAAAACAGTAAACAGTTAAGCACACTAGTAATAGGTAATCATCCCTACATTCACCTAGTGGATAAATTACTTAGGAAAATAAAAAAAGATACATTGAATTTAGAAATAAAAATTACGTTTTGGCAGATTAATGATATGTACAAGACCATTAGAACACTGGTTGAGGAGGTCAAACTAATATTACCCCACGAATTAGTCAATACATAAGTTAGGCTCAAAGACCAAAAACGCTCATTGAGCGAAAAAACGACCACAACGCGTTCTGGCTTCTAAGGTTCAGCCACAACGCGAAATTCGAGTCGTGGCATCTACAAAAACGCTCACAACGCGTTGTGGCCTATTCAAAAGGGCCACTACGCGAAATTCGTGTTGTGGTTGTTTTGATAATTGACCACAACGCGTTCTGGCAATGTGAAAATGCCACAACGCATTTTGGGCGCTAAAATACATACCCATGCGCAATCTTAGATCATGTCGTGTCTTGCATAGACCTCAAATTATTTTGTTGTTCGTCTCTATAGAGTGCATACATGCTAAAGTGTGACGCGGTTGATATTGTCAGTAAAAACATGAGCATTAAAAATATTTTTTACGATAAACTGAGTGATCTAAATAAGTCGTCCTCTGATTGATGTGTATTTATCGATAATACGCGTTATGAAATGTTACTTCATGAAGTAGAAGAAGCTCAATTACTTCAAAAAAGTAAACAAGCGCTATCATCAAAGCAGTACCGTCGTTTAAAATGATATGACATATTACAAATTGGTGATACTAAAAAACTAATTGAAAGTAGTTCTGACGGCACAAATGATTCTAAAATTCGCTATTTTTGCAAGGCGGACGAGCTGTTTGATATTTTGGAGGCAGCACATATCAACGTGGGACATAAAAGAACAAGACGTGGGTTTCACAAAAATGTAATTTACGAATTCCTAGATTTTTTGGGCATAATATTTTTGTGATGAAAAATATATAAAATTAAATTTGGTTTCGATTATTTTTAAACTAAAGAAATATTTTTTGCGCAATACGTAGCAGTACCTTTACTTTAATATATAGTCGCAATAACCTCAAATAGATTTTTGTAATTCTACTGCTTTGTCTGCCTAAAAAATAATAAATTGTTCTTATCTTTCTAAGCTATTCTTATTTATGTTTTCAGTTATGGAAGCTAAACTAAAAACTAAATAGTGTAATATTACTCGTGAAATAATAATAAATATAAATCTTTTTCTGACTCTGTGTGAACAGTGTGAACTGAAGAAAAAGATACCGAAACGTGGATTAGTTGTAAGGCCAATTCTCTCTGATTACATGAATTCTCGATGCCAAGTTGATTTGATTGATATGCAGTCAGAGCCAGATAAAGATTACCGATTTATTTTCAACTATCAAGATCATTTAACCAAATTTTCAATACTTCGCCTTCTTAAAACGAAAACTGCTGAGGAAGTGGTGTACCAACTTTTAGACATTTTCTGTTTGTTTGGTGCCCCATATATACTTCACAGCGATAACGGCCGCGAATTTTCAAATAAAGTAATTAAAAATTTGGCTGATATGTGGCCTGGAATGAAGCTTGTTCACGGGAAACCACGACATTCCCAGAGTCAGGGATCAGTGGAAAGGTCAAACCAAGACGTTCGAGATATGTTGGTAACTTGGATGGCTACAACAATTCCAGAAAATGGTCTGAAGGTCTTCGATTTACTCATAGTAAGAAAAATAGAGCTCTTCATTCGGTTATTAAAACAAGTCCTTATGAGGCTATGTTCGGATCAACGCAAAGGATCGGTCTTGGGGATTCCTCTCTTCCTAGTGACACATACGCCTCGATAGAAACTGAAGAAGAATTAGAACAACTTCTTTCTTCTGTAAACTGTAATAACGAACATGTAACTGATAACAAAGGAATAAACGAACAAATCGAAGTTAAAAATGGCACTCAAAATAGATAAGTTCCACAACAATCGGATATACAAGATGATAACAAAATTTATTGTATTATTTGTGTAAACGAAACCTCAGGAGCCCATAAATGTTCAAGGTGTCACGAATATGTTCATATAATTTGCGGAGAAAGTGAGGAGGATTATGAGGGTTTCGGGCAGAACGTTGTTTGCAATCTCTGTATAAGGAAAAAACGCATCAGCTTGAAAAGAGACTGTGCTAAATCAGGACAAAAAAATCAAGCACAAAAAATGATTTCGTTTTCCAATTCCAAACTTCCTGAAGTGGCCATTGGAACGAGTGTTGCGGTTAGAGTACCTGACATTTATAGAGGACGAGCAGCTCCAAGAAATATTATCGCTGTTGTAATTGGTATAAATGCGTCAGGTTTATATTAATTAGGTACCAAAGAAGGGCTCCTTGATCGACTTTATGCTCGAAATGAATTTATTGTTGCTGACAGCAATTTTATTGACATACAAGACGTACCCTCATCGTCGCTAACTCTTCGTTCGCCATCTATGTTATGTTCAGGAAGCAAACAAGGTTTTATAAGCTGTCAGTGCAAGAAATCCTGCGTTGATAAAAAATGCAAATGCGTTTCCAAAAAAATAAAATGCAATTCAAAATGTCACAATAGTAGTTTGTGTAAAAATAAATGACTTTAAATTTAAATTAAATAAATTTGTAATTTACAAATAATGTATAAATAAAGTTCTAATAATAATTTTTTTTCATTTTTGGGTTGTACAAATTTATTCTTATTTTAGGTTGCTTAAAATGCATCTAAATTTGGTATTTCTTTTAAAACTCCAATTTATAAAGTATTCACAATTACTATTTATTTAAAATGCGTTATGGTTGCATCGATGCGCGTTCTCAACGCGTTCTGGCATTTTCACATTGCCAGAACGCGTTGTGGTCAATTATCAAAACAACCACAACACGAATTTCGCGTTGTGGCCCTTTTGAATAGGCCACAACGCGTTGTGAGCATTTTTGTAGATGCCACGACACGAATTTCGCCGTAGAAGCCAGAACGCGTTGTGGTCGTTTTTTTCGCTCAATGAGCGTTTTCGGACTTTGAGCCTAACACATACATTAATAAACAACACAAACATTATGAAAAGATATACAACATAAAAAAGAACGTACAACAGAAAAAAGTTAAATCACTACATAATAGTCAAGGAGTGATCAATATTCCTGTAGTGGCAAACCCAAATTGGATTAAAAATATGTCGTCACGTACCTTACCAGATGAGGTTACCAATATTTTAGCTTTGGGAAAAAAATTTACTTTAGCACCAAATGAAGACAAATTACATTTTTCTAAGTTTATTGCTGAAGCTGAGTATATCATTTCACATGAATTTATAGAAGAGAATGAAAGAAATAAAAAACGGGCCCAGATCACCAATATTATGACTAATCATATACTTAATGACAGCAAACCGAACAACAGAAAAAAGAATGACAACAAATTGATCAAAGATTTTATTCAAACAAAAAAGTTTTTGGAGGACCATGATGATATTGTAGTAACAAGATCGGACAAAGGGAACTTAACAGTGGTATTAAATAGAAGTGATTATATTGAAAAGATGAATTTAATGCTATCAGACAACGAAGTGTATGATAAAATTCACAGAGACCCAACGATGACAATACAAAATAAATTAAATAGCAAGATAAGGGAACTAATAAGAATAGGCCATTTAGAAGATAGAGAAGGAAAGAAGATACAATGCCACAATACTGTCCAGTCCAGAATATATGGATTGCCCAAAACACATAAAACTGGGGATTTGAAACTGAGACCTGTATGTTCCTGTATTAACTCCCCAACATATTATTTAGCCAAGTATATAGACAAGACTCTCAACAACATACTTTATACATGTAAATATAATGTAAAAAATTCCTTTGAGGTGGTTAAAAGTCTGAAAAATGTTGTAATACCAGACAGTGTCTTTTGATGTAGTCTCTCTGTTCACAAATATAGCAGCAGATGTGGTGTTGGAGTGTGTGGATGAAAGTTGGGAATTAATCAAGGGACACACTTTATTAGAAAGAGAAGAATTTAAAGATCTTATTCAATTTTGTTTCAACAACAGCTACTTTCAATTTGGGGATGTTACTTATAAGCAAAAATTTGGGACGGCAATGGGTAACCCATCATCGCCCATCTTCGCAAGTTTGGTTATGCATAAATTACTGGAATTCGTGATGAGTAAGCTTGACTTTAATATTCCCTTTTTATACATATATGTGGATGATATCATCACTGCACTACCGGGACAGAATATACATACAACCTTAAAAATATTTAATGACTTCCATAGCAAAATCCAATTTACGTGTGAAATGGAGGATAATGGTACAATTCCATTTTTAGACTTACTATTGATAAGAAAGGACAATAGTTTGATAACAGATTGGTTTAGAAAGACCATCAATTCCAACAGATTCTTACATTACAGATCTAATCATCCACTCACACAAAAAGTTGCATTGATCAAAGGTTTAAAATTTAGAATTCAAAACCTAAGTCACTCTGAATTTTGGAATAAAAACTATGAATTGATTACTACATATTTGTTAGATAGTGGGTACCCAAAAGGTTTATTAAATAAAGTGATATTCAATAACAGAAACACTGGACAAGAAGACAATAGTAATAAAATGCCGGCAGAAGAGATCAGATATTACAAATTACCAGTAATTACAGGATTAACAGAGAAGGTAAAGAAAGTTTTAAAGACAGATAGAGTCCAGATTATTAACTACAATAACAATAATATTGGGAATATTTTTACTAAAACGAAGGACAAAATCGAAATACACCAAAGAAGTAATGTGGTCTATAGAGTTGAATGCAAGGATTGCAAGAGTGTCTACATAGGACAAACCAAACAACACCTAGGAAAAAGGATGGAACAGCACTCAAAGGATTGTAAAAATGTAGGAAAAAAGGATAATACTGCACTAGCTCAACATGCTATAAAAGAAAACCATAATTTCGATTTCGAAAAAGTTAAAATTTTGGAAAATGAATGCAACTTAGACAAAAGAAGGTTTTTGGAAATGATACACATAAATAAAGAAGTTAATAGTGTCAATTTAAGATCTGACACAGAAAATCTAAGCAAGATATATTCTTTCGTGCTTCAAAAAATCTGATAATGTTTGTTGATTTTACATTTAATGTAGCTTACTAAAATGTTATAGTTATAAGTTTGTTTGTATACACAATTTGTTGATATCAGTTTAGTTGTATACTCAATTTGTTGGTGGCAATTTGGTTGCATACTTAATTTGTTGATAATAATTTGACGTATTAAATTTATAAGAATTGTCCTAAGATGGCTGAAAATTGTAACACCGCGTGATAAAAATTGTGAATGAGGTTTATTAAATTAAGCTGTGTGTTTTAATAATAAAAAAAAAATTCTGTATAATTATTACAAAAAAATTTAAGAGCGTCTGCGTTGACTATAAGGGTTTTGAGAATCAGTTATTAAACAAATAAAAAAGTGTGGAAAAAAAGAATAACATAATTAGAAGGTATTATTAATAACAATTGTTAATAAAATCTATTGTAAAACCAATTATAGGTTGAGTTCAAATTTATGAATTATTATAAAGGGCACAACATACGCCCAAGAATTGTATTTTCACACCTGAGGGAGGAAAGGGAGGGAAATAAACCCCATACTTTGGAGATAGTCAAGATAGATGAGTTTGTGAAATATGATCCCAAAATATGCTGCTCTGTGTTGTAGAATTTGCCTATGAGTTACATTGGTAATTGTTTATTTTATTATGTTTTGAACGATATTTATATTTTAATTGTAACGTTAAGCATTGATTCTAACTTGTGTTTTTATAGCCCTGATGAAGTTTATAAACTAAAATAAACGAAACGTTGGCAGTTTAATAGAAGGTTTTTTTTTTGGTCCTACCTGGGAAAAAAAAATAGTGACTAATTATAAATACCCATGTTGGTTTAGTAAAGAAGTTATTAAGGAAATTAAATTAAAAAATAGATATCGTAAACTTTACTTAAAACATGGTAGCCCACATCATAAACATCTTTTTGATAATTTAAGAAAAACTATTAAAGTCAAGATTAAAGAAGCTCACAAAACCTATATATTGGATACTGAAATGCAAATATCCTCGGATCCAACTAAGTTCTGGTCATATGTTGATTCGTTGAAGAAATCAACAAGATTACCTGGAGTGATGAACTACAAGGATTGTTCTTTATCATCGCCTGCGGAAATTGTTAATGGATTTGCGAAACACTTTGAAAGTGTATATGTTTCCACCTCTTCCAAATACTCCTCTACACCATTACGTACAAAGAAACTTGGAGACTTTCAAATGTCTGAAAAAGAAGTTGCTCGTCATCTTAATAAACTTAAACCTGTGTTGACTTCTGGGGTTGATGCGGTGCCAGCTTTTGTACTAAAAGATTGCTCAAATATCCTTGCAAAACCTTTGTGTCATTTATTTAATTTAATTCTTGGAACTGGATGCTTTCCTAAAAAGTGGAAACAGGTTAAAGTAACGCCCGTTTTCAAATCGGGTGAAAAGAAGAATGTCGAGAATTATCGCCCTATATCAATTCTTTCAAATTTTTCCAAGGTGTTTGAATCAATTATAGCTGAGAATGTGTACACTAAAATTCGGTGCAAAATCAGTTCAAGTCAGCATGGTTTTATGAATCAGCGCTCAACGGCTACCAATTTAATGTTCTTCACACAGGTCATTTCTAAAAATTTGGATAATCAACTGCAAACAGATGTTGCTTACACCGACTTTGCTAAAGCGTTCGACCGCCTTCAACATCATGTACTCCTGAGGAAGCTACTTACATATGATATTCCAGATAATATTATTGGTGCAATTGAATCTTATCTCGTGGCCTCGTGGATCGACAGCAAATGGTACAATATAATGGTTTCCAGTCAGGACAATATTATGCGACCAGTGGTGTACCCCAAGGTTCTAACCTTGGCCCGTTGTTATTTTTGTTGTTTATAGACGATATTTGTAACTCTGTTAGTTCCAGTATTTATCTTTATGCAGATGATATAAAAATTTGTAAGTCAATTAGGGATGAACATGATTGTATGCAACTTCAAATGGATCTGGAAAAAATTCAGGAATGGTGTACTGAAAATGAATTGTATTTAAATTTAAGCAAATGTTTTATTCTTTCGTATTCTCGTGCAAGGTATATAATTGATTATGATTATAAGTTAGACAACGATAGTTTGAAAAGATCATTGACTATAAAAGATCTTGGAATAATATCGACACAAAACTTACATTCAAGGATCATATATTAAAAATGTGCTCTGAATGCAATAGAACACTAGGTTTTATTATTAGGAATAGCAAAGCATTATCTCAGGAAACAATCATTCTTCTGTATAGAAGTTATATATTAAGTAAGATCAACTACAACTGTATATGGTGGACACCTTATTATAGAAAATACATTGATATGCTTGAGCGAATTCAGAAAAGGTTTTTAAAATATTTATACTTTCGAAAATATAATGTATATCCTGAGGGCGGTTCTATATCATATGAAAATCTTTTATAAGAATTTAATTTTCTATCTGTTGAAAAAAATCACAAAATTATTTCAATTTTCTATTTGCATAAATTATTAAATAACTTCGTAGATGATGCAAAAACATTATCCTGTATAAAATTGTTGGTACCTCAACATGAAATGCGCAAGCATAATTCTTTTGTATGCTCGACAACGAATACTCTGCATCACCATAATTCCCCTATAAATAGATTATGTAATAATTATAACACCATTAAAGATGTCAGTATTGATATATATGAATCGAGCTACAGTAATTTCAAAAAACAAATACTTAATTATTTTTTATAAAATCAAACGCTAATGATTTGTTTATATGTGTTTTGTTGGAGTTGCGTACTTAGTTGTCACCTTATAATTAGATGCAATCTTAGTTTTAATTTTAGTTTTAATATATTTAAAGATGATATTAATATTATTCTATGTTACCGCTTTTGGCCTACTTGGCTGTTGGTAAATGTAATTGTAAAATAAAAAATAAAATAAATAAAATAAAACAAGGCAATTTAGAGGTTAGAATTTCTTGTCAATAAAATTTTTCGAATTTAAGACAAAAAACTATAATAGATTCCTTTCCCAAATAAAAAAAAAACTAAAAATTATTGTAATAATATTAGAAATATTCTTACCTATTAAATTATCAAATATAATTCTGAATTCAGAAACATTTATTTTTAAAAACTTGCGCGCCATCTGTGTTTGTAATATCTAACTACGGAAATTTTTTAATACCTAGGGATTAAATGAACTGTTATGGGACTTTTAATCCCTAGAGATTAAATGAATACTTGGTAGTAAATGTGTTACTTTTACTTCTGCCATTAAGAGAGTAAAATGAATCATTATTGTTTGGAAGTGCAAAAAGTAAGTTATAAGTGCTAATTAAATTTATTTTATTACTATGACAAACAATATTATAGTATTACCATAAAAATAAAATAAAAAATATATTTTGTATAAACAAAAAAATAAAATAATATTAATTTTAAAAATACAATTATTGTCCCATCCGATAATTATGAGCAATTTTTTATCAAAAAATTTTCATCTGAGCCATCCGATTTAGTGATTTTTTTTTTTATTTTTCTGGTATTTTTAGATCCATTAAACTTTGTGGATCTGCAGGAGCACTTGAAATTTCGTTTCGTTTCCTTCTAACTAGTTTTTTAAGTGCTATCATATTTGGAAGAGCACCATATGCAATTGAAAGGAAATTAACAGTTCCTTATATTACTGAATAAAATGGAATTTCAGAAAGAAAAAATAGAATATTGTTGAATAAAGCAAGATGTCTTCTCATGCAGAATGATTTACCATCATCTTTTTGAGCTGAAGCTATAAATACTGCAAATTATATTAGAAATCGTTGTCCTACGAAAAGTTTGGATGGGAAAACTCCATATGAAGTGTGGATGGGGAAGAAACCAGATGTTAGTAAGTTCAGGGAATTTGGATGTCGTGTATTTTGTCTAAACAGAGAATCGGGTAAAGAAAAATTCGATTTGCGATGTAAAGATGGTATTTTTATTGGATTTTACACCAAATGAAATATTTTTCAAAGAAGAACCAGAAAAAACGAATCCTTGTTATACAGAAATTGAAATCAGCCAAATGTTAGAAAATAATATACAAAATAATCGTGAAGAAGAAGAAAATAAAGATGCTGTTTTGAAAAGAACTTCAGGGAGACCATCAAAAGTAATATCAGGTTTGAGGGGAAGACCTAGGAAATTATATCTTACGAACAAGAAGATATTAATTATACTGTTTCTTCAGAATACATCTATTTTTATATATTTGAAATTTCTATGAAACAAGCTATAACCAGTCCTGAAGCGAATAAATGGCTTGATGGTATGGCATCTGAAATAAACAGTATAATTAAAAATAATACAGAGAAACGGGTAGAACGACCAAAAGTGTAGCGTAATCAGTGCTCTGTGGGCTGCCTATAATAATTGTTCTCCGTGATATTAAATTTATGTATTAACATCTGGTGTGGTCCAAATGTGCGCCGCCAATTATTTAACTTGACTTGTAATCCACATGATGTTTAAGTGCAGAGAGTTCAGTGTCCATTATTAGATGTTAAAGTAAACTTTTAATTGAGCAGTTTCTGGTGGCTCCCGAATGCAACTCACCTGTTTAAATTCAACCGGTAGCCGTTTTCCATCAGATCCTGATTTAGTTAATTTTGGCTTTAATTCACACCACCTTACAACCCACCTCCTGAGTGTTTTGTCACATCTTGGCGCCCAACGTGGGGCCAAAAGATAATAGTACATTATCTATTATCTGGGAGTTAATATTTTCAACCAAGAGTTTGGGGTAATTGCTTTCCGTTACATGATGTCAAAGTTAGCACGCTCTCCACCCGAAAGTCCATATGGAACGAGATCACGTACAAAGAAACAGCTGGTCGAGGAGAAGCAAGTCACGAGCCCGTTATCAGAAGCGGACGTATTTTTGGATTTCGCTGGAGCGCTACCTGAGGACACCAGGGATCCACAGCAAAAACAGCTAAGTGAAAACGAAAACGATACTATTGATCAAACCGTTAGTTCGCAAATAAAACGCCTTTGTTTGACATCAAAAGACAATTATTCACAAACTTGTGGCACTTTGGCACAAAATTTTGATAAAATTAGTAGTTTGCCGAAGGAGATGATCCCGACCAGGGGAGCCACAAATTATGAAAATGTAAATAGGCAGTTTATTCGTTCCCCTATTCCTGGTCCGAATATTTGTGTTCAAGAAAATCATGCACCTCATGGGCAATATTACAATCCTAATTATCGGCTTGAACCTAATATAGCCCGCGGATCTTGTAATACTAATTTAAAATATTCTAATTCTAAGATGTTAAGTGATGGTCACCATTACAATGGACCACCAATAAATTGTAATAGTTTTAATAATGTAGCGCCAGCAAGTGCTAACTTAGGTAATTTTGGGGAAAATCAACCCCGTTCAAATAATAATTTTAGTACTAGTGATTTTTCAGACATATGTAAGGTAGTACCAACCTTCGACGGTAAATCTTGTCACCCCGTAGTTTTTATGAAAAAATTTGAATATGCTTTAAACTATTTTCGGGTCTCATTTGAGCATGCACAGTTCTGGAGCCACAGATTATTCGAGGACGAGGCCAAAGTTTGGGCCGACGCTACTGTTGATTTGTACCCGGATTTCTTAACGTTTAAAGAAATGTTTTTAAGTCATTTCTGGTCAGAAATTAGACAAATGGAGTGTAAGAATGACTTGGAAAATGGTAGATTTAAACAAGGGGAAATGAGTTTCACCGCTTATTTCCTAAGTCAAGTTGCTAAAGGAAAGCATCTAGATCCACCATATTTTGAAAGTCGTTTAGTGAAAATAATTGCTCGCCACTTTCCCGCACATATAGCTAGGGTACTCATCGGGGCGAATAATTTTTCAGAAGCGCTCGCCAGATTGCGAGAAGCCGATTTTGTCATGCCTCCACGTATTCAGGAACCGCGATTTCAAAACAACCAATCATTCTCGCGAACGAATTTAAATTCTAACAATAATTATAGGCAGCCTCATTTCGAACAAAAAAATAAAAGGGTAGCTAATCTCGATTTACAGACTG
Source organism: Stenus bimaculatus (assembly GCA_963971135.1). Lineage (NCBI taxonomy): Eukaryota > Metazoa > Arthropoda > Insecta > Coleoptera > Staphylinidae > Stenus > Stenus bimaculatus. Next base: position 38,769,747 of record OZ020181.1, read on the forward strand.
AAGAAATTAATGATAACTCGGAAAACTACCAGAGTCCTTCTTCCATGGCCCAGGAGTGGGAATAATAAAAAGGACCAAATCCCCGCCAAACGCGAACCCTACTCAAGATTTACTAAAAGACGATTGTGACTTAGAGCATGATTGGCCGGTACCGCGATCTCCTGTAGTATTAATCAAAACCTACAACCTCGAGTTTACAGCGCTGATAGATTCCGGTAGCGAAATATCCTGCATGTCGGAAGTTACATTCAATCAAATTATAGGTACCATCGATGAGAAACTACCGATCTTTCCTGTTAATGGGTTACGGGTTGCTGGAGCTTTTAAGTCTAAGTGCCAGCGGGTTACCCATCAATTATTATTACCTTTTTCGTTAGAAAAATTTAATTGCGAGTTTGAAATGTTGGTTATTCCCAATTTACATTACCCTCTTATCTTGGGTGTAGATTTCCTCAGAGCGTTTTCTACAAAACTTGATCTCGAGAACCAGCAAGTAATTATCAAGGATGGTTCTAAAGTTCATAACATCCCAGAGTATCACCCGGTGCACGAGTTCGTACCATCAAACAATAATTTAATTCGGTTATGCGCGTTAAAATGCCGCTTACAGGAAACTACTTCCCCAAAGATTTCGGATACGCCCGCAGAGGAAATCATTTTCTCGGCACAAGTTACCCAAGAACAACGGGAGAAATTACTTGCTTTACTTTCAAAATATGAAAATTTATTTTCCGATAAACCCGGTCTTACTAGTTCGTACCAGCATGAAATTAAAATGGTAGATCACACCCCATTTGCGGTCAAACAATATCCGGTGCCGTTTGCACACCGCGAAAAAGTTGCGGCGGAAATAGAATTAATGCTCAAATGGGGCATCATTGAACGTTCAAATACACCTTTTGCCAGCCCATTGTTAGTTGCCGTCAAAAAAGATGGTGGCGTTCGCTTATGCCTAGAGGCAAAACGCCTGAACAAGAATATGCAGTCGGATTGCGAATTACCTCGCGCAGTGGAAGATATCACGAAAAATATTAAGAGCGCTTGTTTTATGTCCACTTTAGACCTGACCGCTTCCTACTGGCAGGTCCCTATAAAGGAAAGTGACAGATTGTTCACGGGATTTAGGGTAGGGACTCGAGCGTACCATTTTAAAGTCCTCCCGTTTGGACTTAAAACAGCGGTAGCATCTTTTACGCGGTGTATGGACCAAATATTAGGACCAGAATTTCATGATTTTGCGCATATTTATGTCGACGATCTTCTGATTACGTCGAAAACTTTTGCGGAACACCTCGATCATCTTGAACGCGTTTTTAGGCGACTGCGTGAAGCTGGTCTGACTTTACGCAAGTCTAAATGTAAATTTTTATGTAGAGAGGTCGGTTTCTTGGGTTATGTTTTAAATAAGGATGGTTTGACTCCGGACCCGTCCAGGGTTACCGCTATTCGTGATTTTCCTAAATTAACTAACACTAAGCAATTGCAAGCGTTTCTCGGTTTAGTCAATTATGATCGCAGTTTCATCGAAGGTTTTGCCTCTGTCGCGGAACCGTTAACCCGTTTATTGCGAAAGAGTCAAAAATGGTTTTGGGGTTGGGAACAGGAAGAAGCTTTTGCGCAAATTAAAGATTTGGTGTCGCGAGAGGTATTGTTGCGTCATCCCATAACCGGGTTAGAATTTGTTGTAGAGTGTGACGCCAGTGATGTCGGTCTTGGTGCCGTCCTCTATCAGATCGTAGAGGGCCGAAAACATATAATTAGCTACGCTAGTAAATTGTTGTTGGATCGGGAAAGGAGGTACTCCACTCCTGAAAAGGAGCTTTAGAGCATAGTGTTCGCTCTTCGCAAGTGGAGAGTTTTTTTGATTGGTCAACTCTTTACCATTATGACAGATCACCGTTCCCTTTTATATTTAAATACTTGCCGGTTGCTTTCACCCCGTATTACTCGTTGGATCCTATCGTTACAGGAGTACGAATATAGGATTAAATACTTACCCGGCACAAAAAATATACTTGCGGATACGCTTTCTCGCCACCCGCCTGGTCGTTTGCCTTCGCCAAAAGACCATTGTTATTACCTCCTAGGTTGTCGCGTTAATGAAATGCTCCCTATACTTAAGCGCCTACGGGACTCGCAGCGGCAGGACCCCAAACTCGGTCCTATTTTGGACTCTCTTTTAAAGTCTCTTACTTTATCCAATGAACGTTTTGAAATTGTCGACGGATATTTATTTCTCCGCAGAGAAGAAGGAACGGCTAGCCTTCTGTGTATACCTAGCTCCGATGTTAACGCCGTGATTGAGGCATATCACTTGTTTTTTGGACACAGCGGTGTTTATAAAACTTGGTGTGCACTAAGGAGGGATTTATGGTGGAGCGGGATGCACCGTTCCGTTAAAAAAATGTTAAAAGGTTGTGATCTCTGTCAGCGGGCCAAACTTTCACGTTTGCCTAAACCTGAGCTTGAGATGGTACGTTCGGAGGCCCCAAACGAGTTGCTCGCGGTGGATTTTTACGGGCCTTTGCCTCGCTCAATCGCTGGGGTCATTTACGTTTTTGTGTGTTTGGATGTCTTTTCCAAACATGTCTGTTTGTACCCCTTAAAGAAAGCTACCACGGCCGCTGCTCTTCACAGGTTGAGCAGGAATTATTTTGTCGAAATCGGAACACCTAAGCGAATCCTCTCGGACCACGGGACGCAATTCACGGCTGCGCGATGGAAGGAAACGCTTGTCGACCAGGGCGTCTCGGTTACTTATTCCTCCATCCGGCATCCCCAAAGTAACCCAGCCGAAAGGGTAATGAGGGAGTTGGGACGATTACTCCGGACTTTCTGTCACCATAATCACAAGTCGTGGGCGCGTGAGCTGCCTCAATTCGCCCATTTTATTAATAACGTCACCCATGAATCTACCGGATTTGCTCCCGTAGAACTTCACTTCGGGCTTTTCCCCGATTCGCCCCTAAAAACCCTTAGAGACAAAACTCACGTGGCGATGGCGGATGGTCACGTTAAGATCTTTTTGGCCCGGGAAAACCTTGAACGTAATTTTTCTCGTCGTTCCCGGCGCTTTCCTAACCCTGGCTGGGCGCCTTACGCTGTTGGTGATCTGGTTTTGTTAAAATCCAACCCGGTCTCAAGTAAACTCCATGGGGAATCGCGTAAATTTTTCCTTCTATATGAGGGCCCCTACCGTATTAAAAAGGTAGTTGGAAGTAAGTCTTTCGTTCTCGAGCATACCGATTCGGGCATGGAAAAAGGACTTTTTCACGCCTCTCTTTTAAAATTATACCAATCCTGATTATTTTCCGGATTAACCCTTCCTGTTGGTTATCCTCGGGGGGGTGTGATGTAGCGTAATCGGTGCTCTGTGGGCTGCCTATAATAATTGTTCTCCGTGATATTAAATTTATGTATTAACATCTGGTGTGGTCCAAATGTGCGCCGCCAATTATTTAACTTGACTTGTAATCCACATGGTGTTTAAGTGCAGAGAGTTCAGTGTCCATTATTAGATGTTAAAGTAAACTTTTAATTGAGCAGTTTCTGGTGGCTCCCGAATGCAACTCACCTGTTTAAATTCAACCGGTAGCCATTTTCCATCAGATCCTGATTTAGTTAATTTTGGCTTTAATTCACACCACCTTACAACCCACCTCCTGAGTGTTTTGTCACAAAAGATTTGGAAATGATTGGTAGTCGTATTATTTTAAGAAACAAATATAATTCCGATGGATCAATTGAAAGAAGAAAAGCACGTATTTTAGCTCAAGGGTTTTCTCAACAACCTGGAATACATTTTAATCAAACCTTTGCACCTGTGGCTCGTTCATGTTCAATTCGTTTACTAGTGGCATTGGCAGCTAGATTTGACATGAATATACGTCAGTTTGACGTAAAAACTGCTTATTTAAATGGTGAATTAGAAGAACAAATATTTATGGAAGCACCAAAATATTTGGATCAAGTTTTGAATAAAACACTGGAAATAAAGTTTGTTTACTACAAAAATCTATTGATGGACTTAAACAAGCTGGAAGAAATTGGTATTTTAAATTGAATAATGTTTTAAAAAGTTTTGGTGTAAGTCCAAGTAACGCAAATCCTTGTTTGTTTTATATGAGACAAGAAAATGAATTAACAATAATAGCTACTTATGTGGACGATATTATTATAGCATCAAGAAATTTAGAAATTATAAAGAAATTTAAGAAACATCTTATGAATGTGTTAGATATTAAGGATTTGGGCAAAGTTAAATATTGTCTTGGTATTGAATTTAATTCCAATGAAAATGAAATAAGTATTCACCAAACAGGCTACATCACAAAAATTTTAAAGAAATTTGAAATGAGTGATTGCAAACTTGTAATTACTCCGATGGATATAAATGTTAAATTAATCAAATCAGAAGTAATTTCGGAAGATGATATTAAATTACCATACAGAGAATTGATTGGTACACTTACGTATTTGTCAATAAATAGAAGACTAGACATGCTGTAAGTTGTCTGGGTCAATTCAATCATTGTTACGGAAGAATTCATTGAACAGCAGCAATACGTGTTTTATGATATTTAAAAGGTACCATAAATTTTGGTAATTAATATACAAAGAATCAAGAAAAAATGAAAGCTTATGTTGATGCCGATTGGGGAAATTGTTTAAATAACAGAAGATCTTATACAGGATATGTTTTTATTTTAAATAATGGTACAATTTCTTGGCATTCTAAGAAACAAAGGACTGTTGCTTTGTCATCTACTGAAGCATAGTATATGGGATTAGCAGAAGCAACCAAAGAATCAATTTATCTCCGATCATTGTTTTTAGAATTGGAACCTAATGAATTATCAGATATAGTAATCTATAACGATAGTTTAAAATCTCTTAAATTAGCGGAAAATTCAATATTTGATGGACAAAGTAAGCACATTGATATAAAACACCACTTTATTCGTGAAGCTTTAAGAGATAAGAAAATATGTTTTGATCACGTATCCACTGAAGAAATGGTTGCAGATATTTTAATAAAAGCTTTACCAGGACCAAAACATCATAAATGTGTTGATATGTTGGGACTAAATGTTTAAATCATCTCAGCACGTTTTGAGGTTGAAGTGTTGGAATAAGTAGTGTGCTGTTTATTGTTGTTATAGTGATGAGTTGTTGATTGATTGTTGTTAATAAAAAAGTATTACGTGTATCAGATTTATTAAGAGAAGATATTTAATTCATAAATAGTCTAATTACAATTTTGGGTAGATTTCCTCCAGCGACGAAACTTATACTAATATGTAAATACAACTTAAATATACAATTTTGAAGACATATTAAGCTTGATAATGGCTGTTCACGGCCAAATAACGGATTTGAAATTAATTATTTTTGCACAATTAGACAACGATGTAATTTTTTTCTGACAAATGGTTGCCTATGTCATATTTTTACTTTGAATTATAACAATAATACAATAAAAATTATACAATTAAATACATATTTATAAAGATTTCATTGTATATTTATTTTTAAGTATATATTTTTATCAAATATACGCGTATTTTAATAATTTAATTTTTTAAATTAAACAATTATTCCATTGTTGCCGGTTTTTTACAACTTTTAAACTTTTTAATAAACTGTAAATTAAGTAGTAACGATCCCAATAGTTGTAATAAGATTTGTAATAATACAGGGTCAAATAAAAATAAAATCATTTTTACAGGAAATCTCAAGACTTGTTTGCACAATCTTGCAACATTGAACATTTTACCTGCTGAAATTAAACGTTAAAATTAAAATTTAAAATCGCATTTATTAATAGAATTTAAAACCGATATTTTAAAATTATTACCTCTCTTTTAATTTAAAAGTAAATTAAAAATAGAGATTATTTATCTGACAGTAATTTTGTCAAACTAGTAAAAATTTGAATTTAAGCATCCACTGTCGCAGAGATAAAAATAATCTTTTAAAATAATGTAAAATCTAATAAAACTGTTTATAAGATGTATTTTTTACAGAAATTATAATTAATATTAGGGGTATATTAGTTCATTTTGATAAGTTTAGTGTATTTTTATTTTTACCCAAAAACCCAAGTAGAATACATCGACAAACCCCCACCCCCTTTTTTTAAGGTGAACACCTGTTGGGTGCACCTGCATCGGAATTAATTGATGTAGGTCCATTAATGTCAAATCAGGTAATAAAATGTCATAAATTAGCATGTTTTTCTGGTAGTAAAAAAAGGTAAACATTCCATTACAACAAATAGGTTAAAAGGGTTTTACACATGTTGATACTTTTAATCCTTTGGTGGTGATTTTAATGTCCCGTAAAATTCCTGATTTTTCCCACGATAATGGAATTAAGTAAAAGGGTTTTTTAAGTTAAAATTCACCTTTTTGTTGTGTGTTAAATTTTTATGCTTCTTGGAGATTTTATATGAATACAATTTGAAATAAAAATCCATTTCAAGTTTACGTTTTTAAAAAACTTTAGGGGAGGTGGTATTAATTGTTTTCTAAAGGGTTTATAAGCGCAGCCCTTACCAAAATCTAGCATCAGTTCAACTCTCCTGAGAAGATAGTCAGACTTATACCTGTTTAACATTTATTTGTAAACAAAATGGCGTGCCAGTTTGATGACGTCTCCGTAGATTTTACTGAAGTTCCGAGTTAGAAGTAATTGATTTACTTTCTCCATCAAGATATCCGGATGTGCAGGCTTAGGAGGAGGACCCTATTGAAAACATACCGTTGCCGGATGTTCAGACGGCCGAGGATCCATTTAAGGATTTTCCTGAGATGGCTCTAACTGATCGGCAATGGAGGGTCATTGACGCGACTGCTGCTAAGGCAAATTTTCTGTTTACGAGGCAGCAGGAGGAGCAGGAAGAAGAAGAAAAGGGGTCCTTAATTCTAGAGGTAGTGTATCCTCTGGAAGGTAAAGTACAAGTGCGTTTGGGGTCGGACCCCTATGAAAACTTCACTCCTATAGTGTATATAAGTGAAAAAGACAAAAAACCGGGAGTGAAATTAGACATTGTAGAATATAAGACACTGGTTAGTTTAGTGCCTCTATTAGTGGATAGTTTAGTACATAAGAAAGAATACAATTACAAATTAAGTGAAACGTTGGACATTTTTGTGAATAAAAATAAAGTTTTTATTTATAGTAACAATATAGAAGTAGGTTTAGGATTAAGTAACATAAAAACATTAGTTAGGTTTAATGCATACTTTGTAAGTAGGTTAGCTATTATTGTAGCAGAAGACTAATTTTAGATATAATATATGTAAGCAATTAATACTCAAAGAAAGGTGGTTAATAACTGAGGATGATTTGTACGATTTCGTCACAAGGGATGAATTATCTCAAATAAGATTCGTCCAAAAATTATTTTTAAAGTATAAAATCTTTGTGTTAAAAGATATTAATTGTATATTAAACCAAATCTTACATTCGAATACCTTTAATTTTAAATAATTGTTTGTTTGTGTATATTAATTTGTGTGTATATATATTTAAATAAATTAATAAATTTAACTGATGCATTTTATTTTATTTAATAACAAATATATTTATTTTTACCATATAAATATATAAATATAAATAAGTGGTGTGTTAAAATCCACCCTTTCAGTTTCATTGGAATTTGAAAATAAGACTGGGGGTATAAATAGTAAACCTACGAAAGAGCTACTTAGTTGTGTTAAGTTTTCGATTTCTTTTATAAAATGGGCCCCTACAAGATCAATCAAAGAACTTTTAATTTTGTCAAAGTTCAAGACTAGACATGAAAAACTTGAATTATTGAATAAAATCAATTTTAAGCTTATATCTTCAGTTGTCTGAAGAAGAATCGGCTCTACATAAGGAATTATCTGAAGCATTAAATTCACCAGAAATATTACTTGAAGGTATGTTATAAGTATACTCTATTATGTTATTAGAATGTTTACAAGGGTGCACAGTTTCAAATTATAATTTGAAAGTTAATAATTTTAGGTTGCAGTATAAAGAAATATGAAAAAAATAAAAAAAAATCAAGGCTCTACGACTTTTTGTTCAAAAGATATGAATTTTTATATAAAATATGGCATTCTGATAAATGAGTAAATGTGTATTGTTAAAAAATCATATTTAGCTTAATAACTGAAATTAAGAAACAAAAATTAGTACAGATAAGTTTGTAAAAATTATCGATATTATTTTATTAAATTTTTTAAAATTTAATTATTTTTTAAGGTCCGTTACCTAAGAAACTTTTCATTTTTTTGAGTTTTTGAGGTGTAAAATTTTTTTTAGAGGGTGTAGGGGGCAACTAACTCCCTACATTTCATTCATTTTCTATTGTCCTTCATTTGCGTGGACGATTTTGAAAAAATCCCAAAAAAAAGTTTTTGCGATATTTTTAAGGCTTGAAATTTTTCATGGAAATCGATTTTTATTGTTTTTCTCGAAAACTATGAAAGTTAGCGATTTCAAATTTTTACCAAAGGTAAACACCGTCGATAGACGCGCTTTAAAAAATATATGGTTAAAATCGGTTGAAAAGTTTTTTTGGAAAAAATTTGCAAAGTTTTGCCAAAATTTTGGTACAAATACGGGCCTGGACGACGCAATTTTAAACCGAAAATTAAAATTTTTACGGAATTTGGTGCGGGAGGTGACGGTGCGAATTTTAAGCTATTAAGCGTGCCGGTGGTTCCAATTGTTTTGAAGATATTAATTATTTTGTGAAAAGTGAAAAATTTCAGACCGCAATTTTGGCTCCAAACGGAGATTTTGCATATTTTTGCTACATTTTCGGCCATAACTCGATAAGGAATAGGGACAGCGAAGTAATTCTTTTTTTGTCGAAAAGCGGACCTTGAAGACTTTCAGAAAAGGTATATTACATTTGCGTGTAATAGAATTTAAGGGGTTGATTAGACCGAAAAGCGTAAAAAATTGCGACTTTTTTAAAAGGGACTTTAAAAAAATATTTTTTTTGTTATTTTTTTGAAATTCAAAAAACCCTACGCGTGGGCGGTTTCCGTTCTAAGAGTAAATTCAGTAGAGTTTTTAAAAATGAAAATCCGTTAAAAGATGGGCGAACGGGAGCCGTTCACTCTTAAATTCAAAAATTCTTCCGTATCTTCACAACCCCTTCGAGTAAAAAAACAATAAATAGCCTATTAGCTGCAAAAGTTACTCTATTTAAGGGAAATGAAGTAAAATTTGAAATTTTTTAAAAACTGTGGGCGCAAGTGGTACAACCGTTTTACAGCGTTTGTGCGATTTTTTTAACATTTTACGTTCGATTTTTTTCTGAAGCAAAGGAAGAAAATTTAGAGGTTTCGATTTTTTTCCTTATAAATATTAATGCAATAAACAAAATAAAAAATATCGCACCGTACTATCCAACCCCTATCAAAAGTTACAAATTTTTAAATTCCGCGTCGAAAAACCAAGAAAAACAAAGTCCAAATTTAAAAGCCCCAAATTAATATAATAAATCAAGATATCAAAAAAGGGCTCGGATCGCCATAATAACGGGTATCTAGTTTGTAAATCAAAACCCGCTATTTTTTTGCACCTGCCGATCCTCAAATATAAGGGGTACAGTTTGAGCACTTTTGCCGCCCAAAGAAACGTTAAATTTGTACGCTTGGCGTTTCGGCGCCGGGGCGCCACACGGTTGCGACTGGAAACTTAAAAACGGCCTGGGTTCATCCACAGGATGTGACAATAAAAGGGGCCAAATTTCGTCGCTCCCCTATAAAACCGGACGGGGGTGCGTTTTTTCAAAATTGACGCCGAGGAAAACCGGAAAAAAGCGAGAAAAAGCGAGAAAAATCGTCTGTTTTCGAGAATATTTTTCAGTGTTAGCGTGATTGGAAAAATTTAAAATTTGAACCCCCCTTAAAATTAACACCCCTCTTCACGATTCCACCGGAATTTTTAAAATCTGACTAAAAACTGCCCTTTTCGCGGTTTGGCGCAAAAAACGTCGGATTTCGGGGTAAAAATAAAAAAGGGGTGATATCTCCGCCCCCTTAACAGATAGGTTCGAACGGGTCAAAACCTTTGTCTTCAGAATCGGATCCTTCTTAACATACTAAAATTTGATACGATTTGGGATGAATTTCAGACAGTGAGGGGATGAATTCGATTTTTCGTTCGGGGTTGAATAACTTTTTTATGGCTTGTTCGATCGAAAAGCGACAATTTAACTTTTTTCTTAAAATTTTCTCCTCTTTCCACGTGCAAAATTTCAACTCGATACGAAAAAAAAAACCTTCCAAATTTCTTACGGTTTTAGTATAAATATTTTGTTTGTGTCAAATGATCTAATTTATTATTTACTTTAATTCATTTTGAATTATTTGTAGCTTACATAATAATTTTTTACTGATACCCAAATATATAAGTCCATACTTTAAATGGGAATCTATTAGTGAAAAATAAATTGGTGGTTTCATAGAAAAATGCTCATTTATTTTTGAAGTAATTTTATTTAAAATATTATTGTTTTATTTTTATTTCTATTTTTATTCAAGCCAGTTATTAAAAATATTAATATCATTATTAATTTCTATTTCTAACTATTTAAAATTTTTGCTTTTATAAACAATAAAGGTATCATAAGCATAGTGAATACAATAAGGGACCCAAAACAGATTCTTGTGGAATTCCACTTTTAAAATGTACTTAAATTTTTATCCAAGTTCTTAAAATTTATATATCTTTCTCTATTTTGTTGCTAGAGCAACCAACTTTTGTTTTTTAAATAGCATTAGTATATTTTCGTATGTAATATCACGAGTGGTCAAGTCTAAGTCGAACATTTTTCACTATCATTACCACGATGTTATTTAGGGTTAGGTTAGGACTTATAATTTGAACAAGCGTGCATATTTAAAGGACGATTTAACGAACATTTTACTTGTCACAAAAAATAATCACTTGTGAGTTGAATAGTCATATGTAATATCACGAGCGGTCAAGTTTTAATTTCCCGACTACGTAGCAGGAGAAGAATTTTTAACCCCAAATGACATGAGTGGTAATGTATGAAAAATATTCGACTTATAATTTGAACAAGAGTGGATATTTAAGGGACTATTTAACGAATATTTTTCACTTTTCTGTGCAAAATTTGACAGCCAACTTCAAACTTTTTTAAATTTGACATATTTTTGACATTTTACTGGTCACAAAAAATAATCCCTTGTGAGTTGAATAGTCATTGCAATTTTTAAAAAATCGCATTTGTCTCTATATGGCAATTCTATTTTATATTAAATAAAAAAATAAAAGTTTTGGATACAAGTTAAGGGTATTACATTTATTAACTCGCAAAAATTATTTGGATAGTAAATATCATTCTAAACAAATAATTTCTTATGGACTAGTAATATTTTTCAACTCCTTAAGAAATTCTGGCAATCTCCTAATAAATAAAATTTTCAGCTTATTCTAACTTCTTACGGAATAAAAAATCAGTGGTCCATAGGAAACTTATTTTTCAGTATGATCCAAAAAAATGTTTTCGGGTTAATAAAAAGATCACTCTTCATTTTTTTACGATTGTTTTCTTCTTTTCTTTTTTTATTAAAAAATAGTACTGCTAAATACAGAAAAAATAGCTCTTTGAAAAAGTGTTAAATAAAACATACTAATACTTAATAAAAACAAAACAGAGAAAGATATAACAAAACCAAAAATGTACAATGAAACTAGCTGACTTTTTGATGGACCACCTAGAAAAAATAAACAAACTTACCTCCATATTAGTGTCAGATCTAGGTATTCGAAGATAACAAAACTGCTATCGGGCTTGGGATTGTTGTAAGGGGAAACACTACAACGAGCGGTAGGAAAAAACGAAAACTGTTTTTGCCTAAAAAGTTACCTTATTGTCTCAAAAATAAATAACAATAGTTATATACTCGAATACCAAAACTAATGTCTTAAACGCCGTTCTAAAATTTTAAATAGCTATGCACGAAATCGTGCCAGTAAAACTTTAAACGTGTACTTCTCGAAACTATGTTTTTCAATTCAGCTAGCAGCATTACTCGAACAAATTTCATCTGATTGGTTTCAAAATTCTTAATTAATTTCTTCATAGAAGTACACATGATTATTACCAAAAGTTGAGAAATTGTTTTGTTGTGAACATTTTAGTACTGAATTTTGCCGTAAAAAACATATTTTTTTTTAAATGTTCAGAACTTATCTCTTTATTATGTATTCTTCCATAGAGAATGTGATGTACGTAGATTAAGAAAATGTTTAGCGTTTTGTTAAAGACAAACATCTACGGTAGGGTGAGCCAACGAAAACGAAACAAACGAGTTTTGAAATAGTTAATAAAAAAATTTGAAAAAATGCTCGAACATTAGTTCGAGGGGACATATTTTGCAATAGAGCTGATTCAAAAATCCATTCATGCCTGCGCCCTATGGACACAACCCCTTAAATTTTAATAGGGATGGTGGGGTAAGTAATACCTCGTTGGAAAGAACTTTTTATCCAGAGTAACATACATACATAAAAAAAGTTAAATCAATCGATTCGTTTTAAAGATATTCAAAATTTAGCAAGTAGAGATTTCATGCGTTTTAAAATTGTGTTATGAACAACACGCCTTCAATTTTAAGTCTTTTGATAGGGTAAGAAATACCTCCTTGGAAAGTTGTTTTTACCACAAGTAACATACAAAAAAACAAAAGTGAAATCGATTGGTTTGTTTTAAAGAATTCAAAATAAAACAGTATTGCACATTATTTTTTATTTAACCAAACTAAACTTAACTAATCTTTTTGAAGAAAACTTAACACTTTAAAGAATCCCATCGATCCCGACACTTTCAAGGATGTTTTTATTATTTTATTAAATGTTCGAATTAAGTTCCACCAACCTCCATGCAAACCTACAAATTTTGCTCAAAGCGAATTCTTACATTTTGTAACATTTCAGCAGTAATTTCTCGGCATTCATTAATAATTCTCAGTCATAACTCTGCTACAGATCCTGGTTCCGTTGCGTAAATCTTACTTTCTAAATGTCCCCAAAGGAAAAAATCAAGGGGAGTAAGATCGGGAGATCGCGACGGCCACTCCAAAGGTCCTCTACGCCCAATCCATTGCCCAGGAAACGTCGTATCCAAGAATTCCCTAACAGGCCGTGTGTAATGAGGAGGGGCTCGGTCTTGTTGGAAAATCAGATGGTCTTCTAAATAACGATCGTCATTTTCGATAATATCGTCAAGAAATGGATGAACAAAGTTTTGAAGTAGATCCAAGTACATTTCCCCTGTTAGATTGCCATCTAGAAAATAAGGACCAATAAGACGGTCTCCAAAAATTCCAACCCACACATTCAATTTTTGAGGAGTTTGAGTGTGAACTTCATGAAATACCCTAGGATTCTCATCTGACCAATATCGACAATTATGACGATTAACGGTTGAGTTTAAGAAAAAACTGCACTCATCAGAAAAACAGATATTATAAAGATAATTTTCATCATCAATTATCCGTTCCGTCATCACCTCACAAAATTGCAGTCGCCTATCAAAATCATCTTCATTTAACTCATGAATTAAATGAATTTTATCTACGACTATTGAATAACATGTTAATTACGTAACCATTTCTTATTAATTAATGACAATCATTACAATTTAGCCGTGTGTTATATCTCCATTTAAATCAAATGTCTCTCCATAACACACTAGCTGCAACCAATCACGAGACAGCATTTTCAAAACATTTATCATAACAACCGGGCCGAAGTTGGCTAAAAACCGACCAATAACGAGGTTACACGAGTAGAATGTTACGGCGCCCTCTTCACTTGCGTGCGCCGCTGTCAAAATAATTTCAATTTGAAATATAAAATTTTTAAAGAAAGTGATTCAAAGTGAATTTACAATTATATTATATTAATAAATAATAAATAAAATAATTAAAAACATATTTCTTAAAAAATATAATTACAAAAATAATAAAAAAACGTGAGTACAGAATATATAAAATGGATTCAGAAAGTGAAAGTTGCACACCCCCAGAAATACTAGAAACTGCGCTAACAGCAACTCAAAATTTATTACCAAATAAATCAAAAGACAGGTATAATATAGCATACAGAGCCTTTATGGATTGGAGAAACATTAAAAATATAATTAGGAGTCATGTGATTTTAGAGGTTAAATTGGGCTGTCAATTTTACGCCATAGAACAAAAATCTAGAGTAAACATAGGTGTTTAATGAAAATAGCGGCCAGCAAAATGACAATAATAGATAGGAAAATCTAAAATTGAAATATCGTCGTAGATAAAGTATAGTATTCTACTCGCGATTAAATAGCCATTACTCACTCAGACCTTTTACGACACTCGCCTGCCGGCTCGTGTCGCAATTTCGGTCTTCGTGAGTAATGGCTATCATTACTCGCTCGTTGAATAATATACTATTATAGGGATGATATTTGTGACCTTTCAATATTCGGCGAATGATTGTTCTGCTGATGTTAGTCACAGTCTTTAGTTTTCATAAAGTCGGATCTGCAGCAACTTGTCCCAAAACACCTATTTCAACGACCTCATTTCTTATTGGACGAACATTACCAGGATCGCGTTTCTTATTACCAACAGAACCAGTATTTTTAAATTTTGCAACCAACTCCAGAACGCATTTTCGGTTACAATGTTTGTTTGGATGTTGTTCATTAAATAAATTAATTAATTCAACCCTTTCTGGAATTGTATAAACCATTGCTACCAGAAGCTTTTACAGAAGTTCACAAAATTTTAAATGTTGATTTCTAATAATTAGTCATAAACAGTTTTAACACGATGAAAATCACCACTAATGCAAAATACAACTGATATAAAGAATCTCAATGTGGTTATAACTCGTTTTATGTTTTGCATAGTTTTGTTCCAGATGTTACAAAATTTTAAACAATTCCTCGAATAAATTTAAATTTGTTTTCTAAAATCTCTCTTTTGTAGAAAATGAAAATAAATTGCGTTTTACATGTTTTTGTATGTTATTTTGGGTTAAGAGATCTTTCCCAGGAGGTATTACTTACCCTATCAAAACACTTAAAATTGATGCCGTGGTGTTCATAGCACAATTTTAAAGGCATGATAACTCTACATGTTAAATTTTGAATATCTTCAAAACGTATCGAAGGATTTAACTTTTTTTTTGGCATGTTACTCTGGGTAAAAAGATCTTTCTAACGAGGTATTAGTCATCCCACCATCCCTATTAAATTTTTAGGGGTTGTGTCCAAAGGTCGAGGGATAAATGGATTTTTGAATCAGGTCTATTGCAATATATGTCCCCCTCGAAACGATATTACTTACCCTATCAAAACACTTAAAATTGAAGGCGTGGTGTTCATAGCACAATTTTAAAAGACATGAAATCTCTACTTGCGAAATGTTGAATATCTTTAAAACGAATCGATCGATTTAACTTTTTTTTTTGTATGTTACTCTGAGTAAAAAGATCTTTCTAACAAGGTATTACTTACCCCACCATCCCTATTAAAATTTTAGGGGTTGTGTCCATAAGGCACAGGGGTGAATGGATTTTTGAATCACTTCTATTGCAAAATATGCCCCCCTGGAAACCAAAGTTGACCTGTCCGAGCGTTTTTTCAAAATTTTTTATTAACTATTTTAAAACTCGTCTGTTTCGTTTTCGTTGGCCCACCCTGTATAAAATAATCAACAGCGAAATCAATTGTTCTCAATTACTTGTGCGGTGTAATTTCTTAGCCAAAATGTCAAGATGTTTGACGAGATCTATTACGGTATTTAGTGTGCCTTTTCATCTGACAAATTATGGATATTATTCACCTATGTCTCAAATTATGCGGATTGTTAACTCGTTTCATCACTCAATTCATTTTCCATTGTCTTTATCAATCTTGAACCAATTCGATAGAGGTCTACGATTGCTATGTAATGAACTCGAATTACTGTAATGGTTGTTTTATAATTCTTTTTTCATATTCTATTTAGTTTATAAGTTTTGATTAATTCACCTTAATTTTAATACAAATTATATTTATGTTATATTATTTATGTGTTAAAGGCTTTGTACCCTATCTTTAATAAAAAGATTTGGGTGGTAAGATTGCTGAGCCAACTCTCGGGTAGTCGGGGTTCGAGGTACAAAAAAAATATGGGCGCCACCACTTTATGAACAAAACTTACAATTTAGGCTAAACAGGATGCCTTTAACTTACAACCTTAAGATAGAGAGTATTGTTTAGTCAAATAATAAAACAAATTAAAAAGTACACTTTTATTAATAAATGCAAGTCTATCAAAAATCATTAAATAAATTTTCACTTATAGAAATTTCTTAATCCTAATGTAATAGTCATGTAATGACCATAAACACTAAAAGTGATTTGCAATTACTCAAAATTGTTGTGGTACCAAAAGTCGAAGAATATTTTAAGTTTTAATTTTTTACCAACATAGAATATACCTAGATCTATACCCCTTACAGAAGCTGGCTAAATAAAAACACATATGTATAATGTGTAACGCCCACCAAGTAATATCATCCATATCATTAATAAATCAAAAAAAAAAAATATACGCGCAAAATTATTTAAGCCACTTAGGCAAAATTATTGACCCATGAGCGTAAAAATGCAATTGATAAATCGTAATAGAAAATATAAAAATTAAGAAATTTAGAAAATCAGTAATATTAAACTAATTAGAAATCATGATCGTAACAAAAATTATAAAAAAATAAAAATATTCAAATTGTAAATTGCAATAGTAAATATAAAAATTAAGAAATTTAGAAAATCAGTAAAATTAAACTAATTAGAAATCATGATCGTAACAAAAATTATAAAAAAATAAAAATATTCAAATTGGGAGATAAAAAAAATCCGTAACTTTAAACTAATTAGGCTAACAACTATATTTTTTTTACTACCTAATGCACCCATCAAACAATACCAATCAAAATTAGGTAGCAATCTTTAATAGCTTAATTTTCAATTAATTAACCAGTTATGGGAGCGAAGTAATGCAACAAAAAAATTTATTCTAATCGTATTAGATGAATTTACAATACACGATATTTCGTTGCCTACTTTAGTTAAAATTAAAATTGATGCCTGATGTGGCAGATGTAACAAAATAAATTCTCGCGGCGGACAGCCAAGTAAAAAAATAATGCACAATAGTTGAATGCAAAATTTACATTTGTAGACGCTGCCTAAAAAAATGGCTTGCAATTGATCACAATTTGACTCACTACTTGAGATCCAAAATCAACCATCTGATGATTATAACCCTCGATGAATATGATCTTGACTCCCACAAAAAACCTCGTAGCTCGAATCCGCTTCCTAGCGCAAGTCAATCTCACGTTTACCAGTGGACATCAATAAAGCAGTCAAAATTTGGACTCAGTTACAGGTGAAAAGCATACGCATCAAGGAACCCTTAAATGCTTCTTGAAGGTATCATAAGGGCCTATGATAGAATGGGATTGTTAGCAAGCATGACCGACAAATAAAAAAATAATTACCTATGATAGAATGGGGGCCTCGGATAAAAAAACTATGACGCAACAGTGTGTATTAGGAACCAACTAGAGTCCATTAACTCAAAAAAACCAACTTTAATTACCAAGTTTTCGCGGGAATAGGAGTAGGACCTTACAACAGTGACAGTCAAATTACATTGCCTTTCTCGAAACGAATTCCAAAATTCCTTCAAAAAAACGATCAAATTTATCGTCATATCCGACCCGCTTGCGCCAGCGGTAATTAAAATCCTCATTAATAATTTATCCAAAATTCATTACAAGTCCACCCATGAGTACCATCCCACATATACAATAATCAAACAAGAATTTTAAAATATGTACTTGGCCATTAACGAAAACTCAAAATTGATCAACAACTATTTCCAAAAGTTTAACTGGTTGCCTACCATGAGACACTATCTACTATCATATGATAATGGGCCTGCTAAATTCATACTTGTGACCTCAATTTCAAAAATACAGATGTAGCGTAAAATTATAATTGCCTTTCGTTTTCAACTTCCTCTATCTCCCAAAACCGCGCGAACTGTGATTGAATATTTAATTGAGAGAAATTGCAATGGCTGGCCTTTTGAGGCATTGAAGGAATTTTTCCTGAAACGATCCAACCGTATCTGGTCATTTGCAGAACCGGCAGGTTTTTTCCTAACAGGATGTCCTGATATATAACGTGGGCGTCTATAACGAAAGAAAAATTTGTAGAACAAAAGATCTCTCTATAATTTCAAGACCGAAATAAAAAAGTACACACAGCATATATGAAACGAAAACGAGATCCTGGATCTTATGACACATATCCATATGGATACAAATTAAGAAAATGTAATAATTCTTTTATAGCTTTTTTAGTAAATAAAACCAGTTATGTTTTGTAGATGTACTATACCTAATTGTAAAAATAGACAACAAAAATATGTATTTGTGTATTAATGTTTATGTTTATTATTAAATATTCTATAAAATACTTTGGCTTTATTATTTTATTATTATTTTTACCTTTATTTGTAATCTATAGGTAGGTATAAATCTTAGCTCGGTCATTATTTAATGAGTTGTTGATTCAATAACATGAAACAATGACTTGTCAATTTAAACATCCCTTTACGAGTATTATAGCAGGTCCTACGTCATGTGGGAAGACTGTGTTTATAAGTAAATGTATAAAATTAATAAATAAAATGTGTGACACTTCTTTTAATAAAATCATTTGGTTTTACGATGAATGAATGAAACCTTCGTACAACATACCAGGAGTAATTTACCGTAAAGAACTACCTGAATTTGAGGATGACGATGTGGGTCAGAAACCTACACTTGTTGTGATTGACGATCTAATGAGGGAAGCCGATAATAAAGTTGTTGACATTTTCACAAAGGGTCCCCACCATAAAAATATAAGCGTGTTTTTTATATCTCAAAATCTATTTTATCAGAGAAGGGGTTAGAGGGATATTTCTCTAAATGCACATTATATTATTTATTTTAAAAATCGAATAGATAAAACACAAATTCAGTATTTAGCACGGCAAGTATCACCAGATAATACAAAGTTTATTCTGGAAACTTATAAGGATGCTACCTTAAAACCCCATGGTTATTTGATTTTTGATCTCAAACAAGACACACCTGACGAACTTCGATACAGAACAAATATTTTTCCTGAAGAAGAACCAATTATTGTTTACGTTCCTAAGAAATACGTTTCTAAAATAGATCAGAAACATTATAGCTTATAATGACCCGCACTATAATTGATAATGCCGATTCTTTAAAATTGTTATAGAAAGCGAAACCACCAGTACGAAAAGCTTTAGTAGCCTGTTCTGATAAAAATTTAGTTCACTGCATCTGTGAGTGTGTATTAAATATGTTGTCTGGTAACATTCCCTTATCAAAGTACCGAAAATCAAAGTCAAGGAAACATAAATCTACTCTAAGACATCTTGCAAAGAAAGGTGAAACAGTCACAGCTAAGAAAAAAATATTAATCCAAAGTGGGGGTGCATTCCTACCTTTTATTCTGGGACCTCTGTTATCAGGTGTATTAAGTAGCATATTCAGCAAATAAAGCATGGATCACGCTAGGAAAATGATGCTTATATCACCGGAAAATTTAAATAAGATTCAAAGTTCATCATCATTATCTTCAGACACTCTAACATCCTTAGATAATGAAATGAATAACTACGAAAAATGGCATCAAAATGATATTGTACTACAGCGATATTTACATTTTGCTGGAGAACATCGGAAACCAATCAAGCTACCTATTATAGAAAATTCCATAAACGGGAATGAAACGAATCTTGATATTGAATCATCTGCCGAAAAAGTTATCCCCCTACAAAAGGAGATAATAAGTAGCCTACCTCCAACTTTAAAAAATATAGGTAAAATGCTTCTGGATTATTTAAACAGTTTTGATACAATATGTTGGGATGGGCTAGGACATGTAAAAATACGAGGTGTGCAGATACCCAATTCAAATATTATCGACTTGTTTCATGACATTTTAAGAAATAGAAAAACGGGTAGCCCCCGAGGTTGGGAGACTTTTCTAACAGAGCTTAAGTTTAAAAATGTACCGATGGAGTTAATTGGAAATTTACGCAAAAGTTATTTGAATATGAATACACCTAAAACTATTTCACCCATTTTTGCTACACCTGAAAGTATTTCACGCAATTTTACAACACCGGAAAGAAGAAGTACACCAAAAACAACTAAAAAGCGCTCTCTCGCGTCAATACTAGACAGAACCTTGTCTGATTACGAAGGTGAATCTGACGATGAGTCAAAGATACGTAATTTAAGCAAGTGGAAGAGGTTTAGCTGGAAGTCTAAACTCTAATTAGAATTATGGAAGCGGCTTCGTTAAAAATTTTATTCACTGACACGAAACACCCTACAGCATTTACGTCAGCAAAACCGTTAAAACATCATTCAAAATAAACCTATCAAAACTGTTAATGAGTGGTTAAGTTCTCAGGATTCTTATACTTTACATAAACAGGCCAGGAAAAATTTTCGGAGAAACTGCTATAGCGTAAATAATATTGACGATTTATTTTAAGCTGATTTGGTCGATTTAAGAAGTTTGGCCGAACACAATGACAATATTAAATACATTTTAACTGTTATTGATGTGTTTAGTAAGTACGCATGGGTTAGACTTCTAAAAAATAAAACGGGTGGTGAGGTTTATGAGGCGTTTTTATATATTTTTAAAAGTGATGAGAGAATACCTATTAATATTCAGACGGATAAAGGAAAAGAATTTTTAGCGAGCAAAGTGCAGAATTTATTTAAAAAATACGATATTAATTTTTATTTTGTTGAAAGTCCAGATATAAAAGCATCAGTTGTTGAGCGTTTTAACCGAACAATAAAGACTAGAATGTTTAAATATTTTAGTTTTAAAAATAATTTTCGTTACGTTGACGTTATCGATGATCTCGTAAAAGGCTACAACAACAGTTACCATCGTACAATTAAAACAACACCATCGAGTGTTAACGCCGAAAATGTTTTGACAGTTTGGAAAAACACCGTAAAAAATAATAAACTTACGCCTAAGAATAAAAGATTTAAAGTGGGTGACTATGATAGAATAACTAGATTCAAACATGTATTTGAAAAAGGTTATTCCAATACCTTCAGCACTGAACTATTTAAAATTGTGAAAGTAGTTATGAGAACACCTGAAGTGTACCGTATCTGCGACTTAAATGGGGAAGCCATTGAAGGCGTATTTTACAAGGAAGAGCTACAAAAAGTAAAGTACGATCCTCTGGATAAATATCAAATAGAGAAAATAGTTGCCTCTAAAGGAAAAGGCTTTAATCGTATGCATCTCGTCAAGTGGAAAGGGTATAACGACAAATTTAATTCGTGGGTGAAGGCATCGACAATAGAAAAAATATGAAAAAGAATTTTTACATCACTTTACTAAGTAATAATTCTATGAACCATTACCCTGAGAAAAAGACATCTCACTTTTATACCAAATTACCGAAGACGATTAAATTTGAAGGTGAATGGCAGGTTGGCCTTTCCGAAATACAGATCCCTTGTTCGATATTTAGTGTAAACGAATTTCAAAACGCATTTGATCCTTACGCTAATGTGATAAATGAAAAACATACCCCAAGAGGATTCAATATTATCGGAGGAATTCCTGATCTATTTATGGTGTATTGTGATATCATTGAACCAACGATTATATCCGACGTCCATTCAAAGCTTTTAAGGATCACTAGCCTGATAAAAAGCAATTATGGTTATGGTTATCAGCAAACTATTACCTACGACCGACCTCATTATGTTGATGTACTCCGTAGAGAGTTCGAAACTATAGAGATAAATATAAAAACTGATACCGGTGATTTAGTATCATTTCCGTTTGGTACGTCGTGTCTGAAACTACACTTTAAAAAGATTACCTAAAATGAAGTCTTGTACGTATCATACATATTACGCATCACAGGCTGGAAATGGAATTGGCACAATTTATAAAGGTACCAATTTTCAAAAGGATCATGGTATAGGGAGTTTTCTTGGGGGTCTCTTTCGGACAATCATGCCATTAATAAGTGGCGGATTGCGAACTCTCGGAGGAGAAGAATTAAAGGGTGGGTCGAATATAATTTCCGATATTAGTCAACATAAATCACCAAAAGAATCTAGTGGAAACGGGACAGACCTTAAAACGTAAGGCGATTGATAAACTAGAGCGCATGGTAGGCAGTGGATTCAAAAGAAGACGTACAAATAGTAAAATTACCAAGAAAAAAATAATTTCATCAAAAGCTCTAGTTGTGAAAGGAGTGAACCGCAAATTAAAACATTCTAAACGAAAAGATATTTTCGGTTAAGATGTCATTTTTACATACTTTATCTCACGAGTGTATAAAATCTGAACTCGATTTATTTGCCGTGCCCACGACTCAAACCAGTGTTGAAAGTGGTAGCTGGATTGATTACAAGCCTCTTTCATCGTAAAGTAAAGATTCCCTCATAGAATTTATTGTACCACGAAATGGAGACGAATATTTAGATTTTTCGCATACTTTGTTGCATTTAAAAGTTAAGGTTGTAAAAGGAGATGGTACAGCTCTTACTGCTGCAGAAAGTGCAGCCGTTAGCTGCGCTAATAATTTACTTCACACCCTTTTCACTCAAGTTCATGTATATTTAAATCAAAAACTTGTTTCTCCACCAAGTAATACCTACGCCTACAGAGCATACATAGAAACCTTACTAAATTATGGCTCGGAAGCAAAAAGAACTCATCTCGGTGCTGGTTTATGGTACGATGACACACCTGGATCTATGAATGTGATTGGTGACGCTAATAATGGATTTCGAGATAGAAAAGAGTTTTTAGCACTAAGTAAAAGTGTAGACCTAATCGGTCACCTGCACTGTGATATATTTAATCAGGATAAATTTCTATTAAATGGCGTTGAGTTGAAAGTTAAGCTAGTACCTTCAAGACATGCGTTTGTGCTATTATCAGCTGTTGCAGGGGTTAAGGTTGTAATTCAGGAAGCCGGACTTCTTGTACGACGAGTAAAAATAAGCCCCACTGTTTTTTTTGGGCTCGTGCAAAAGGTTTAGAGATATTAACAGCAAAGTATCCAGTTACAAGAACTGATGTTAAAGTTATTACTATACCACAAAGTGTTCAAACTAAATCGATAGATAATATTTACTTAGGACAGATGCCAAAAAGATGTATCATCGAGTTTGTTACCAACGCATCCTACAATGGTACTCTAGTCAGTAACCCCTTTAATTTCACACATAACAACATGAATTATATCAGTCTTTATATAGACGGTCGCTAGGTTCCATCTAGAGCCATGACACCTGATTTTCAAAATAACGCGTTGTTTGTTCAGGCATATCATACTTTATTTTCTGGAACCGGTATACATTATACAAATGAGGAAAATAATATCTCCAGATCCGATTTTAAGGATGGTTTTAGTCTAATGGCTTTTGATTTAACACCTGACTTATCAGCAACATGTGTAATCAGTGGAATTTGGTTAAGCAAGGATCACTTAGCCTCGAAGTTAGATTCGGCGCTACTTTACGAGAAACCTTAAATTGCATTATTTTTGGGTAGTTTGATAACCTTATTGAGATTGATAAGAACAGAAACGTCATAGTTGATTACTCGAGCTAGACCAATGAATACTCTCGAGTTGCGTTATTGTTTATCCAAGTTACAAGCAAAACATCTTGCAGGATACGTTTGTGCTTCTAATCAGCTACCTCGAATGATACGTAAACCCTGCCTTATAATTGCAAACACGATGCTATCCTAGAATTCTGGTGAACACTGGATCGCTATCTACATCAATAAAGACAAAGAAGGAGTATATTTTGACAGTTTTGGACGTCCTTCTATAAATAACGATCATTTAATTTTCTTAAACCGCCACTGTAAAAGTGTTTTGTATAATGATAAAATTTTACATGTAAAATCTGATGTATGCGGGAAATATTGTTTAGTTATTTTATTATATTTAGTTAATAATGGTAATTTAAAAGTTTTTCTATCTTTATTTACTGATAATTTTAAAAATAATTATTCTGTAATTAATAAATTATTTAAACTGTATTTTAAAAGATAAGGTTAAAAAATAAAATCATTAGAATTATTTTTCATTATTTATTTATTACCACATACTTTCACATTTTAAAATTAATATGAGACATTACATTGTAATTATTCTAAAAGATCATAATATCTACGATTATTATTAAAATAAATTGTAAGACTATATTTCACAAAAATATATTTAAACAAATATAGAAGAAGACGAATGTCGTCTGCGGCGTACTTCCTGTTTTAGTAAACTAGGAAACTTAATCACCATTTCTGCAATTAGTCGTTCGTATTTTTTATCCTGAAACAATAACATTTCTTGAAGCAACTCGTCTGATATTTCTTCCAGGATACGAAACTCCATTTTTTCCTTTACCTCTTCAGTATAGGCTTCTATTGGTGCACAACTTGTGTTTAAAACGTCCTTTAATAAATCATGAACAATCTCGGAATACTCTCTAAGATTTTTTAATGTTACTTCTCCGGGATATACACTAAAGTTATAACCATTTTCAGGTACTTTTGGGTACAAGCACACTGAGTTTTTTATAATGTTCACATTGTAGTGCATTACCTCTACACTCACTGGTAATCTTTGTAAACCCGAAATCATTTTGGTTAGACTCTCAGTTAATTCTCTAAATGTTCCCGATGAAAAAGGTGGACCATCCATCAAAGACGTTTACATATAATTTCAGTTGCCTCGAAATTTTTAAATGGGTCAAGTCCGATTCTTATTGTTTTTGAACCAGATGGATCTTTTCATACGCCGATTCTTGACAATCCATATTCGAGGAGGTCCTATTCGTATTTTCATACGTACGATAGTTATCAGAAGAATTCACCGCATTATTTAATGACGCACGCACTTTTTGTTTGTTAACACCGTATTGGAAAGACATCTTGTTTTGAATTTTAGAAGATGCAACTAATATAAAGCTCTTAAGTATCGCAGCTTAAATAAGTTTTCATAAAAGAGGGGATAAGTAATTTCAAAAAATTTAAATTAGATTTAAAGTGGGAGTAAGTTAATAAGTTAATTAATTAAATTCTAATAACGAGGAAAAAATCTTGAATTTAACATATAAAATATCTATTCTGATTTATTTTAATTGTATTCAGGTAAAATCTCCAAGAAGCATATAAATTTAACACACAAAAAAAAGGTGAATTTTAACTTAAAAAACCTTTTTACTTAATTCCATTATCGTGGGAAAAATCAGGAATTTTACGGGACATTCAAATCACCACCAAAGGATTAAAAGTATCAACATGTGTAAAACTCTTTTAACCTATTTGTTGTAATGGAATGTTTACCTTTTTTACTACCTAAAAAACATGCTAATTTATGACATTTTATTACCTAATTTGACATTAATGGACCTACCCCAATTAATTCCAATGCAGGTGCACCTCACAGGTGTTCACCTTAAAAAAAGGGGGTGGGGGTTTGTCGATGTATTCTACTAACCCATTTGAAAACGATAACGTCCTTTCGAAATAATTTTATTACTCGATGAGTATCGGCAGCAGAATGATAAAATCTTTACCCTGAATAGGAGTAGTTTGAATCACGTTTCGTAAAAATAGGTTGATTACTTTTTTATGAAAAAAATCGCGTTTTTTTTAATTTTTGGGTACAAATGCGGCCTTGAAGTGGGATTCTGTAACTGTGACGTTTTTCGGTGACAAACCGTTTCGTGACTTTCGTCTTTGGCGGATTTTTGGTATTCTATAACTTCAACCAAGACAAGAGACGAACGAAATTCGAAACAAAACTCTTACAACGTTGTCGTCATTATTTTCATGATTTTCTCTATGGTTTGACAGTCGTGGCTAACTCCATGCGTATAATAAATGTAAACATATTCTATGTTTTTGAAAAAGAATTGGTTAATATTTATTGCATTATACCCATTTTGTTGTTAGTGAAGCTTCTCAGCGTTTAAATTATTGCTATTATTAACTATACATTTTGGTAATTATTAATTTTATTTAATAAATGTTATGGATGTTTTAAAAGAAATCAGTAGTTTGCCCGATATGATGAAGTAAGTAGCATTTGAATATACATATTTCTTTACCAACTACTTTTAACTGAAACACATTTTACCTAAAATTTCCAGAGAAGCCCGTACACTTGCTGCTACTGGTGCCCTGTTAATTGATAGAACGTTAACTGCTAGAATGAGAAAATGCTAGAACGTAAATTGCTGGAACCGTAAAGTGGTCGAATCGGAAATTGATAGAATCGGAAACTTCTAGAACCGTAAATTGACAGAACCGTTAAGTGATAGAACGATAACTGCTAGAACATTAATTGATAGAAGCCGCCCGAACGATTCTATCAATTAACGTTCTAGCAGTTAACGTTCTATCACTTAACGGTTATATCAATTTACGGTTCTAGCAGTTTCCGATTCTATCAATTTCCGATTCGATCACTTTCCGGTTCTAGTAATTTACCTTCTAGCATTTTCTCATTCTAGCAGTTAACGTTCTATCAATTAACGCGGCACCCTGCCATTTCATACCCAAAACAGTATTGATGAAGATTATTTGGTAAACGTATTAATTATAGCTATTAATTCAGAAAGCTACAAATGGTAACATGAATTGTGAAAATCTCCCAACCGAGAAGAATTTTCAACCAGTTATGAAATATGATTATTAACACTGCAAACACAGTATGCCGAGGTATTATTGTAAATATTTTGTAAAGAAGTATTTTATTTTTTCACATTGATGGGAATCTTATTGCATGTTTCTTCCAACCACATATACTTGCACAATTTCGGAAAGAAACTTAATCATATTTTCTATAATTACTTGAATTAGAAAGGTTTGCACGCTGTAACGGTTTTTATTTTTGGAATTATAAAAAAATGTATAATTAAATAGATCTTTATTTGTTAATATTTTCTTATAATTTTTGTCTTACAATCAAAGGTGGCGTTCGTATTCACTTTTTGGCAATAAATTGTGGACAATAGACCAGAGGTTGAGAAATAAATTTGGAGAAACGAGGAGTGTGATTTGAGCGTTGTAGCGATTAACACGTATTTGATACCTTTGTTGGATTTTGAATTATCATAGTGTTATCCGTGCTCTTTCTGAAAGTAGAAATTTGAAGTTAGTGCCTTTAGTTTATGTTAAGGAATTCACTTACAATATCAATTGTGATTTGATTCGATTTTTACAAATTTCGGCAATAAAATTAAGTGCATAGTTTTCGTGGCATCTAAGACGGCCATTTTGTTGTGGTTGACCCTTCTAATTGAGGTAAGATCTCGTTAAGGTTTTATTGCATTTTCCTGCAACGTTTGTTTCTTTATTTTAGGGTTCAAGCTCAAGGTGTTTTTTTTGTTTATAGTACGAATTACAATTATCACCAATTCATTAACTTATTGCTTTGATACCAATCATCATCTTTACCATCATCGCATGGGATATTCAAAGCATTATATTTATCAACTATAAAGTTTGAGTCAATATTAGAGGATTTACCTACCTGTGGTTCCTGAAATTTGAAGTTCAATGCAGGAGAAATTATTTCATCCATCTTGAAAATGGAATCGTCCATCTTTTTGGAACGACCTTTGGATTCACACATGTGTTCACATTATACATCACCGAGGATCTCAAAATCAGGCTTGTTGCATATTTTAATATTTTATTGTTGCGTATAAAATTTTAATTCGCTAAATTTACAATAAGTAAATTAATTGTTATGATTCATCATTTATTTTCGAGTCCTTAGTAAATGTACTTAATATCTTAAAATTATTAAATTTTATCAAATATCATTCAATTATTTGGAAATCTTGTGCATTTGTAAATTTACTCCAAGATCTTTGACCTAAATATTAAATACCATATGAATATTTCTGATATAAATATTAATTTGTCTTAAAACTTTGTCGTGATATTAACGGAACTGAACCCTTGTGATATCAAAATTTATTTAGGTTGCTTTCATTATATGTTTACATACATAGTTTTTATAATTAATATTATTAGAATAAATATATTTTGGGACTGAAATCCTTATTTTATAAATTATTACCTCTCACCAAACTTCTCTCACATTTTATTAATTCAACATTCTCGAATTTTGTTGAATTATTTACATCTTTATAATTCGAGTGGCGTCCAACTTATTTCAAAATCATAACCAACACCTAAGTGTTTACCGATGAACAGCTGGCAGCAGTGTATGTAAGTAATTACGTGACAACTCGAAAAGTGTTTAAACAGTAGGTTAATAAAATTCTGCCCATAGATTAAAAAAAATATATTTTTTAAAATTTGCGTCTATAATATTGCTATTAAGAAACCGCTAGCGGTTTCGTAAGGAACCATAGCGCGCTCATTACAGCACCCGCTTACGAAGTTGGTAGCATTGATCTGTCAAATTTGTGGTATTGATTATCGTAAATAAATTTCAAGATTTCTGCGCAAATTATAAAAAATAGTATAAGCAATTCGTTCATAAGTGTTCATAAGTCAATTATTGCACTCGTCCATTAAAAAAATCGCCGATACGCTGATCGTTTTTTAAAGTTAGACGCGTGCAATCATACTTGACTTATGAAACTCGTTGCTTAATATACTATTAGTGAAATTTATTTTTATACTTTGATTGTTTATTAACTTAGTAATAAATGAAGTATTTTAAAGACAATGTTTTATTTTAATTATAAGTTAAAATACAATTAAACCTAAATCCTAAAAATTGGTGAATTTTTATTTATTTTTTTCCATCTGGCTTGACTTGAAAATAATTTATTCACCTAAACTTATTTTTCTGATATTATTTTTGTTAAAATTTTCCAATTTTCAATATAATTAAATAAATATAATGAGATCTTCTAATTTATTACGATTATAAATATATTAGAAATCACCGAAAATTGTTCATTACAAATAATTTCGGCTACCCCTACCCTGCCGATCTGATTCGTACATAAAATTCGAAAGGTATCGAAGTTTTTTGCTTACAGAATACAAATTTGTTTGTTTTCGTTTAGCGACGAAGAATAATGACGTCGCGACGAGTACACAATGACGTAGCGCCGAAACCGTTCGTCTCGGTAGGCTTACAGAATCCCACCTCTGGAGAGCTCATTTTCAGGCCGTCATAACCGGTTTGTCGGATAGAGAAAAGATAGCTTAAATTTTAAACCCTCAAGCGTCTCGATCGACCCGGTGGTTCTTCTAAAATTAATTATTGCCAACAAATTTTTAGTTAACCCAACTTAACTAAAAATTTTCCGTCGATTTTTCTGTCTAATACGACCGTTTTCAAATTATCGGCGAACGTTTTTTTACGTTAAAACAACCTCGAAGGGCTTTAAAATAAGCTATCTTTTGTTAAAATGAGCTAAATATAAAAGGGGTAAAAAAATATGGAATTCTTAAAATTTCTTTAAAAACGTGCGAAAACGGTACGCCAAATTTAAACGCTCCGTGAAAGGGTCTAAAACGCTTTTTTTAAGTAGCCTACTGCACTTTCGCATGTTTCTAGTTTACGAAACTGGCCGATTCGATTAATTTCGATCGGCAGATTTTCCAAAATTGGCGTTACCGTTTTTCCTGTTCGGCGACGTTGAGACGGAATTTCGGCCGTTTCGAGATCGATGCGGGCGAGTAGGGCTCAAAACGTTCAGTTTTCGATTTTGCACCTGATAAAAAAAATTTAGGTCCAGAGGTGGGATTCTGTAAGCATACCGAGACGAACGGTTTCGTCGCTACGTCATTGTTTACTCGTCGTCACGTCATCATTCTCCGTCGCTAAACGATAACAAACAAATGGTATTCTGTAAGCAAAAAACTTCGATACCTTTCGAATTTTATTTACGAATCGGATCGGCGGGGTAGGGGTAGCCGAAGTTTTTTGTAATGGACGATTTTCGGTGATTTCTAACGTCAAAGCCGTATTTATAAGTAGTGGATATTTACCGGTTCTGGATCATCCACAATCCACAATTTGGAAACCCAATACTGGTTTATTAATTAGTGGTATTTCGTAGGGATAACTTAAATCAAAATTTGAAGTATCAAACAGCTCATTGTTATGCTTTATGTCCATATAAAAATCTTCTGTCTCAATATATAAAATAAAGCTGTCTGTATCCATATAACAAAGCTTAACTCTATTTTCATACTTTATTTTAATGAAATTATAATAAAAATCATACATTATAAATTTTGAAGTTTCTAACACCGAAAATCCCACATAAATGGGTTTATTATAAATTACTTTAAGTTTTTCTAAATGTATGGCAGCAAAGTTTTCTGAAACTATGGTTGCACTTTTAAAATTAAGTTTGGCAATCATACTTTCAGCTCGTTTACGCTTTCCAATATCTTTCCAATGATTTACCAATTGAATATCTCTTCTTTTATCAACATTCTCTAGAGTTTTCCCAAATATGCTGTTATTCAATAATTTATAAAAATCTTTATCAAAGTCATTTTTAGAATTTTGTTTTAAGCTGGTATTCAAATCAATATATTTCTTTAACCAATTATTTTGTTTAAAACATAAAATCCTATGTATTTTTTTAATTTTTAAGCCATGAAATAAAGCTTGTTTTAAATTTCTATAATTAATTACATACTTTTCTTTATCATATAAATTTACAATAAGCTTTTTGGTGTTAAATTTAGAATTTGGAGGCGAAATATTTTCAGCTAAAAATGGCAGCTCACAGTGTTTATGATGTAATACTCTTGGGTACTCAATATCGACTTCGAAAAAGTATCCAATTGGTGAATCATCCGAAATATTTGAAATATCTAAAACGTCAATCTCATCTCCAGATAGCCATTTAAAGCCCCCAATAGGTAAGTATTGAGACATTGCCCACCCGTATAAATTGTTAGCGTCAATGTATGCTAAATATGATGATGTTTTTTGAGGATCAAATTTAGACATGTATTTATTATTCGCCTTCGCATGACGTAGGCTGCACTGGCAAATACCCCCTCTTAAACCTTTCTCTATCATTTGATACATGTCCAAATCAGTTATTAATCCCAATTCTACATCACTACATTTCGTCATTAGTCTTATTGAGGTTACTATTTGCATGTTCACATAATTCTTTTATGAAGAGATGACTATCATATCCTCCCAAATTATGAAAAAAAAACAGGTATAAAATTCGGTACCATGTAATTTAAATTGCATCTTTTATGAGCGGGTCCAATAAATCGACCTGTGAGATGACAATGATCAGCTACCCTATCATCATCCAGAATTTTACCACATATATGACAGTCATCTGTTGCATAAAATACTAATTT
Source organism: Stenus bimaculatus (assembly GCA_963971135.1). Lineage (NCBI taxonomy): Eukaryota > Metazoa > Arthropoda > Insecta > Coleoptera > Staphylinidae > Stenus > Stenus bimaculatus. The sequence continues at coordinate 38,801,278 of OZ020181.1, forward strand.
ATCTAAAGGATCTAAATTATTCATTTTAACTATCGGTTTATAATGATTTTCATATATTATCTGCGTTTCTTTTTCTATGGATTTTATAAAAACTTGTTGACAATGTAAGCCCGTATATGTTTTAAATTTATTAAAGGAATTATTATATGAACATACAATATAATAAGCAAAACTGTAGGGTACATGAATGTGAGTATTTTCAGTGTAACTTGTTCCAGATGGATCAGGGTGACATGTTGAAATCGGTTGGATTAGAGACTCAAAATCCGCATAAATGCAAAAAGGTACTTTCATTTTATTTTGATAATTTTGAAATTTTAATATATTGCCAGGAATTAAATAGCTATTTTTTGTAATTTTAAATCTTCTGACGGAAGAATTGTGTAAACATGGCTACAATCATTTAAACAATCCTGATCTAAGCGTAACTGAGATGAAAAAAAGATTAAACAGGCATCACACAAAAGTGTCTTATGTTCATAGGGTGATACTTGTGAAGAAATTAATCTGGATAGGTTTTTGATTAAAATGTAATGACTTTTTGCGCATTCTTCAATGTACAACAAATTAATGTTTATTTTTTTTATTTTGTGTAAGATGAATTGGACCTACTTCTAAGTTTTTATTTAATTTTTTACTAAACTCTAAACCATAAATATTTATACTAATACGTTTCATTACGCATCTTATCTTTGCGAAAGTTTGGCGGCACATTCGAGAATTGGTTGGAGTTTCGCGATTCATTTAGGGTTTAAGGTCCGGCTTAAGCTGAGCTCCGGCTTAAACCCGAAACACAATTGACCCTATAGCATAAAAAGAAATGTTTCCATTGATGCAAAAAAACAAATCTAAATGTTATTGCATTATTACGCTACTGGAGCATTTCATAATATTGATGGGGGATACAATCAACATCCATAAGTCTTCGGTACCCAGCAGTATTAAAAGAGAAAGTCACCAGATTGCTCTTCTTAAGTCTTTATTATATTAATATGCCACGATCACATGAGGAAAGGCACAGAACATAGTTTGAATTCTACAGAATGCACGAATTTCCAGGTGCTATCGTTTGCACTTATAAAAATTGAACCAGACGCCAACAAAAATTCTGAAATTTTTAATTTACCGGACAAATTATCTCCTGGATGATAATGGCAATGCGTGAAAAAGTTTTTATTCACTCTTCAATTTTAAACCCGTCCTGAGCAAGTGAAGAAGCATATAATCAAGCCCACAAACATACAAGAAACTCTATTGAAAGTTGTTTTGGCATTTAAAAAAACGTTATGCATGTTTGCATTTTGGTGAGCACCAATTTGTGCATAATTGTACCATGTTGTGTTTTGCACATCATTGCTATTGAGCTTGGAAATAAATTTGATGACGATGCGAAAAGCTTTTGGTTAAAACGAGATTCATCACATTCTTCATTTTCTTTTGTCCTTAAAGTTTTCTTTATATTTAAACTAGTATTCTAAAAAATGCAAATTGTACTTTCATATTCACACTATTTATTAATTTAATTACAATTATTGGTCTTTAAATTTTAATATTTCAAATGTTTTTAATACCAACTTTGTTTTTTTTCTCCATTTCAAAAAAACCATAGAACACAGACAAAACCAAAAGAAAATACACCACACTTTTTACATCTCAGTTTCTCGTTAAGCCACCGCCACAAAATTTTAGTGCAACCGCCCGTCAGCTTAATGCGGCATTTTGGTTAAAACCGCTTTAACTAAAACTCGGCTTAAGCCTCGTTCGTGCAACCCACCCTTAAATCAGTCGTAATTGATACCAACCTCAAAACGATACTAAAATATCAATATTTGAAGGCATCTTTCTATGGCAGCGCCGCAAGTATCATAAATTTATTAACCGTAAGTGAGGAAACCTTTGAATTTGCGTGGAATTTAGTTTGTGAAAGGTAAAATGACAGAAAGGAATTAATGTTAATCAATTAAGACTTTGTTTAACTTGCCAGAAATTACAAAATCAAAGAAAATAAGAAACCTACTTGAAGATAGTACCAAACAAATTCGTTGATTAAAAACTTTGAAGTTACCCACTGAACATCTCCCAAAAATATTTTAAACTAATATAAATTTTGAAAGCATTTTCAGTTTTAATTAAATAACACTAAGTAATGTTATAAATGCAAATGATAATTTGAAAAATAAAAAGTCAAATGGTGTATACGACCTTAATGCTGAAATTATTAAAATGATCAAGGCAATTATTGTTGGTCCACTTAAATGTCTCTTTAACGAGTGTATTTTAAAAGGTGTTTTTCCTGACGTGTTAAAGATATCAAAGGTTATTCTAGTATTCAGAAAATCGGGGTATATTCATAATGAGTCTGACTACAGACCAATTTCTATAACACCAATTTTATCGAAAATATTTGAAAACCTTATTAAACATCAAATCTCTTCCTTTTTCGAAAATAATAACTTATTCACCCATAGTCAATACGGATTTAGAAAAAATTCTAATACAACTTTGGCCATCTGGATCGGGATTTTGGTCGAGGGTGTGTAAAAACACGGGCAATTAGGCCACCACGATTGGGCCCATTTTACCAGCTCCCCTCTTTTTAGCTAACCACTGCACCGGGTCCCTACTACGGTCATCCGATTATCTCGGCAAACCTTAGCAGTTCTCCACGTGGGGGTTCGCTGAAATCGGCCATGCTTGGCCAGAGCTTCCCAAGTATGGATCCTCTGATTGATGATGCCATCGGGCAGTCGCACAGTACATGCTCCACGGTTTCATCTTCGATGTTGCATCTTCGGCATGTGGGGTCATTAGTGACTCCCACCTGGTGTAGAAGTTTGTTTAATCGGCAATGGCCGGTCCATATGCCGACTAACTTCCTCAGTTTGTCACGAGGGAGTTGTAGGCAGTACTTTGCTGTTTTCGAGGAAGGTATTCGTATGATCATCTTGCTTTGTCTGCAGCTTTCTGTTGCTGACCATCTGCTAATGTGTCGCTGTAGTGTGTGCTCTTTTATCAGGGTATTGATAGTTGATTTGGCTAGCGGTAATGAACGCTGCGGCCCAAGAAATTGATGGGTGGCACTCTTTCGCGCTAGTTCATCTGCCTTATCATTGCCCTGATCTCCCGTATGCTATTTAATCCACCGGATTTCTACAGCATTGTGCCTCGCCAGGTGTTGCAGCAATTTCTGGCATTCTGTCACCAGCCAGGAGTTGACTTTATGTATTTTCAGTGCTAGCATTGCCGCCTTGCTGTCTATCCACAGACGTATAGTTTTGTTTCGCAGATTTCTCTCCGTTGCCTCTTTTGCTCCGTGCGTCAGACTAGCCAGTTCTGTTTGCAGAACTGTGATATGGTCCCCAAGGCAATACTCCTTTCGAACTCTAGTTAAGGTGAGAAAACTCCGAAACCAGAATTGTTTCCTTTCTGGACCCGTCTGTGAATATGTTCACGTCTGGGTTCCTGCTGGTACATTCAGTTGTGTAGTCAATGCGGTAATTCCTTTTAAAGATGTACTTTATAGGTTTGCTATCAGACCACGCTCCAGCGAGAGGCACCTCTCTGTACGCCTCTCTCAGTAGACTTGTGTGTCTGCTCCCTTCAGAATTTGTATTCATGAGTTTTCCATCCGTCAGTCTTAGAAGCGAACGTAGTGCCGCCTCCTCCACAAAAATATCGAGAGGGGGCAAGCTGAGGATCGCCTCCAAGGCCAAGGTAGGAGTTGTTCTCATTGCTCCAGTCACCATGATACATGCAAGTCTCTGTACGTGGGTGATCTGTGCTGCTTGTGTAACTTGTCTGACTGTGGGCCACCAGACAAGTGCTCCATAGCATATCATGTGTGTAATGACTGCCGTGTAGAGCCATAGGGTGATCCTAGGTGAGAGGCCCCAAGAACGGCCCACGGTCCGACGGCACTACCAGAACGCCATGGTTGCTTTTTCGATTTTGCTCTTTAGGTGTGGAGCCCAATTCAGCTTATTATCAAGTATGACTCCCAGGTACTTGACTTCGCTGTGTAGGCAGAGCTGGGTTCCGTTGAATTTGGGCAACACTATTCTCCCCAACTTTCTCTGTTTCATGAATAGAACCATTTCCGTCTTGGCTGGGTTGACCGACAGTTTTTGTTCTTTACACCAGATGTTAACAATGTTAAGTGCCCCTTGCATCAGTTCGCATAGGGTGCTTGCATGTTTTCCTTTTAGCAGAATCGCAAAGTCATCTGCGAACACAATTGTGTAGAAGCCCGACTCATTGAGCCGCCGTATGAGTCTGTCAATTAATATGTCTCATATTAGCGGGGATATCACTCCACTCTGAGGACAGCCTCTACTTGGAATGCCCCGGACTCGGCAGTCTCCTACGCTTATGGTTACCGCCCTCCATTTTAGCATCTGGCCTATCATTCCTTTGAGGGGTGAAGGGACGCCTTGCTCTTGGAGTGCGTTGATTATGTTTTCGAAGGTCGGTTTGTCGAACGCTCCTTCGATGTCTGTGAATGCACCAAGGGTACATTCTTTCTCCGCCAGGGATTTTTCGATTCTGCTTACCACAGACTCTAGTGCAGATTCTGTTGATCTACCTGGGAGATATGCATGCTGGTTTGGGTGAAGTGGGTTTATCTCCAGAACTTCTTCCCTAATATATCTGTCGCACAATCTTTCTAACGTTTTCAAAAGAAATGAAGTTAGGCTGATTGGCCTAAACGAGTTTGGTATTGAATAGTCATTTTTCCCTGGTTTAGGGATAAAGACTACTTTAACTTCTCTCCACACTTTCGGGACGTATGCCAGTAACATACATGCGCGAAAGAGCTCAAGCATTTGTTCTAGTATCGACTCCAGCCCCCACTGAACTAGTGCTAGGTGTAACCCGTCCAGCCCAGGGATTTGTATGGTTTGAAGGTTTTAATCGCCCAGGTTATAGAATCCGTCGTCACTAGGTGGTGAAGCCTGTCACGCTCCTCTCCTGTTGGATTTGTGGTGGTAGACTCAATTTCATTTCAGTATGACCTCCATGCATTCCGCTGGTTTTGGCGAATTAACTTTTTATACTCCCTCTGGTGCCTTTTGTAGGCTTCCCAGTCAGTAGGAGTTTTAGTTTTCATCGCTTTATTGAAGATTTTGTTGCCTTTTGCCCTGAGTCTTCCAAGGTCTCTACTCCACCAAGGCTTCGTACGTTGGCTGGTTGACTCGGTTCTTAGTGGGCGGGCAAGTTCGTATGATTCTGTAAGGCATTTCTGAAGCGTGGTGATGTTTGCTTCGATCTGCCTTACAGTCGTCATTACCCGTGGCACAGGGATTTCCCTTAAAAAGCCTGCCAGGTGTTGTACAAACAACTCCCTGTTGGTTCTTCTCGGGTCCCTAAACAGGGGATATTCATAATGAGCACAGTATAGGCAACTACCAGTAGCGACACTTCATGCAAATTACATGTTATTTGAAGGGACAACTTTTGGTGACCTTGACGATATATATGTATACTCAGATACGCACGCGGCAAATTTAAAGTTACGTCACTTTTTCTAACCTTAAAAATTTAACATACATTTGCAAAGTTTTGATTAAACTTGAAGTTTATAATGATTTTGACAAGCTTAAATTAAATAATATACATTTTTCAGCAATTCATTCATTCATTACGGTATTTAAATTCAAATGAGGACGGTTTTAAAATTATTTTGATCATAGAGAAATGTCACCATTTGCAGTTCTAAACTCATTGGTACCAGATACGCACCATAGAAATGGTACTAGAATAGACACGGGAGAGTGTCGCTACTGGTAGTTATTTATACTGTGTAATGAGTCTAACTACAGACCAATTTCTACAACACCAATTTTAACGAAAATATTTGAAAACATTATTAAACATCAAATCTCTTCCTTTTTCGAAAAAAATAACTTATTCACCCATAGTCAATACGGATTCAGAAAAAATTCTAATACAAGTTTGGCCATATTAGATTTTGTAGAGGCGGCTATCAAGGCTATCGAAAATGGAGAAATTTTAGGAACACAGTTCTGTGACTTGTTGAAGGCCTTTGACTGTGTATCTCACTCTTTATTAATACAAAAACTTAGAAAATACAATGTCTCTGTAAGGAGTACAGATCTTCTTGCTTCCTACTTAGGGAATCGGAAACAGTTTATGTCAACGGTCGGAAATCTGGATTAGCGATTATGGAGCATATGGTACCTCAAGGTTCCGTACTCGGTCCACTTTTGTTTCTGATTTATATAAATGATCTACCAGATCATCTACCAGGAGTTCAGACTGTGCTTTTTTTAGATGACACTACCATAATAAACAGGTCTCATGATGAAACTACTCTACAAGAAAATATGAGAGATGCACAGTCGGAGGCCAATGACTGGTTCCAAGCAAATCTATACTTGCTATTAAATCTAAAGAAAGTGAAAATCGATTTATTTAAGCTACAGAAGAAAGCATTGCGAATAATTAAAGGTATGGGATACCAAGACGATGTTTGCGTTAAATTTAAAATAAACAATATTTTAACGTTACCATCTCTGTATATTTATAATATCATCCTCTATACAAACTCTAATTTAAGTAATTATAATAATTCATTTGATTACCACGGTTACAACACCAGAAATAAGACCTAAATTAGACCTAATTTTTTAAGAATCGATCTCAAATTTCGGTAAACTTCTTAGGACCAAAATTCTTTAATAAATTACCGGAGGAACTCAAAATTCTTTCATTTCTTACATTTAAGACCAAACTAAAAAACATTTTAACTGAAAATGCTTTCTATACTTTTGAAGAATTTTTAAATTGTGCTATTTAATATATTGTTTTGTATATATTTGTGCTTATATGTATGTGTTTTGCATTTAATGGCTTTTATATTAAATTGTAAATTGTATTTTGTGACGTGTGTAAAATATTTATATATTAATAAACACTAAATAAAGATTATTGTTATTATTATTATTTTTAGGGTGAAGAAGAATGATAGCTCGCGGATGCCAATAATGGCAATTATTATCCTTCTTCGATTCATCTATAGAACCGCGTCACACCATAAAAGTGTGATGGGCGGATCCAAGGCGCGGAAATGACGCTAGTCACGAGGTTTTATTAATAAAAGCTCGCAGGATGTATAAGGAGCCTAAGATAACATTTTTTTTAAGGTTTTGAATGATTGTGGTAACTTTCAGTTTACAAGCTTCTACTTTCATTAGATTTTTCTTTACAGATTTTGGAACCCCTCCGAGTAAACCGATTATTATCGGTATAAAGATGATCTTCAGTTCATGGTAAGTTTTCTCAAGTTCAAATATTAAGTCTCTATACTTCTCTACCTTTTCCTTTTCTTTCAGCTAGATGTTTTTCTCCCCTGGACACGAGAACTCGATAACGTACATGATTTTTTCTTTGTAATCAATGACAGTCAAATCAGGTTTATTAGCTTGAATTTATCCAGTTGTTGAGAATAGAAAATTCCAATCATTTTTAAGCATTTTCATTGACTACTACTGATGTCGTTTCCGTAGCATAAGGAACTTGTGGGTTTTCGTCAATACCATAAAAATATCTGAAGCGAAAGTACAACGTCTTAAGTGCTGAGTCGTGCCTCTTGATATACAAGGATTTAGCAAGTGTTGGACAGGCCCATAATATATGCATAACTGTCTCATCGTATTGACCGCAAGTTCTGCACTTAATACTAGGTGTTGTGAGCTTTAAGACATTTTTCTGGTATACCAATGTTCTGTATACTCCGTCTTGGCATGATGTAATAAATCCTTTCGTTTCAGCACGGAATGCTCCTGATCTCAGAAAGGAAAAAGTCATTTCTTTACACAAGTTTAATTTCTCGGTATTTTTGAAATACAACCCATGCATGGGTTTAGAGCAGTGAGCATCTAAGTATTTGTTAAAAAGATTGGTTTTTAATAGTGCTTTTCTTTGGTCTTTTTCCATATTTAGGATGTTGTTTGGATTTAGTCTGTTTTGGAATACTAGGTACGGACGCATTTGGATGAAGGCATCTGTTTTTGATCATGATTTTTCTGGTGTACCTATCCAGTTCAAGTATCTCATTCTCATTCCACTTGATACAACCAAATGAATGGCTTATTTTAGTGTTTGATAGGATGTTTGTAGCCGAGATTTTGTTAGGACCATTTAATTCTGATTTCTATATTTAACATACCAGTTCTTTGTACTTTCCCGTAAGTTCCTTCTTTAATTTCGATATTTCTTGGGTAGACTGCTGTTGCGTTCCAAGGTAAGTATATGCTTCTCCTGGCATTAGATGTCTGAGTAGTCTCCCATCTGCCAGCTCGATATCTTCGCCGATCACTTTATTTCTGGGTTCTATTGATGTCATTATAAGTTGTGTTTAGACAGGTAATGGGTCTAAAATTCTTTGGATTCTATGGATCTCCTTTCTTGTAGATGGGCGTTGTATTTCCAGTGACCAACCAATCTTGAATTATCTCAGGAGATTCGAGGAATTTATTAAAAACTAAGGCTAGGCTAGTATGAGTTGCTGTTAAGTATTTTAGCCAGTAATTCTCGATTTTATCAGGGCCAGGTGTAAGCCCATCTTAAATGGTGGTATAGGACTTTCAATGAAGTATCATGCCTGCCTATGTATAGATTTGGTGCATGTTTTGAACATGCGGCTAAAATGTGCATTTTAGTTTCATCTGAGTGTTTACACGCTCTGCATTTAATATCATCAACAGGTAATGATAAAATCCTCTTCGCATACGAGAGGCAGTGAAAGACACCATTTTGGCAGGCAGTGATGTAGCCTTCTGTCTCACTTTTAAAGCCATCGGACTGGAGAAATTGGTAAGATCTTTTGATAGTTTTAAATTTTAGATATTTTTTTGAAAATTGACCATGCAAGGTTTTGCTTTCGTGTTCAGTTATAAGTTTTTCTTGGAACTGCGTTTTCAAGTTTCTGTTAAGTGTTTCAGGATCAAGTTTCGTTAGACAATTTCGATTTGTGTTATGCCTGGTCAGTTTAAGTTGCACTTCGATTGCTTCTACTGCTCTTCTTGCTGCCTGGAATAAGAAGCCTCCATTGCCAATCAACTCGTGCTCCTTTGCAATATTTAAAAGTGGATCTTTTTTGTTATATATTTCGCACGCTCTTGTAATGACGATTCTTTCGTGAAGGTTTTCTATGGATATAAGTCCTCTACCCCTATTCTTTCTAGATATATATAGTCGTTGCACTGAGGTGTTTGTGTGCAAACTCCTGTTTTCAGTCATGATTTTACGTGTCTTCCTATCTAAGTTTTTTATTTCATCCACCTTCCATTTTAAAGCACCAAACGTATGTAGGAGAGTCGGGACGGCAAGCGTATTAGTTCTACTTTATGCTTTCTGGTAAGTTCGGAACTCCATATTTTTATCAGGATTTTAAAGTATTTCTGCGTGATAGAATCCTTGACCGTACCTATTGCATGCATTGTTCTTTGACTAACTATAAGGTAGCTGTAGTGTTCGTTGTTGCCTAGGTGTTTTATAGCTGTTCCATCTATTAGCAATAGATTTTTAGAGTTTTCGATCACTTCTTTCCCCGTCTTATGTGATAGACTGCACATTTATCCAAACCAAGCTTCGTTTGTATACTGTCTGAATACTCTTTAACTAAGTTTAACATGGTTTTCATCTCTTTTTCATTTTTTGCATATAATTTTAGATCGTCCATGTACATGATATGTGTTATTTTATTTGCTCTATTTCCAGGTTGCCCCGCCTGATATCCCTGGCATTTTCTTAAGGGCACAGAAAGAGGCAGAAGACTTATGCAAAACAGTAATAGACTGAGTGAATCTCCTTGGAATACACCCTGTTTGTAGTGGATATAATCAGTTGTAAGGTTCCTTTTAGTGGTAAGTACAAATTTAGTTTTCCATTTGGGAATGAGATTTAAAATTGCTTTGATGATGTTGTTGTCTACTTTCATAATTTTTAATAGGTGAACAATCAAGTTGTGTGGCGTGCAATCGAACGCCTTTTGGTAATCGATCCAAGCCATGTGTAAATTTCGTTTATAGTATACTGCATCCTGACACACCGCGCTGTCCACAAGCAAGTTGTTCTTTACTCCTGATATACCTTTTTTCCTTCCTCTTTGTTCATATACAGTTTTCCATAGTGGTTCTATTTGTTTTTCTATGCGATTATGTAACATGCTAGTGAAAACTTTGTAAATTGTATTTAAGTAGGTTATTGGGCGGTAGTTTGCAGGGTTTGAACTATCTCCTTTCTTATATATTGTCACAAAGGCGCTATTTTCTAAAAAACATTTTGAAATAATATTCTAATAATTTAGTCATTCAAATTAAATCATATCGAATGCGGAAATGCAATAATTGCAAAAGTGCCTTAAAAGACATTACCCTCTGCACGTGTCGTAAAATCGGCGTTCCTGATGGCTCCGCAAAATTTATTACAGTTGGACAATTAATGCAATAGCTTTAATTACATATAATAATACATTAGTACTAATATGACCCACTGTAGTAAGTATTGCTGGATCAGGATAGTCTGCGATACTAAAATTTTACAGAGGACAGGCATTAGGTGAATAACGGTGAAAGTGTCAACAAGTTAAAAAAGAAATAAGTCCTGTCCTAGGTTTAAGATGCTCGCCCCCACGAGTTTTGTATATTTTATGTAAGTATTATTTAAGTTTTGATATGTAGCTAAAATAACACACTTGCCAATTAAATTATGAGTAAAACTACAATTTAGTTTAATTTATAAAATTATAAACCTAGGCGTGACAATATGAGCGATGTTTTGCCCTCTGGTAGCTACTATGGTATATCTATAAATTTATTAAGGTATTGGTTGAATTCCGTCGCCAATCTTTGATGGATTATTGTGGCGTTCTTCCACCAGTACATATTGATGCCGTCTGGACCGGGTGAAGTAAAGTTTGGCTTATCTTTTAGTGCTGTTCTGATTTCTTCTACTGATACATCCTGGTTCCTCGGTATTTCTTTTAGAAGTTTATCGCATTCTTTTTTAAATTATTCTAAAGCCAGTGCTGAAAGATCAGCTGTTGCTCCAGTTTCATAAAGAGCCTTCCAGTACGCTTCAATATCCCATTTTTCAGGGGGACGCCCTCTTGTCGGTCTAGCTGTTTCTTTAATAACCTTTGAGGGAGTTTCTTTAAATGTATTATTTTCTGGATATAATTGATGTTCTTTTGTAGTTTTCGTTTTATGGCCATCATTGATCTTAACCTATCCACTGCATGCTCTTTTATTATCACACAAATCCTCAAGTTTAGCTTTCGGTCCAGCCTTCTGAACTTTTTTACAATTTTCTTTATTCCCCTAGTAAATTGTTTCCTGTTCCTTATATAGTAAATCAGATTTTCAATTTGGGAAGCTTCCTTTCTAATAACATTAATTTTGTGCTCTATTTGTTTTAATCGAGTTCTATACTTATTTATTGCTTTGTTTTCAGGTGTTCTTTTTAATACGGTGGCTGCAGCTGCATATATTATACAATCCAGATCCCACAAATTTGCAACTTCAGGTAAGTATTTTTCTATTAGTTTATTAAAAGTATTTATTTCTAGACTTGACAAGTTGTGCTTTAGGTGTATATTTGATGTTCTTCTGTCGGCTTTAACTGCTGTTAGGTTTATTAAGAAAATTTCCTCCAGGCTTTTATCTAATTCTGTGTTGTCCTTGGATTGTATTTCTTCTTGTGGAGTTGGAGAAGTTAATGTTTCAGGTTCTTGGTTTTGTTGTATTTGGAATCCTTTTGCTCTGAGAAAAGCAGCTTGGTCCCTTAGATTTTGTGGTGTAAACTGGGACAGCTCTGGGTGCATGTTAATCCACTTTTCATGCAGCCTCTTCATATATCCTCTTTTTGTTTTGTCGCTTAAGTCAAAACATACCATTAGGTCGAAGTTTAGCTGATATGTCCATTCGAACTTTTTCTTGCTATTATAGCTTAAGCTTGTACTGTCGCTTTCTTAGCTGCTCCCAACTATTCCGCGATCTCCATCCGAGAGATCATTGTGGGCAGCTTTTTTATTTAATTGATCTTGAACAACTATATAGCTTCTTGTCGGCTGTCAACCGTTCAAGTAGCCGCCCAGCTTTTTCAGGCCCACCGAAGGTTGTTCGGAAGCTGGAGCGGTTCAGGCCTTTCGTGCTAGAGCACATAAGTTGCCTCGGGAAATGCGGTGTCACTACTCACCGAAGGGTTAGGTGTTGACCCCCCCCCCTGCATTAAATTATTATTATTATTTTTTTAGGGGGGCGGCCACTACTGCATCTCGCGCGTACATTTTGTACTACAGTTGTGACCCGGTTGCCATTTATGCTACGTCTTACTGCTTAAACAGTCTGATGTGTAACATAGAGGTGATTAGAAGAAGACCTTTATGCATCTGCCTCAAAAGCTCGAAGTATTCATAGTGACCCTAATATCACACTCTTTTTACATGTTTTGGGTTGTTATGAGTCTGTTATGTAACTCTTCACTGTATGCTAATTTTCTCGTCTCTAGATGTGTGATAGTATAGTAACCTCGGACTATGAATTCATTGACTTCTTCAGTCCATTTTGTCCTTTTTCGCATCACTCCTGATGCAGTAATGGGTTCAGGATCAAGGTCCTGAACAACATTGTTTGCAAAATCCTGCTGGTGAGTTTTCGTGTGAAGTGCCGATCTTGTGGTTCCGGTACACGAACTAGTGCCACTCGCTTCACCATTGTCTGTGTCAGGCCTGGTTTGTCGGTTCCGAACAGAGCAGGCCTGTTGGTACGTACCGCCTCGGTTCGTTTGACTGCGCGTTTTTACAGCTAGAAAAAATATCTTGCCCAGAGGGGAGCTAACCCTCTGAGCAGTTGGCTAGGGTATCCGGAGGGTCGCCAGGCCTCGGTAGTGTAAAAAACTATCCTTTCGGTAAACGCCTCTGGTGTTTTTGGGGTCTCTTTAAAGCGGAGGGGGAATATTAGACAGTTTCTATATAGCTTCTTGTCGGCTGTCAACCGTTCAAGTAGCCGCCCAGCTTTTTGAGGCTCACCGAAGGTTGTTCGGAAGCTGGTGCGGTTCAGGCCTGTCGTGCTTGAGCACATAAGTTGCCTCGAGAAATGCGGTGTCGCTACTCACCGAAGTGTTAGGTGTTGAACCCCCCCCTGCATTAAACTATTATTATTATTATTTAGAACAGGCAGGACTTCACTTCATTCTTCAGGCCAAACAACCGTCATCCATGTCATAAAGTCACTTCTGTATTGAGCTTTCATCAGTACGCCACTCCTTGTATTTAAGGTAAGTAGCTACGCTCTAATGGTAGTAAGCGCTCTTAATGTGTACAAAGATCCTAAAATTATTTCCTTTTGCATGTTTGCTGCTAGATCTTTTTCCATGCCAGAGCAATGTGGTACTTTTTTAAGTTCCGTGAGGAATTTTGGATGGATGTTTCCCATTGCTCCGATTATAAGGACAGAAAATACAATTTTCAGTTCCGGATAACTAGAATGTAACTCAAATATTAGGTCAGTGTACTTTCCTTCTTTTTCCTTATTTTTTTGTTCGATGTTTGTATCCGCTAGTGAGGAAAATTCCACAACTATCATCGTCTTTAAGTTGTAATCTATTATTACCAGATCCGGTTTGTTTGCTTTTATTTTTCTCGTTGTGGTAAATGGAAAGTTCCAGTATATTTTACACTTCTGATTACTTACAACAGAGTCAATTGAGTTGGGTACATATGGAATTGTAGGGTTTTCATTGATTCCATATTTATGGCGGAGGTGAAAGTATAGAACACGTAGAGCTCTGTCATGCCTTTTGATATACAACGTTGGAGCATACGTTGAGCATGCTGTTAAGATAGTGCATTATAGTTTCTTCTTTTTTATGGCACGCTCTACCTTTAGTATTTCCGAGGTTTATTTTCAATACGTAGCGTTGGTAGTGCCTAGTTGTTACTACACCGTCTTGGCATGCGATTATATACCCTTCCGTTTCAGCTTTTAACGTTGGAGATTTAAAAAAACTGAATGTTAGAGCATTGTACAAACTTGATTTGCCTATTTCCCTGAAGAATACTCCATGCAATGGTTTTTGTTGATGGATGGTTGTAAGTTCGTTAATGTGAAATGATTTGAGGCATTTTTTGGCTTCTCCCTGTGTGGGCAGGGTAAGTTTATTGGGTGTGTTTATTTGGTTGCTTTTTTTGTGTATTTTTCATTTTCCCCATATTCTTCATGCTTTTTTACGATTTTTAAGAGAGGGTCATTAGTTTTTAAAATCTTCCTTGCTGTTTCTATGATGGTTTTCTGGTAAGTATATTCGATGTTAATGATACCTCTTCCTCCCTGTGCTCTCGGAATGTATAATCTCTGGACAGATGCGTGCGAATGGTGACTGCGGTGTTGGGTAAGTATCGTTCTCGTTTTAGTATCTAGATTTTGGATTTCACTTTCGGTCCACCAAACGACGCCAAATGTGTACACTAAGATTATTTTAGCTGTTAATTCTGAACTCCAGATTTTATCCAGAATTTTAAGGTCTTTTCTTGTTGCTGTCTGTTTTGTAACTTTTATGTCTTGCAGGTGTCTTTGCTCTATTCCCAGGTCAGTATACGTATCGTTGAGTACTAAATACTTTATTACACTTCCGTCCACTAGTCTGATGTCATCAGTTTCTTCAGATGATGTTCTTCCTCTTTTTACATGGACTGTTGCACATTTATCGATGCCAAATGCTATTCCAATATCTGTGCTATATTTTCGGATGACTTCTAGAGTGTTTTTAAGTTCTGCATTATTTTTTGTATAAGTTCCTTTATGCATGTTCTTATACTCTCTGGTATTTTGAGATATTGTAACAATAGAAGCAGTAGTTCATGTGATGTTGTATCGTACGCTTTCCGGTAGTCTACCCATGCCATCGAAAGATTCCTTTTAAACTGTCTGGAATCCTCGCAAACCCATCTGTCTATGAGTAGATTCTCCTTGCATCCGTTGAGTCCCCTTTTTGCTCCCCTTTGTTCAGCTGTTTCCTGCCAAATTGGATCGATTGAAACGGTGAGTTCTTCGTTTATAATGGAGGTGAATGTTTTATAGATTGTGTTGAGACATGTAATGAGGCGGTAATTTTGCGGCTGTGTTAAGTCTCCCTTTTTTGGGATTACTATTGTCCTTCACAAAACCTTTGCGGGATGTTTAGTTTCTGACATAGAAAGTTTTTGAATATTCGGAGCAAGTACGGTCGGATCGTTTTCAGTTGTTTCCAGAAATAGTTCTGTATTTTATCTGGACCTGAGGCCGCGAAATTATTTGATCTCTTAATTATATCGTCTAGCATCTCCTTTGTTATTGGGGGAGTTTCTGGGACGTCACCGAGTTTCTGACATTTTTCTTTAAAATATGTTAGTGTAGGATTGTTGACGTTGATATTAGCTCCTTCGCTGTACATTTCTTTTCAAAAGGTTTCGACCTGGTTACTACCTGGTGGTGTGTAGTTAAGATCTTGCTGAGTTTCAAATACTCTTCCAGGGTTGTTGTTAAAGGTCGAGTTTTGTTCAATAAAGTTTTCTCTCTTTTGGATTTTCCGTTTTGCAGCTATTAACGATCTCATTCTATCTAGGTTCTTTTCTTTCTTAACTTTTAGTATTCTTAAGTTGATCGAATGGTATTTTGCTCGCAGTTTGTTACGTGCCCGTATTAGTTTTGTTGTTAGTTTTCTGCTGTTTTTCAGGAATTCTATGATAGTGCTTATTTGTGATGTTTCTTTCCTAATAATCTGAACTATCCTGTCAAGTTGCTCTATACGTTTCTTAAGCATTTTTATTCCCAATTCTTCTGTTTTTCTCGTGCCGAACATGCATACTATTGTGTACACAGCGCAGTTGATTTCCCACAGGTCACTGTGTTTGTTTATAAACTGTTTGATAAGGTCATTCGCTTTCTCTATTAGTTCATTTCATCTTTCTCTAATAGATATTAGTGTGTTTGATCTCCTCGAATTTAACCCTAAATTTTTCTACCTCTTCTGCCAGTCTGTCTACATCTTCGGTGTTTGTTATTTCATTATCTCTGTTTGGGAGCACATTGTTCTGTTTCCATTGAATTACATAGGCAACCTGATCCCTTAGGTATTGTTCGGAACATGTTGACTCTGGATATAGCCTTTTCCATTCCTTATGAAGTCTCTTCATATATCCACGTTCTTCAGGCTTACTCTCCTCATAAGCCTTTATAAGGTTGTTTCGTAATTCTTCTGTCCATTTCATTTTTCCTGTTATTTCTCTAGGTTTATCATTAGTGTTATTCGGTATTTCTTTTGTGAGTTGGCTGCTTTTAAATAATTTTGCATTATCGCGAAGGTTTTGTTGGCTAAATTGATGTACTGGGTGGAGGTTGAGCCAGTTTTCTTGTGGTCGCTTCATACAACCTCTTCGCGTAGGGCTAGATTTTTCTAGTGCTTGAATTAGGTCATGTTTAAGATCTTCGGTCCATTTAAATGCGCGTTGATTAGGGTTTGTGCCGCTTCCAACGTCATTACGAAACTCCTCCGAGGCTGGAGTTTCATTGTTGGGGGCTCTCGTTTGCTGTCTCGTTTGAGGAACGTGTAGGAATGTGTAGGTTGTTAACCATCACACCCCCGGCTAACTTCCCGTTACACGGTTATCGGTAACGATACGTACACCGTTAGGTGTTAGTCCGATTTGCACTATGAGCTTGAGCTCCGTTGCTCGGGGAAGTGGTGTCGCGACTCACCAACGGCCACAGGTGGAATGGACCGCCCTGCTTATTATTATTATTTCAACAGCTGCTGCTGGTGCTACTACTAAAGCGGAATCATTTCAAGCTTTAGAGTTTACACTGTTGACAAAAAGGTCCGTACAATATGACATGTATCTATAATGACAGATTTTTGAATTTTGCTAAGTATATGTTCTTGAAGATCTAGTATTTTAAGACTTTCTTTTAAATTTTTAGGTACAACTCCTGTGGCAGATATTATGATGGGAATAGTCCTGAATTCTGCTTGGTTCCAAAGACGTTTGATTTCCTCAGCTAAAGGTAAGTATTTGTTTATTTTCTCCGCATATGCTTTACCAAGGTTGTTTGAATTAACCACAAATACGTCAAACAAGTAACTGATTCTAGTGTTTTTTTGGTCAGTATTATATCTGGTCTGTTTGCTGGTGTTGGCTTGTCTGATAGGACTGATCTATCCCAGAGTATTGTATATTCTTCACTCTCTAATACGTTTTCTGGCTCATATGAATAGTATGCAACACAATTTTCTGTAAACCCATATTTCTTTTTTAGCTCAAGATGTATAATTTTCGCCACTTGATTGTGGCGTTTGAGATATTCTGTATTGGCAAGTTGTGAACAGGAACTTATTATATGGTCAACATTTTCATATGGTTTTTTACATTTTCTGCATATGTCTATATTATTATTATTTTCTTTTGGCGAATGAGCGCAGCTCGCGAATACGCTCTTTCCTGTATACAAAACAGCTACGTTCCTTCAAAGAGGAATGGCAACTGTTTAGGGAAGAATACTAGAGCTATATGAAGCTTCGTGGGCTCTTAGTGTGTGTAAGTAGCCCAGTATCACATGTTTCTGCATTTGTTGGGTAAGTATCAGTGATTTCTCCTTACAAACTTTTATTTTTTGTAGGTGTTTCAAAAGAGTTGATTTCATTCCACCAAGGACTCCAACTATGACGGGCACGAATATAAAGCTGTACTCTGGGTAAGTATTTTTGAACTCAAACATTAAGTCTCTGTATTTATTAATTTTTTCTGTTTCTTTTAGGCCAATGTTATCTTCAGCTGGGCTTGAGAAATCGATGACATAGGCCATTTTTTCAGCAATGTCCATTACTACTAGGTCAGGTTTATTCGCCTGTAGTTGTCTGGTGGTTGAAAACCCAAAATCCCAAAAGATTTTTACTTTGTTTGTTGGAAACCACTTTATCTGGTTTTATAACGTATGGAATTTGCAGATGTTCATCTATGCCATAAGCATGTCTTATATGGCGTATAGGACCTTGAGCGCAACGTTGTGTCTTTTTATGTATAGAGTTGGCGCATATAAAGGACATGCCGAAAGAAGATGCAATAAGGTTTCTGAGGTGGTACGACATGCTCTGCATCTGTCATCTGGGACCTGCCCTAGGACATGCTTTCTGTAGGCCAAGGTGTTTATAACGCCGTCTTGGCAGGCTATAATGAAACCTTCGGTTTCTGACTTGAGATTAGAAGATTGAAGGAATGAAAAGGTAAGTTTTTTGCAAAGTTTTTCGCTTTCAAAGTTTTTAAAGTATATGCCATGCATGGCTTTTGCTTTGTGATCAGACATGAGCTTGTTTGTTGTAGCTTTCTTGATTTTATTTTTAACTTCTTAGTTGTCCGCTGCTACCAGACTTTCTGCTCCGATTCGCCTTCCCGTAAAATCTTTGAGACTTAAGGATAAACCAATGTTTGTCGCGTATCTCACTGCTGCCTTTATTAGAAAAGCACCAACATCCGATCGCTCGTGTTGTTGAACCGTAACCAATAGCTTGTCTTTTGATTTGAAAATCTGGATGGCAAAGTTTATAACTGCACTTTGATATGCCTGTTCTATGCCTATTAGGCCCCTTCCACCTTCCATTCGTTCAATGTATATCTGTTGAACAGATGCTCTTGCGTGGTGACTTCTGTTGTTTGTCATAATTTTTTGAGTTACTTGATCGAGGTTTTTTAGTTCTTTGACATTCCAATTGACTGCTCCGAATGTGTAACTTACAATTGGTATGGCTAATATGTTTGTAGCTGAGATTTTGTTTTTACCTGTTAAGTAGGATGACCAAATTTTTCTCAGTTTCTCAATGTATTGTTGAGTTAATCTTGTTTTTAGGGCATTGGCGTCTTGGATTGCACTCTCATCCATACCAAGGTATGTATATGTTTCTGATGGGAGGAGGTGACGTAAAACGATGTTATCCCGAATCAAAACATCTTCAGCTATTTCTGCATTTCTTCCTCTTGTCTCAGCGCACTTATCTGTTCCGAACTCCATCCCTGTATCCTCTGAGTACTCGTGAACTTTTTTAATTTGAGTTTTTAAATCGGTTTTATTGGCTGCGAATATCTTCAAGTCATCCATATATAATAAATGAGTGATTTTGTGGTTTTGTAGGTTCGGTCTTCCCGCCATACAGCCTTTACTAGTTTTCAACATTATGGATATTGGTAATAGTCAAGCAGAATAAAAGAGGGCTTAGGGAATCGCCCTGGTATACTCCTCGCTTATATGAAATTAGGTCAGTAACAATTGGTTTGCCTTTACCTCTTAAGATAAATTTAGATTTCCAAAGTTGAAATAAATTTTTTAGGGTATTGATTATGTGTGGATGAATTTTTAGGTGGTGTAAGAGACTCAATATAACTTCATGCGATGTTGTATCAAAAGCCTTTGTGTAGTCTATCCAGGCCATCGACAGACTTCTTTTGTATTGGACTCCATCCTGATATATGCATCTATCGATTAGGATATTTTCTCTAATTCCTGCTATGCCTCTTTTCCCTCCTCT
Organism: Stenus bimaculatus; assembly: GCA_963971135.1. Taxonomy (NCBI): domain Eukaryota; kingdom Metazoa; phylum Arthropoda; class Insecta; order Coleoptera; family Staphylinidae; genus Stenus; species Stenus bimaculatus. The sequence goes on from OZ020181.1 coordinate 38,820,853, forward strand.
CTGCTCGTTTAACTCTTGCCAGACTGGATTAATTCTGTTTAGTATCCTCTCATATATTACGGTTGTAAATATTTTGTACAGTGAGTTAAGGCATGTTATTGGGCGGTAATTCTTTAAATCTTCGCTGTTACCTTTCTCGTAAATAAGGGTGGTCCTCCCTTCCACAAGCCACTCTGGAATATCTGCATTTGGTGTTAGTAAGTTTGTAAATATACGAGCTAGGTGGGAATGAGTTGCTGAGAAGTGTTTCCACCAATACATATTTATACCGTCTAAACCTGGTGTGGAGAAGTTTGGCTTGTTTTGCAGAGCATTATATACCTCAGCGGAAGTGACTGGTAGATTTTCATGAATTCCTTTAATTTTCTTTTCGCAGAGTTTTTCGAATAAGTTAAATGCTTCATTTTGTAGGTTTACCTCTGCTGGTTTTTCGTAGAGGTCTTTCCAGAAGGTCTTTATCAGGTTAACAGGTGGTAGTTTTTCGGGCATTTTTGTTTCTTGAAAGAGCCTTGATGGTTTTTCATAAAATAGCTTATTTTGCTCTGCTGTTAATTTCCTTTCCACTAGTTTTCTCTGTATAGCTTTAGGGCTCGCATTTTATCAAGTGCCGCTTCTTTAATAATACTAAGTTTGTTTTTATTCACTATGTGATATTGTATCTTTAATCTTTGTAAATTTATTTTTAACCTTTTTGTGAACTGTCTTCCTTCATTCATAAACCGTACGATATCTGTTATTTGTGAAGTAATTTTTCTTTAATTTTGTTTTCTATTTTTCTTATTCTTTTATCTAATTTTTGTGTTATTTTTGCAGGTGGTGTTCCTGGTACAAGCATGGACGCAGCATTAAAAACCGCGTTGTTGACATCTAAAAGCGTGCTATTCTCAGAGAGATGATCAGAGATAATCGAGTTCAATATTTGGAGCCGTTTCCCGTCTATTTTTACCATGCATGCGTTTTTCTTGGTGTTGTCTTTATTTTCGTTTTTAGGGTATTTTTTATTTCAGCGCCGCTGAGCAGAATTAAAGCGTCTGGCGGTCTACTTTTTTCACCCCGATTTTTAAATTAAGTTTTTCGCCAACTCTTTCAGCTGCTTGGAATAGGAACGCATTGTTTCCCTCTAGTTCATGTGTTTCAACTAGTTTTAGGAGGCGGTCAGTAGATTTAATTATATTTGCTGCGGTACTGACTACTGTTCTGTCATGCAAGTCTTCCAGCGATATTAAGCCTATACCTCCTTTCTCCCTAGATATGTAAAATCTTTGCGTAGACGCGTTAGGATGCAGGGTTCTGTTCATTCTCATAATCTTTCTGGTTGTTCTGTCTAGCACTTCCAGCTCATGTGGTTTCCATTTAATCGCACCAAACGTGTGTGATAATGTTGGTATTGCGAGAGTATTCGTCGCCTGGATTTTGTGGATACCGGTGAGCTCAGACTTCCATATTTCATTTAAAACCTTTTTGTAAGAGTTTTCTTGATGTCATCGATGTTATGTATTTCTCTTTCCTTTATTCCTAGGTATGTGTAGTATTCGTTGTTCGGCAGATGTTTTATTTCGGTTCCATCAACGAGATAAATATTATCATTTTCTTCTTCCACCAGGTTATTAAGCCTACCGCGCTTAAGGTGTAGCACTGCGCATTTTTCTAATCCGAATTCCATACCTATGCTTAATGAGTATGATCTTACTATATTTGGAACCTTTTTTAGTGGAGTCTCATTTTGGGCGTATAGTTTCAGGTCATCCATGTCAAACAGATGCGTGACTTTATGTTTATAGAAGCGGACTTAATGAGTCACCTTGAAAGATACCTCTTCTGTATTTGATTGCTTCTGTTTCTATTAGCTTTTTTCCAGAACTGATGTAGACTCTGGTTTTCCAGTTAAACATTAACTTTCGAAGTGTGTCAATGAGCAAGAGGTTAACCTTTAAATCTTCTAGTAGGTTTAGGATTAGTTTATGGGGATGCTGTCGAAGGCTTTCCGGGAGTCTACCCAGGCCATCGATAGGTTTCTCTTATATCGCTTTGCGTCCTGGCATAGGCAACCATCCATTAGGAGATTTTCACGGACTCCGGCGATTCCTTTCTTTGACCCTCTTTGCTCATAGACATCCTCCCAGACAGGTGTTATAGTCTCTAAAATTCTGTTGTATAGGATGCTAGTAAACAGTTTATATACCGAATTTAGGCAGGTTATTGGCCTGTAATTTCCGGGGTCTTCTGGGTCTCCCTTTTTGTAAATGAGTACAGTGCGGCCTTCTGTTAACCAGGCTGGAATAGTACTCTCCCCTTTGATGTAGCTGGAGAATATTCTCGCCAAGTGGCTGGCTGTTGTGGCTTTCTTCCACCATACTGCATTTATAGCGTCGGGCCCCGGCGCAGCATAATTTGGCTTCTCCTTCAAAGCTTCCTTAACTTCTCTGGCTGAAACTTGGGTGTTTTCTAAAACTACAAGTCTATGCTTTTCGCAGACCTTCTTAAATTTTTCTACGATATTTGTATCGTAGTTGATTTCCATATCTGTTTCGTACAACTGTTTCCAGTACTGCTCTGTCGCTTTTGCGTTAGGGCCTTTCGTTTCCGCTCGTCTCTTTGTTTGCAAGAATCTGGAGGGTGTCGTTCTGAACGTATCATTCTGCTCTACAACCCTAATCCTTTTATCAATTTTTATCTTTATAGATGTAAGTTGTCTAAGTTTATCCTTACTTTTTCACTAATTGTTATGTATGTGTTGATACTTGAAGTATGATGTTCGTTTTTCAGTTGCTTAGCTATTCTCTTTATCTTATTTGTAAACGGTTTTTTGTTTTTAATATAATCTATAACTGCCTCTACTCTTGATATTTTTTTTCTTTAGGTATTCGTTTTCAGATCGTTTGCCGACGGTGCAGGATACCGCGGCGTATAGGGCGTTATCTACTTCATCCAGGGTACAGTTATCCGGTAAGTATTTGGTAAGTAATGCATTTAATAATTTTATGTTTTCGGGGGGAAGTTTTTGCTTGTGATGGATGTTTCGATTTCGGGCGCTCAGTTGAGTGCCTCTTAGAGCTTCAAGGAATGCTTCCTGTTTAGACTCGTCTATTTCGTCTTCTTCTTGGGCCGCGTTTGTAGATGTGTTTGCCTCATCATTTATTTGCATAAGCTCAGCTTCGATATTATGTCTGATTTCGTGCACGTAGCTCCTATTCTTTAGGGATGCTATTTGATCTCTCAGGTTTTGAGGGGTAAAATTGTCGTATTCTGGGTGGTTGTTGACCCAGTGTTCGTGTAAGCCACTTCTGTGTGGGCTTGATTGATCATAGCATGTGTAAAGGTCGTAACAAAGATCTTGTGTCCAATCAAAGCGCGTGGTGTTCGTTTTAGGTACATTGTCCATGTTGTTACTGCTCCCAACTCGTCCTGGTACCTCATCCGAAGGTACATTGTGGGCAGTTTTACCAGTTTCATTTTTCGGAACCAGTTTTCACAGTTGTAAGGACGCTCAACTTCTTTGGGTCTGACCGGGGTCAAGCTGATGCGATTTTGGCCCATCGGTGCATGTGCACAGTTACCTCGGGAATGTGGTGTCGCTACGCACCAAAGGGCTAGATGTTCAGCCCACCCTGCCTTATTTTATTATTATTATTATTATTTTTTTCACAGGTTACCCTGGTATTTTGCTGCTGTTGAACGGATGAGAGTTTCATTAAGTGCAATAGCGTCCTTTAGGAGATATCATCGCCTTCTCCTATAAATAACCTGACTATGTTGGCAGTCTGTGAGATTACTGCAAGTTGCATTTGATGGTAACTATCTTCAGGAATTTTAATTAAAAATTGTGTTTTCAGATTTTTTGGAACTACTCCTAGCGCTGAAATTATAAATGGCACGACAGTTGCTTTTTCCATGTGCCAAATTTGTTTTAATTCAATGCATAGATCTCTGTACTTCTTAAGTTTTTCCATATATTTCTTTATGATGTTTACAGTGTTTGGGATGGAGATGTCAATTAGAAATGTTTCCTTTGCTCGTTTGTCAATTAAAGTTATATCTGGTCTATTATTCATAATCGTAAGGTCTGTGATTATGCTTCTATCCCAGTATACCTTGTATCTCTCATTTTCCTCCATTTGGATTTGGCTTATGCTTGTAGTATGGAACTTCATCACTGTCTTTATATCCGCAAGTTTTAAGTACTTCCTGATGAACTATATTCCCCACTAAATTAAAAGTCCAAATGAGAACATAGATCACATAATAAGCTTATGCCTCTACCTTGCAAATTCAGAGTACTTACGCAGGCAAAAGCAAGTAGCAAAAATCATTCATATAGAGTTAAAAAAGAAATTTGGGTTCAATGAAGATAATGAACCGTACTAAAAATACTCACCCAAGAATGTTTTGGATAATAAATGTAAAATTCACTGGGATAGATCGGTGATATCGGATAAACCAGTAACTGGAAATAGACCAGATATAATACTAACCATAAAGGATAAAAAGCTTACTTACCTCATTGATGTTTCTGTGGTTAATTCGAACAACTTAAATAAAGCCTACGAAGAAAAGATTAATAAATACATACCTCTATGTGAAGAAATAAGACGACTATGGAACCAAAACATTGTAAAAGTCGTCCCCATCATAATATCAGCGACAGGAATAATACCTTAAAACCTGAAAAAAAATTTAAGAACGTTAGAAATAAAAGAACATAGTCTAATAAAAATACAAAAGTCCGTCATAATAGATACATGTCATATCGTCCGAAAATTTCTAGCAGAATAAAAATTTAAGTTTGAATATTATTTCTACTTAAATTTTAATACCAGTTTAAAGCTGTGAAAAAATAATAGTAATAGCAGGGAGGTCCATACCATCTGTGACCTTTGGTGAGTAGCGACACCACTTACCCGAGCAAATGTGCACAAGCACGAATACCCGCGAAAACCTTATGAAAGCCTATGAGCGCGGAAAGTGGTCACCACTAATTTCGTAAGGTATATTTCCTTCGGCTAACCACCAAGGAAAACCATTCGCTGGTTCCAAAAAATAGAGGAAACACTAGTAATACTGCCCACTACGCTCACGGTTCGGATACGGAGCATAACAAAGTTGGGAGCAGTAACGAATCATCAAAGGAATCTTTACGCTCTAAATGGAGTCAAGAAACGTGTTTTGACATGGCCACTTGTTACCATCTAAGCGAGCCAAACAAGCGAGGCTACATGAACAGGATGCACTCGCTGTGGTGTAACTTACATCCAGAATTAGCCAGGTTTACCCCGCAGAACCTACGAGACCAGGTTGCATTCCTAAAGAGAAAGAAAAAAAAAATAATAATAATATATTTGTGCTATAAACATAGTTTTTACACAGGTCTATTCAGGTACAATTTAAGGTCTTAAGCTACCATATAACAATATTAAATAAATATGCAATATCTGACATATAACTATGAACAAAATACAAGTAACGTATAACGTATAATAATTTAATTTATGTAGTGTAAAGATTTTTGAACTATTCTATTTCAGTGTGGCGGTTGTTGAGAAATTCACTATGAGAATAAAAGGATTTATCAATTAGAAAATTTTTAATTACATTTTTAAATGAGGTAAGACCCAGATTCCTATTTTTTTCTGGAAGAACATTATAAAATTTGATACCGTAGCAGTTCGTACTATTTTGAGCTTTATCTAGTCTAGTTACAGGCAAGGTGATATTGCACTTGTGTCATGCTTATGTATTGACTCGTGCGATGCATAGTTTTGTATGTTTGTCTTTATATCTAGTAGGCATTCAAGAATATATAGAGATGGCAAAGTTAAGATGTTAAGATCTTTAAATTTATCTCGACAATCCTCCCTATAGTGAAGATTAGAGATTATTCTTCCATATTGGAGATAACTCTTGAAGAGGGCATAGTAGGCTGTTTTTAATGTTGGAATGGAAGTTTCTTAGCACATAGATATTTTTACAAAGTTTTTTTTCTAATACCTCAGAATTTGAGTTCCAATTTGGTTTATTATCCAAATGTATGCCCAAAAAGTTAACTGTGTTATTAGATTGAACATTTTCCAGTTTTCTAAGACTAAGATCTACTATTTTCATTTTACTATCATTTAATTTTAGTTTGTTAGAGTTAAACCATTCTTTTGCCTTTACTAGTGAGTTATTGTTATCATTAACAACATTTGCATGTACGGGGCCTGTATTAATTAGTGTAGTGTCATCGGCGTAGAGCACCACATGACTATTAGACATATTGGAGTCGAAATCTATTAGATAGATAATAAATAGCAAGGGTCCAGGTATTGACCCTTGCGGAACACCGTGCATAATTGGTAGAAAACTTGAAATTGATTCCTTTTTCCTCACTCAAAATACAATTTCAACACCAACCCTAGCAGAATTCAAATGTGCATTAAAAGAGTCCCCTTAAAAGAAACCTCTATCACTAAAATTTTTAAGCAGCCCCCACCATTACATATGGCAAATCACGGACATTTAATTTTACAGAACCATGAAAGTATTAACGTCCACATCTACACGCACACCGACCTTGGCAATGTATCTTGCATTTGCTGCAGGTGAGAAATTTCTGATTGACCTTTATGGTGGTAACCACCCAACTACAACACTCAACAAGCTGAGGTATACGTAATACGTGACATCAATCTACAAGGCATTAGCAAACACGGATTCTATACCTCGCACTTAAGCTGCAGCTCAACAACACGCTAACACAACCAAACTCAGATGACTAAATTAACATCGCACAATACATCAGGTATTTCTTCATACTTCGATATTTCACAATAGAACTTACCTGTCTTTTGTAACCATATTCTAACACTAATTATCTTCTTTCTTTTCCGGATGGAGAAGCTACTCGAAGTGCCGACCCAATCCTGGTCCCAACTTTCACTCAATTCATGAATGACACATGTACATTAGTACATACATATTTCACATTTAGCTTTATATTCAGTGTAATGTACCAAATATGTTGTAAATATAATTTGTTATTGTATTACAATGCTTCTTCTTTCATGATTAAATACTGTAGTACCTTTAAGGTCTGCAAAAGTATACGAACTTAAAGCCCAAACAAATAACGAAGTTGGCTTTAACAAATCCAACCACTGTCATAATCTAACAAAACAATCATTCTTTGTTGTCGTGCAAAAACTGTCACGTTTTTTTAAAATTAAGTGCTTAATTTTTCTTCAATGGGAAAAAGAAAACATCAAAAAACTTATAAAAGGAAACTGTCGAATGAACGACTATTAAAGAAGATTAAGAAATTGGAAAGGAGGGTGACAGAAAATATTTCCTCTTCGGATTCGAGATCATCTGGGTCTTATGTAGAATTGAATGATTATAATAAAAGTAAGTTTCTTCTTTTATTTTCATAGTTTTTAAATAATTTTTTTTTAAGTTTTTACTTTAATTAATTTTTTGTCACTTTAACATTAATTTTATTTTTTGATCAATTTTATGTATCTAAATGAATAATTTTATTAGATTCTTTTTATGTAACAATTTGTATCTGTAGAGTGATTACCTTTTTTATATGAAGGATGTTATATCTTTCTTTGCCATTAAAGTTAATTATGTATTTAGAGTAGGTATGTTACTCTATTATACAAAGGAATGCTATATTCTATTTTTTTATGTATTTGGAGTATGACACTCTATTATACAAAGGAAGTTATATCGTCCTATACTTATATGTATTTGGAATAGGTATATTACTCTATTTTACAAAAGGATGTTATATCCTATTTTTATATGAATTTGCCGTATAAATTAAATATTATTGTGAATATAAAAAATTTACAGGTGATTGCAGTACTCCTTCAAATCATCCTTCTTGTGAAACACCTGAGTATCCTTCAGATTTATTAGTTTGATGATATTGACATTCAAAATCCAACTTTTCGAAATAATTTTCGACAAAATAATGAGGTGGTTATTTCTGATCAGGACAAAGAAAGTCATTTAAATAAAGATATTTTAAACATTTCTGGTGAAAAAATAACAGATGCAAAATTATTTGCTAATTCTTTAAATGAGAAATTATTATCTCGATGGAATAGAGTAATTCAAAATGGTCTTTCTTCTGAAGAGAAGATAAACATTTCTAAAAAATATCTTTTTCCTGAAAATCCCAAAAACTTAGCACCATTAATGCTACTGTTAAATCTGTTTTAAGAGAAATTCAGTTATCTCGAGATTCTAGAATTGTTGAAAAACGAGAATCGATTACTAATAGTTTATGTGCTTTGAGTTTGATAATTTCACATTTTTTAAATAAAGAAATAAGAGATTCTTGTGATTTACTTATATTGGAACAATTGGGAGATGTAAATACCGCAAAATATGCCACTCAAGATTGCTAATTAACAACTTGCAAATACAACTACGCACTTAAATAACACGTTAATCGAAAACAACTTAACTCAAGGCGAGCTCGCAGTAAAAAGAGCTTCCTTTTCCAAATTTCCGTCCTGCTTAAGTTGAAAATCCTTACCCACCACTTCTGAGAGAGGATAAAGACAAAAAACAATCGCCGATTAAAATGACAAACTTATTCTAAGGTAAACAATTTAATTTTCCACTAAAAATACAAATTAATCAACAAAAAAATATCTGAACCTAAAATGTTTTTCCCTCGTTAGGACATAAAAATAAAACTCCCTGTGTTGCTTTGCTTACGTTTCGTTTTTTATTAAAAACTTCTTTGGGGCTCAGTTAACTAATGGGTTCAACTTAAGTTTTTGCGACATTTCTTATATCACAATTATTATTACAAATACACATCAATTTTTTGATGGATTAGTTCGATTGAATACTCTTTTACTGCAACCATGTGGTTTTCCTAGCGTCCAAAAATTTTGTTGATCGTTAGGGAACTTGTGCTGCTCCTGGCACGTCACAGAACCTCTGGACGCCGTATCCCAGCTGTCACGAAAACGACCGACGATAACCTCCAAATTGAAATTTGTAAACAAACCACCAGCGGCTAAAGCTTGAGTAAAAGGCGAAAGGAAAGCTAGGGCACACCCCCTAACAATGGAGCCCCCAGAAAATATTAGGTTTGACCACCTAAACTTCAGAAAAGCATTCGATTTAGTCAACCACAACATACTTTTAAATAAATTTGAACAATTAGCAATTAACCATAAATTTCATCAAATGCTTGAATCCTATATAAGACAGAAAGCAATATGTGAGAGTGAATGAGGAGAATAGTTCCCACCAAATTATAAAAACAGTAATCCCCCAAGGCTCCTCCTTAGGACCTGTACTATTTCTACTTTACATACATGACATAAATAATTTGGAACTAAAGAAAAACCAACATTATATGCTGACGACATAGCAATATTTTACAATGGCAACCTAAACCATACACTGGAACAAATGTAACTTGATATTAATAAAATAATGGTATGGGCTGATAATAATAAAATGATATTAAACGAAAACAAGTGTTCTCATATGATAATAGCTAATAAGGAAACAAATTCACAAAATGATATTGAAATACATAGTTAATAACAAGAACACCCAAGAGGTAAAAAACATCAAATATTTAGGAATTCAACTAGATAGTCTAATAGTAAGTTAAATTTCAGTGAACATATTAATAACCTAAACAAAAAGCTAAGATACCTTGGATATTATTTTAGAAGAATGGGATATCTAATAAATGACAAAACAAGAAAACTAATTAACTCTACACTAGTGTAACCCCACCTCACCTACCTTGCTCCCTTCTGGGACTCTGGGAACAAAACATCTCTGGATCAATTAAAAAGAACACAGAATAGGCTGATAAAGAGTTTGTTTAGTATGAAGTTCCTTACACCTACCACTGAAATATATAAGAAAACAAATTTACTATTTAGTAGATATTTATCAACGAAATAGTGGAAGAAGGATCACACAAACTAATCTATAAAATGAAAAATAACTTTATATCAACCGACATACAACTAATACAAAACCAAACCATCCACAACCACAACAAGAAACAAAATACCCACTATCATCTCCTACCAACCACCAGAAATGCAGGGAGAAGGAGAATCATGCATGCAGCAACGGCAGAGTTGAACCAGCTACCTACTGAAATAAAAGAACAAATTCAATAATGAGCACATCCTTAGTAAACGACTGAGTGTATAAAAAAGTAAAAAATTACTATTAATTTTATAAATGGAATTATTTATAATTTAAAAAAAATAGTTAAAAATTACTGTTAATTTTATAAATAGAATTATTTATTATTTTTTAAGTTTATTAAATGTAACATATTAAGCCATTATTAATATTATTATACACATATATTGTAATTGTTATAACCAATTTATATTTCCTTAATTACTGTTATCTTTTTGAATAAATAAAAAATAAATAAAAAAAAATCCGTCCACCACGCAGTTAGGATGGCAAGTGAAAAAAAAGTTCAGTCCACAACCTCATGGAACGGTAAGTACTCTTGATAGCACCTTAGATAATTCTAAATATGTATGTATGTATGTACAAATACCTCAGTGAAGTTGTTATGGCTGAAAAAAAAATCGATCAGGCACATACGTTTCATTAATTTTATCCCAAAAACAAGGAAGTGTTCGGAGAAAATAACTTTAAAAATTATAATTCTACAATTTAAACCTTAAGGCATTATCTAAGAAATTATTAAGTTTATTGGCAATACTAACTGCTCATAGAATGCAACATTTAGCCTTATAACACGGGTTTTGAAATACAAATATCAGATTGCATTAAAACATCTGGACCAAATAGATTGCAACCTTTATTGAGTTTGCCCTGTCATAAAGAGAAGAAAGTATGTGTTGCCTCTGTACTAAAATTATATTTGAGTAAAATCGAAAATCTTAGAGAATCTTCAGAATTTTTAATTAAAAAACCTCACAAAACTTTCTAATTCTACTCTTGCTGGATGGTTTAAAGATGTTTTATGTAAAGTTGGCATCAACACACCTATTTTTACTGCTCATAGTGCAAGACATGCAGCTACGTCTGCAGTTTTGAGAAAAGGCATTTCTGTGGATGTAATTAGGAAAACTGCAGGTAAGACTAAAAGTTCTGTAGTTTTTACAAATTTTTATAATTTACCCTTGTCTTCAAATTCTAAAGAATTTGCAAATGCACTATTGCCTTAATGTTTTTCATTTTATTTAATATGTTATAAAGGTTGTTTATGAACAAAAGTTGTAATTTGAATTTGTAATATTTATTTATATTAAAATTTATTTTTAGGTTTTTTAATTTGAAATAGTCACAACTTATTTTACTTTAAACATCTACAGTGTTTAATCAAGAAAGAAGAAGCGTTGTAATACAATTATAAGATTAACCGAACTTACCTTTTATTTAACTTTTGGTGTTTTATTATACAATTCCTGGTTACATCATTCAAAATTATTCCGAGGTGATCGTACTTTCGCCCTGATCAAGGAGACCAAGTACATGTACATACGTGGGGCCCAAATCCTATATCTGTTTACCCCCGGCCAAATACACTGATTTAGCCGAACTCCTTGACAACTGACAAGGAATATTTTTGTAGTAGCTTAGCCAAAAATTGTCACATATCTTGTATGCTGACCAACCCTAAATGTTATTTTTTCTTCAAACGTCATTAAAGTACAGCCTTATGTGACGCTTGACAGGCGTTTTTTATGTTCCAAATCGGTTACAATCGGGTCTACTTTGCACTGACAAGGAATAAAAGGACGGAGTAGAAATTAATTTTAGGCAACCCAATATACACAAACATTGTATTGTGTTGTATGTAAATTAAATGTCAAATTTTTAAATTATTTATCAAATTATTTTAAAAATTGCGAATTGTTTGAAGAAAAAAAAAACATGTTTTATTCGGAGTATAAGAACTTTTTGTGTCTCCCATGTATCCGCCGGACTCGCAAACCTACATGCTCGCCACAAAAAGTACTTCTTTTACTCATAATAAAACAATATAGGGGAAAGGGGGGTACATTTTAACATGGGGCACATTTGAACTGATTTAATTTTCCCGCTCTTATGAAATGTGCATAATTCACGCTTTAGCTATGAGATGGCGCTTGAATAACACTACGCTTGTCAACATAGACTTTATGTATTGTGTTTCATGTAACCACGTGAATAGGTTTTAATACCTAATTTGTAAACTTTTCGGGGAATTCATGCAGGAATGTCACTTAAACATCTTTAATCATATTATAAAAGTCCTGGAGTTAGAGTGATTATCATAGTATTATTTTGTATGCAAACAATTTGATAAGTATAACGTAACATTCATTTTTTTGCTAAATCATATTTCTTTGCCAACCGGGGCAGTTTTCAACAAACAATGTTCAAAGGTGCCCCTTGGAAAATACTTACGCTTTTGAAAATCAATTTTTATTATTTATTAAGACTAAATGATGGTTCGGACTTACAAGAAAAAACGCACAAAGCCTGAAATTGTAGAGGAAGACATGATAGCTGCCATTAAAGCCGTGAAGCAAGATAGCATATCCATTAGAAACGCAGCGGCAGTTTATGGTTTGACTCATACAGGTTTATTTTAGAGACTAAACAAAGAAAATGTAGAAAGGGAAGTTCGGATGTATTCCTCCAAGTATACTGCACCTCAAGTTTTTACAACTGAACAAGAGAAAATGTTAGAAGAGTACATTCTTAAGAGCTCGAAAATGAATTATGGACTAACATACACATTTTAAGATTGTGTTTCTTTGAATCGATCACATGAATTATGCAGTGTTCTTCAAAATTGTTGTTATAATTTCAATGGAATATTCCGATCATAGTATTATGTTTGACGAAAATTGTGAAACTTTTGGAAACCTAATTGACATGTGTAATTAGACATAATAAAAGGTAAAAACAGTTTTTTTCTCTATTAAAATTATAAATGAAAAGAATTTTTTTTATTGTACATCTAAGACCTTAAAAGGTATCTTTTATTTTAAACTTGTTGTGTCTTCATGTTTGTATAAAAATGTAATGTTTAATAACTTAAAATAATTACGTAATTTCTAATTTTTTCAAAATGTATTTTAGCCTTGAAAAAGAACAGGATTGCTGCCCGAAACGTCGGCCTTTATTAAAAATAAAGTACAAATAAAAAGGAGTTCGTTTAGTCGTTTTTTATTTTTGATACACCTTTATCATCCACGAACGATAACCAAATTATTATGAAATTATTATATTACGCATTAGTCAGATCAATCCTAGAGTTCGGATCGATAATTTGGTCCCCGTTCTATACCATACATCCCGTCTCTGGAACGCATTCAAAACAAATTTTTAAGACACGCGGAATTTAAACTCACGGGAATTCGCTTTGGTATGTCTAATCTGATATATTAATACGTTTAAACTTGTTAAGATTGAGTGATGGATTCTTGTTTTCTTTTCAAAGTTGTCAACTGACTAGATTTTTAAACATGCACTGTTCACAAATTGAAATTTTTGGGATATCTTCTGACATTTTAAAAGCTCAGTTTCTAAACATCTTGAAACTTCTTCAGTGTTTGCATAAAAATATTGTATTTTAAATCTTCTTTTCTATTTTAATCTATCTATTTTAAATCTTATTTTAATTTTAAGTATTGTGTTGAATTTATTGTAAAGTTTTAATTACATTTTATTGAAATGGGATGATCCTGTACATATAAATAAATAAATAATAACTATTTATTCACCTCCCAGTAGTAAAAACCTCACAGTAATTTAAGTAGGTTTAATAATTTAATTTACTTATAAATATTACATCTAAATACCTCCCTAGTAACATTACTCAAAACTTTACTGGAAGGTGAATAAAACGGTCCTTAATCTGTTTTAGTTTCGTAGAACTATTTCAGTTCAATAAAGACTGCATGCAGGAAATTATTAACACCATTGAAACTCGTCTATCGGATTGTCATAGGCCTGCGAGAGTGGTAAAACAAATCCACATATTAACTGCGGTTCTATGGCCAACGTTGTGTTGGCCAGAATTGTTTTATCAATTTGTCGCAAAAACAGGTGAGTAAGACAATAGATGAGGTTACAATGCAATTGTAACCCACCTTCGGACACCTTCCCTCCCAGGATGAATATGGGACAATGAAGGAAAGGTATTAGCATACATTAATGATAAAAAAGGATTTGTTTTTCAAAATATTTCATTTTTAGATTTATGGAAAAGTTCCATTCAAAAAATGTTCAAAAGTATGAATTTTCAGTATATTCAACTGTTTACGCCACATTTATATAATTTATATTTATTTCATTTTCGCGGGTAAAGTTTGACTACCAGCGCAAGACCGACTAGAGAGCGATAGAAAAAAAAACACTTTGTCAACAAGCAACATATTTTAAAAAAAGCCGATTCTGGACAAGTCAGTCGCGTTGTTCAGATCAAGTCAACAAAGACACATTCAGTATTGTATCGTAGGTAAATCGAGTGATTCCTATTAAATTCTTTAATCTCAGACATCCTACCCAACCAAATTTACAATGCATTCAAAATCAACAAAACAAGACAACACGTGCTTAAGGTTCAACCAGAGGAAAAACAGGCTTTATGGTGAGTCAAATTTTACACGTTTTTCTTTTATTTTCCCAAATATCAAATAAGTTCAACGGTAACTAATTCGGCCGGCACATCGGAGTCCGGTAGGAAAGATCGCGCTTAAACATCAACATTCTTTTCTCATATGAATAATTATTTATCTTTAAATGTGTGATCTCGATTACAGAAATTTAAATATAAATGCAGCTTATGGTGGTGCAACTCATGACGCATTTATATGGAATAATAGCCAAGTTCTTTGGAACTTGGAAGCAGATATGAAATTGGTGATAGGTCTTCGTGGTTAATTGGTATACAGATTTTAAATATTTCTATTATAAAAATTATTTTTTAATGTAGGTAATTGTGACTATCCTTTGCAACCCTATCTGATGACACCATTTCGTAATCATCAAATTCCCCAGAAAACGATTTTAATATTTCTCATAAACGTGCTCGTATTATAGTTGAACATTGTATAGGTTTACTAAAAACCAGATTTGGGTGTTTACTAGGCGAAAGGGTTTAGAAGTATGAACGTCATAAGGTAGGTAACATAATAAATGCTCGTGCTATTTTATACAATATTATTATTGACAACAATATTCCAGAATCTGAAGAGATTTTTTTTAAGAAAATAATTACGAGGAATAGCAAAATGAAGGAGTTTTAGGAAACAACATCCTATTATTTTATTTTTTTGCAGCAGAACTTGTCCTAATTTCACCAGCTTTTTCATTACAGTTGCTTGCCTTGCATACTAGCTCCTATAGTTTTTAAAATTTTATTATTTTCCTCATCATATCAACTTTTAAATTTCAATCAGTGTTTTTGAGGTTAAAGATCACCACGTACAATTATTTTCGGTTGACCAACCTCTAACGGTACGATCCGTCGCCCGTTTTCGTTGGGTATTGGAATTTTAAAGTTACAGACTACCAATTTGTTCGTTAGGTCTCACAGACTTTAGCCTCTGAAGATATTTTTAAGAAATTTAAAATTCCAGCAGAAAAATTTAATGGCATTATAAAATATGCTCAAAGACATCCTCAAAATGCTTATCATCACTAATCGAAGTACTAGGATTTGAAGAATTACAATTGTGCCTGTTCATACACCCCGGATGGCAAGGTTAGGTTAGGTTAGGGCAAGTAGTCCCCTTTCCCACATTCAAGTAACAGCCTCCAACACACTTCATCGATTGACTCATACCTAAACTTTTAAAGTTGTTTACAATATTAACACTACAATAGGAAGAAAAACAGGGACACACGCTTCACACCAATGGTGCCCGTCGTGGTGACCATAGATAATATAATTTATATAGAATGTAAACTCAATGCTAAATTTTGATAACACAAAAAAACTTGGCCCCAAAAGTATAGATGGCGCCTCATGAAACTAAAGACAATATCAACTTGGCGAACCATTTTTTAGTTGTCAGAATTGATAGTTAAGTGATAGTTAGCATTCAAAATGCACCAGTTTCATGTTTTTTTAGAGAAATGTGTAATATAAAATGATACTTTTCGGAGTTTAAAAAGGTCTTGTTACTGTTTGTTACTGTATTTTTAGCAAATATTATTTCGAGATTCTAGGTATTCTTACTTTTTCTACTTATATCCTAATATGCTTACATATCTTACATTTTTAAATTTTTTTAATAATTTTCAAGAATACTTTTAAACTGGGTTCATAAAATTGTCCTTGTAACGTCTAAGTGAGACATTGTAAGGCTTTCCGGATAAATCCAAAGAGAATGGATTTGGATTTTCAAAAGACGTAAAATTTTAAAATTTATGTTTTGTAATTTGTTTTTGGGTACATCATACTTGTACTTTTATAACATCTAAAATCTACTTTAAATCTGTTTTACTGATTTACTATTTTTATGTAACTCTATACTATTTGTAATTTTTAAATAAAATGGTTAAGTATAAATTTTGTTTATATGTTATATGTTATATTCTACAAATAGGGTGGTTTTGTAAATACGTATCCTTAATTAGAGTTAATAAGTAATAAATTTGTATGAAAATTTAAAAATAAACCTTTCAAATTAAAGATACACGTTTATAAAATAATAAAACTATAAAATACAAACATAAAAATTGCAGATTCAAAATTCCCGCGCGTCTAAAAATACTTGGCCCCAAAAAACCAGAGGGCGCTTTGACGTTATCAGAAGGTATTATTGAGTTAGCATTCTATACGTATTATGTTATCTATGGTGGTGACTGACTAATGTAACACAAACTATGGAAAAACTAGGCAACGGAAGGGTTGGAAAACAAAGGTTAGAGAGGAATAGAATGAAAAATTATCGTATAAAAAATGTATTTCGTCAGGATTTGATCCAGTGACGGAGTTCTAAGTTGCACTATAACTTAACGCTTTAGCACACAACACCAACGATGATATGTATAGTTCGATATAATATAATCAAAGTTTTTCTGGATATGAAAATATTTCTTCCAATATTTCTTCCTCAAGTGAAACGTGCAAATCTCAAAATTATGCTAAGGAAGAAGACAATGATGAAGAAAATAGTGAAAATCCCCTTAATTTGCAACTAAATATTAGATAATGTTTATACTACCGGAAGTGAAAGATTAATAAAAAACCAAATCGTTTTTGTAATTATCAAAGAAAGGAATATGTGCTGTATTCATTTATTAGTTTTTCTACTCCCTACCATTTATTGTAACTTTATCCAATGACATTCTATTGAACTGTCGAATGGATAAGGGTATTATACCATCACTAGGGTGGATATGAAAATCAGTGTAGCCAACTGGCATAAAATCCGTAATGTAATTACAAATTAAAGCCGAAAATAACTTAAAATATCTTAAAATTTGTAATTCTTAGAAAGTAAGAAATTTAAAATTAACCATAATAAAAGAAAATATTGAAAAATAATGTAAAATAGCAATCTAGTTTAGTTTTTTTAATTCATGAAACGTCAGTGTCAAAGTTAGTCAAAACTTCATTAATGACCTGTCTGAAAGTAGCAATTGATTCTAGCAAATATTTTTTTTCGTAAATATAAGATTTTTATGAATTTTTTTTCTTGAATTACAACCCTCCAAGCATGATACGAGGGAAAAATGCAGAAAACAAATGTTTTCCTCCCTGACTAGGGGTGAAAAGTAATCCCAAAACAACAATGCTATTAAAATAAGGGTAAGGCCCCTATTTTTATATTTTTTTCTTGTAGACTATAGCTGGGAACATTTTTTGAACAAATAGAAAAAAATTTAGGGCACATGTTTCTAATTATTTTTTAAATTCGAATTAAAGACGGCATTTTTAGCGCGCGCAAAGACAGTAACATACTCTATTAAAAAGCAAAAAATACCTTATTTGCAAATTTTATTGTTTATATCATTAGTTTTGGTTATTTTAAAAAAAATATTAAAAAAATATTGAGCGCATATTTTGTGTAATTTATTAAATTGCAATTAAATACAACGCACTTGGCGCGCCCTACTATTCTAAAGTTATTCACGTAATAAGTCCAAAGGCCCCTCATTTTTTGCAATTTTTTTTAGAACATCATTTATTTATATAAATGATGATTCTTCGTTCGGTACGATTATTAAAGGTAAAAAAATAAAACCAGCTTTCTTCGAACTAAGTTCTTTGATGAACGTTTTTTTATAAAATGTCGAAGTTTCGAGTATAGTTATACTCTTTCTCAAGACTATTTATATAACACGTCATTAACGTAAAATTGATTTTTAATAGTTTTTTTCAAACTTGTCAACTTTCGGAAAAATAAACACTCGATGATAATTTAATCTCAATTCAAAATACAGTGAGAATTTGCATTTTGTATTGAAATGATTTATCACTTAAATTATCATCGAGTGTTTATTAATTCACTGTGTGAGAATTTACATTTTGAATTGAGATGTTTTATCACTTAAATTATTATTTTATTTTATAAATTATTAATTATTTTTTGATAAGGAATCCAAAAATGTCATAATATACTGGGTGTTCCATTTAAAAAAATATAACTTTGGTTCAGTAGACCATGATGGGACACCCTGTATATATCGAAAATATTTTTAAATTGTGGGGCATGCATGTATCTCTATATGTTGGTGAAAACCGCAAGTCGATATGTTTTAGAGCAAAGAAGCTATAGACCGTGGGAATATGACTGGGTCACCCTGTATACCAATGAACTTTAATAATTTTGCCAATGAGATCGCTACTATTAGAGTAATAGGTAAAAATGCTACATTTCAAAAATAAACGGGCGTTGCCGAACTTTTTGTAGTTATCCATGATTGTTATGAATGATAAGTAATCAATAATTCCTATTATTCATAATAAAATATTACAATTCAATTCTCATTCAATTAGATTCAAGCTTCCAAAAAATAACGACGAGATTGTAGTGTAGACCGAACTGAACACGAGTTCTTCGATAGATTTCTTTCTTCAAAATAATAAAAATTCTTAGGAATATATGCACCTTCCTAAATTTATGTCCTTCGGAAACTGATCGGGTTAAGATAAAATCCGGACAACATGAAAATTCTATTAATATTCGTTGTACATGAAAAGTTTTATTATTTTTGTTGATTAAATTTAGAGTAGCAATACTTAATTAAATCGGGTTGTTTTTGTAAATATCTTTATAACTATTTACGAAAATAATCGTAAATAAACTCGTTTGAAAAAGGTATGCGAACCTGCTCTTTTCGTACAAATAGACAAAACTCAACGGAGTAAAAATAAGGCCAAAAGAGTCACCTCTTAAACTTAATATTTCAATTCATAATATTGTTTGCTTACTGATATTGTAACACCTCCCTTTCTATTAACGTTCTCATAGTATCCTTCAAATTTAATGTTATTATTTTTTTCTGTTAATTCACCTTCTTACTGTTGCATTTTGTATACTCATTATCATACAAATGTCATCTGTGTAAGTCACTTTTAAAGTAACAGTTTAGAAGTTATCACCTGTACCGTTGTTGGTTGGAAAATCATAGAAATAAAATCTAAAATATAAACAATTAGTGTTATCTTTTTATCAAATTATTACTATCAATTATATAATGCATAATTAATATTAAACCAATTAAAAGTAGGTATGCGAGATGACGATTTAATGTACTAATGCTTAAGAAATAAAATGATAATAATATTATGCAGTTTATAGTGCAGAACGGTAGCCAAATCTTTTATTTTAGGACTCGGTATTTTTTACAACATGGTTTTCCTCTTAAAGGTTTTATTATAATACCCTGTTCGCACTAAAAACTCACCCTGTATAACCATTTCTTAATTTATTTAATCTGATAATACAGGCAACAATAAAAATCTGTTAAAAGAAACCACTCCCGAACATAATGCACCAGCAAATGACAAAATGCAAAAGATAATTACACAAAAAGAAAACTAAGGAAGAAGAACACTTATGTATTGGCAGAAAAGGAATGAAAAGAAAATTAATGGAGATTTCAGGCTTTAATTTTAGTTTCAAATATAACATAAATAAGAAAACATGAAAAGATGATGACACAATGAACATTCGATAGTCATCTTTGATAAAAGAAACTTTTGGTATATGGTATATGGTAAAATTAAAATGGAAAAAAGAATGAAACATTCAATAACCATTGAGCAAAAATTAAATATTGTACGAGAAATCGAAAAAGCGACGAAGGTTAAAATTGTTGAATTTAATGTTGATAAATCAACAATTTAAAAAAATATTAAAAATAAAGAAAATTTAGAAATCTACATCGCCTCATGCTCTAATGTTCCGAAGCAGAAAAGTAGGATGAAAATCTTCAAATTCCCTGAAATGAAGCGCTTTATATACGTAGTTTTTACAATAGCGAGATTTAAAAAATATCGTCACAAATGAAATTTAAAATTAAAGAGTAAGGAAATTTGTATTCGAATCGAATTTACTGCGAGTTGTTTGGCAATAGATGGGACGGTATACAATTTCAAAAAAACGACATGATACTTGTCTATTAACTATATCTGGTAAATAACTTTCATGAACGCAAAATTTCAATCTGACCAACAGTGGCTTAATAAATATCGGAATTTCAAAAGAGTAAAAAGCCGTAATATTTTATTTTCTCGACATTCAGTGATCAGTAATAATAATGAACAGTAAGATGTGATTACCATTTACTATTCTTTCTTAAATAAATACATTTCAAATTGTTTAAACGTGCGGGAAATAGATCAGGGCCGCGATTCTCCAGTTCATGCGACGACGTTGCGCATACTTTTTCTGTCAAGTTGTTATTATTTTCTAAAATTTGAATTCTCGAGTGGTGGCAGTGACATCGCATGTACTTAGAAGCGAACGATATGAAAGTATGGGTCTTACCCATGCGATCGAATACATTTCATTCGAAGGCGTCAGATATTTATATATAAATAGATTTTACATCAACTGTCAACTGTTATATCATTCCCGTGTTTAATTCAAGTTACAATTATTAAAGTGAAGATCAACTTCACTTGGAACTGTGTTTGATCTGGAACAGATTAAAAATGAAATTGATGGGTCAATGAGGATATTTCGTTGTAGAGACTTTTATGTAAGCAGAAATTTTCCCCAATTGCCAAAAGATGAAGTAAATGTTAATTTTATGATTTTGGGTTAAATCTTAATGATTAACCACTGGATAATATTAAATCCATAGCCGGTTACAGGAATATGAGTACGTGATCAAATTATAAGAAAATATTTTAATAATGACATCATTTTTGACTTAAGTAAATATATTTTTTAAAAATCGACATCCACTTGTTTTAATTTTAAATTAAAAGGATAAAATTAAATAAAAAATAACATAACATAAAAACTTTATTTTCCTAAAACCAACGCACGTGGTAACCAGTAAAATAGAACGGGAAATATAGGGAACCCTGAATTTTAGCGTTGTTGCCGAGTAAACGGTCGCTCGAATTTTCGAATACTAAAAAACGAAGCGAAGACCGTTCCAGAATACCAATAACGTTTAGTATGCGTTAAATTTCATGCGCTCATGAAAGTATACTGGAGAATCGCAGCCCAGATGGCCTATTTAGGTTTTCACTCGAATTTTTTCGCATGCGAATAAATTAGATGGATAGCGCCTAATCGCATTTTCGTGACGTGGTCGAATTTATGTTCGTATGCGGAATTGAAATTCGACTTGACAACGTCGCAATTTTTACAGTACCAACTGCAGAGTTCGAATTTCGAATACCTTTTGATTATAAAAATTAAATAAATCTATTGTCAAAACCTTCAAAATATCATTTACGGTTGAAAAATGGATAAGCAAAGAAGTGGTAATTTCAATGCAAATCAAAAAGAATATCTTGTTGCTTTCCTTACGAACCATCGGGAACCCAAAAGCGGAATGTTTAATGAAGATTTTAGTTCCTCAATATATGGGGATACCAAATTAATAACTTGTTCGGCCGTCGCTTTGTCCAATCTATAAATTTTTATAAATTTTCCCTCTGACAGAGTTTGGAAAGGGTCGGTTTGTTGGTTGAACACACCACCATGTTCAACCAAGTTTTCAGCTTCTTTAAGTGCCTCAATAGCCGCTAAATTAATAATTGCATCATCCATTATTATTACGCTTATTAAAATAAACCGTACGTCAAAATTCACAAGAACTAACTTCGAGTGCACGAAAATACACTTTTGTAATTCGTTCGAAAATTTGACGTAAGTTTGTATGCGAATACAATTTGATCGGCACGAAAATAGCCCCCCAGAGGGTTAGAACGAAATACTGGTTGAATTTATGGAAACCCGCCCTGAATTAAAAAGCGGAAAATCTTGTCCAACCTTTACCTATAAAACAAGCCTATGCCGTGGGACCATCTAAAAAAGATTGTAACCAGTTAACGAAGCTGCAACCAAATTCGACTAGAAAAAAGGAAAATGTTTTCGAAAACCCAAAAATTACACAAAAAATTTGAATAAAATCTGGAATATCCCATTTAATCATCGCAGTATAATGCGCAGTTTGTGTTTTGCAGCTGAAATTCCAAAATCAACCATTTTTCGCTTCTTTAAAGAAGGTAAACAGTTGAAGTGAATTTCGTCAGCAGTAAAACCAATGTTAACGGAACAAAACAAACTGGCCCGAATAAAATTTTGCTTATCGAAAGTGAAACCAAATATACTTTGAAAACATGTATGACTACGTACATACATATAGATGAAAAATGGATTTACTTGACAAGTTAAACGATCGTATGTCCTGTTTGATGAGGAAGAACCTGTGAGATCTTGTAAAAGTAAGCACTTTATTACTAAAGTAATGTTCATGGTTGCATCAGTGACCAGCCTGCGGTATGATAACTCTAAAAGTAGTACTTTGACGGAAAGATTCGACTTTGGCCATTTTTTTATCAAAAACCTGTCAAACGAACCAGTAAGAATCGAAAAAGAGGAACATTGGTGACCAAAATCATCGAAAAATTAATAAAAAGTGTAATAAATATTATTGTCTCGCCTCTGAATACTTATAAATATTTGCATTAACTGTACTGTGTTTCCTAAAGTTTTAAAACTTATACCAATCCATAAGAAAGATGATAAAAAAGATATTGGAAATTACCGACCAATATGCATAACGCGCGAAATTTCCAAAATATTCGAAAAAATAATTAAAATGCAAATACAGGAATATTTTTAAACAAAGCAACTATACAGGGTGTCCCAAAATTCGACCGAAACCGTTTAACTGGAGATAGTAGACCTAAAAATAAGTCGATATAACCATATTTATCTATATCCAAAAATGCAACCCCGAGGCGTCTAAAGTTGATTTCAAAAAAAAATTATACTACGCCCAAAGTAGAAAATATTTTTTAATGAAATTTTGTATACATGCATTTTTATAGTAGACACTCATTTAGTGAAAGTTTAACCAACTTTAGACTTCTGTAAATGGTGTGGGATGGCACGAGACGACTTAAAACATCAAAGAACTTTTTAGGTATTCAAAATTTTTAGTTAAAAATGAGTTGATTTCGTAGAAAAAATCAGGAGGAAGATTATTTGCCTCTTATAAATTTTATGTACGTTGTGCCATTCTTAAATAAAATTAAAAAATGATTTCATAATTGCTAAGTGAAATAGCCAACCAAACATACATTTTTAATTGAAAATTTATTTAATATCGTTACCATCGTAGAAAGCTTGAGTTGAGGCTAAATTATTGCTAAATGCAAATTAAAGTGACAGCTTTGCACCTTGATTTTTTGATTTTCTACTTTTAAAGTTTAAATTTACAAAATGAATCAATCGTATAGCTTGAATGAGTTTGCTGATATGCATTTAGTGTTGGGTGAATGTCATGGCAAGTCTCTAGGGCTGCTGCAAGGAGATATGCAGTTAAATTTTCCAATCGTAAAATACCTTACCATAAAACATTTTCTGCCGTGAAACGGGAAAGTTGCAACTACATAGGAAAACAGCTGGGCGTCTAAGACATCACCGAAATGTGGAGAATGAAGAGAAAATTTTGGAATTTGTCGAAGTGAATCCTAAAGCAAGTGTAAGAGAGCTTTCTGAGCAATTAAATAACAGTAAAAATAAAGTTCATAGAACTTTCAAAGAACAATTGTGGTATCCTTGCCACATGCAAAGAGTTCAGGAATTGCTGCCTATTGATTTAGACAAACGACTGGTATTATTTTGAGAATGGGTTCGACACAAACATAATAGGAATCCGAATTTTATTAAAGCAATTTTGTTTACCGACGAATCGTGTTTTACACGAAATGGGGTTTCGTTCAAGAGTTATGAATTTTTATATAAAATATGGCATTCTGGTAAATGAGTAAAGGTGTATTTTAAAAAATTAATATTTCACTTAAATAAATTTCTTGAAATAAACTTATTTCTTAAATAATGTTGCTTTTAAAACTTAAATTTGGTTATCCCTTTGGTAATAACTACTAAATCAAAAATCATAGAGAGAATCGATAACTTAACACCCTGTATATAAAGGAATTAAAAAATCCAGTAGTCCATGATTATACCTTAACTTTTGTTTTTATTGTCAACCACGAGCTTTAATGGTGGATGCTTTTTGTGTCTCACAGATTTATTTAAACAATTTTATTAAAAAACAATAAAAAACATAATAAGTGCGTCATTTACACATTAACAATTACTGAAATCGAAACAGAAAAGACGAACGGTTAATTGAAATCGAATATTTTTTTCGTGCTGCTTAATGATTCCATGGTTCAGTGAATGGTGTTTTTACTTTTTATTTTTTTTTTCTTAATTTTCAAGTTTTGGTTGTATCCAAAAATATGCAACTTCAAGGGTCAATTTACAACCTTATTATGAAACTATTTTAAAAAATTAAAAAGGCCATCTGCTAGTCTCTTTAATATACTTTCAGGATTAGTTTACTAAAATCAAATCGATTAACTCTTAATTAAGTTTTGTTTATTTAAAAACCCCCGTACAATCGCCTAAAATTCTAGTGGCATCTCTTTCGCACAGTTATATGTTTCATTCGCCCATCGCATTTCCAAGGCACACACAAATCGGAGTTACACATTTTGCCGACTATCCTCTTAAAGGAAAAAGTTTATAAAACTCCAGTTGAGAGCAGGGATTACCTTTGGAGTCACATAGTTAATGCTACTGATGAAATAAGTCAAATCCCGAGAGTATTGGATTCAGTGAGATTCTCATTTTTGCTGCGAGTTCAGAAGGAAACCATTTTGAGCACTTACTTCGTTAATTAATTTATTTGATTGAATAAACCCAATTGTTAATGATTATTTAATCATTTTTTTAATTTTATTTAAGAATGGCACAACGTACCAAAAATTTATAAGAGGCAAAAAAACTATTTCTTGATTTTTTCTACGAAATCAACTCGTTTTTGACTAAAAATTTTCAATATCTAAAAAGTTCTTTAACCCTTTTCGGTCCTATGTCGGATTATATTCGACAAAATATTTTTCACGTTGTGGTCCAATGTCGGATATACTCTGACATTATTTTACAGTTCATTTTCTCTGAAATAGAGACCTGTAATGAATTGCTAATAGTAGAAAACTGTAAATTATTAGTTTACGAACATTCCGCAAATTGTCGCTAAGTGCATTTTAGATATTTGACACTTTTAAATTCAATCTTTTAAGCGCCTTTTATTTTTAAGTAACTATGGCGCGACGCAAGTTTTATTCAGATGCGGAATTAGCGAAATTATTAGAGGAAAGTGATTCTGAGTTCGATTTTAGTAATGAGGGTGAATTTAAAGACAACTGTAGTACTGATTTAGAATTTTGTGAAGAAGATGAAGGCGAAATTGAAATTGGAAGCAACTGGAAAAAATATTCTGCCAACGATCCCGAATTTCCTAGGTTACCATTTACGGTTTTGAGCCCAGGAATTCAAATTCCAAACAGCGGTAAATGTGAGAGAGAAGTCGATTTTTTCTGTAAGTTTTTCACTGATGAACTATTGAAGCAGATTGTTCATAATAAAAATAAATATGCAGCAGAAAAAATTCAAAAATGCAAAACCCCTTCCAAAACACTCTATTTGGAATACATGGAAGGAGATAAATCTGGATGAGATTAAAGCCTTTCTAGGAGTTATAATGAATATGGCACTACCAGCAGAATTGTTCAACTGTGCGATATGCTACTTTCAGTGTCCAATAGATCAGGGAATCACCTTTTTACGAATCGTTTTACACAGGACCTATGCTTAGTGAAGAACTATTGCGGCTTGGAATTCATACCACTGGCACTGGTATGACAAATCGAAAAGGTTTGCCTGCAGAAATGAAGAGCCGAAAATTGAAACTACATGAGCTGATTGCATATCAGAAAAATAACAGAATCATGGCCCTGCAGTGGAAAGACAAGCGAATTGTTTCTATGTGTTCAACTGTATATAATGGAGACACTGAAGAGACGCAACGTATAAACAAAGGCAATATTAAGACATTTAGAAAACCCATCGCTATTTCACAATACACCAAGTACATGGGTGCAGTTGATATGCAGACCACTACATTGGAAGTTATGCCTTTTGACGAAAATCGGTTAAATTTATTTATTTAAGAAAAGGAAATACTTTCGAATAAAACTATTTTAAACCTCAAAAAAATCGGTATTTTTAATATCAATTTCTTAAAATTTACTAAAATTCTCTTGGAAACAAAACAAATTAATATCAATATTAAACAATATATGAATTTATAAAGATTTTTATTACCTACTATTAAATACGCATCACCTGAACAAAGGTTAATAATAAATCCATACGCAACTTTTATTTGGAGCGAGGATTTAAGCAAATTCAACTGCGAATTTAAATAATTCGGTTGTGACGTTATCTGTTATCTTTAGAAGAAGTTGAGTTACACAAAAGAAATTGCACGTTTTTTCACTTTAACTGTGAGATGAGTGAATATAATTTTTATGGTAAACTCGAAGAATTGGTAAATCATGTGAAAACAGCTCACCCAATTACGAAGAGCGAAGAATGTTACAGAATTCCAAAATAACTATGAAAGAGTCTTACATAAGTATCCTTTTACTGCTGAGAAAATATTTAACTTGGATGAAACCGGCATAACAACAGTTGTCCAAGCCCCAAATGTAGTTGCTAAAAAAGGAACTAAACAAGTGGGGCAGGTAGTATCTGCGGAAAGAGGACAGTTGATCACAATGTGCGCCATTGTAAATGCTTGTGGGAATACAATACCACCTGTATTTGTATTTCCAAGAGCTGGATTCCACGACCAAATGTTATTGGGAGCACCACATGGTAGCCTGGGGCTTGAATATTTTGATGGATAATCATGAAAGTCATTGCGCATTAGTTGCTGTGCTTTGTGCCAGATATCATGGTATGAATTTAGTAATGTTCCCACCTTATTGCACTCACAGACTACAACCACTTGATGTTGCTGTTATGGGACCTTTTAAGTCAAAATTGTCAATAGCTCAGAATGATTGGTTAACAAATAATCCTGGAAAGACCCTAACAATCCATAAGTTGGCAAGTTTAGCCAACATTGCCTTTTCCACAGCATTCACGATTAAAAATATAACTTCAGGATTTTTAAAACCTGGAATTTGGCAATTTTTAAGAAATGCTTTTAGTGACGAAGATTTTGATGCAGCTATTGTAACAGATAGAACACTTCAAGAATCTCCTAAACGTCCACATGCAAATGTTTTTGAAGAACCTACCCAGTCCATCAAATGTGTCTTCTAAAAAAAATCAAATAATCGCTCCAGAAATGGTTCGACCTTTTCATAAAGCTGAACACTGATCTGGGAAAACTATGAGAAAAAAGAAGAAGTCAAGAGTTCTGACAGAATCGCCAGAGAAAAAGATAATTGAAGCAAAGACACTACTTCGATTATCAAAAAAAAGACAGGCCACTCTGAATTCAAGAGAAGCAGGAAAAGAAAGTTGTGCTCCAAAAAACAAAAGAATGACGAAATATAAAAATAACAAAAAACAAAGGTGTTTGAAGAATCTGAGACTAGTAGCGACAATTCTATTGATGACTCGTCACATAATCTAGATTCTGAAGACCAAGACACTCTTGAAGAAGAAGAAACAAATTCCCATGTCCCAAATCAGGGTGATTTTGTGCTGATAAAATGTCATTCTAAAAAATCAGTAAAACATTTCATAGGTCAAATTGAGAAGAAAATTAATGAAACTGGAAGTGTATATAAAGTAAAATACTTGAAACGAAGTTTTATTACGGCTGATGAATCATTCAAATTTGTTTTTCCTGAGCATGTTGAAACAAGTGATGTAAATCTACAAGACATACTATTAAAGCTACCTAACCCATCAAGTTCCGGAGGTACTTCAAGAGCTAAGGCTAGACGTCGTTTAATATTGACTTTAGTGGTCTTAATGTGTCTTGAATAATTTTTTTACTGAATGTTCAAAACTGCCCCAGGTCTGTTCAAAACTGCCCCATCCAAGGGGGTAGATTTGAACAATTGTAAGAATTTTTGAAATTGTTGAAATAAATAGTTCAAATAAAACATTAATAAAGTTTCACTTTACAAGAAATTAGTGATTTTCAAAAACCCGTTCAAAGGCTCCCCCCTTTCCCCTACTATTTTTGTAACCAGATGGGAAATAAAAAAAAACAAAATTAAATTAACAAAATTGAATTATTGAATAATCCATTATATAGTTATTTGTTTTAATAAATTTATTATAAATAAATAAAGGTGTATCTGTATACAAATAACGTTTTTATAAATTAACAAGCTAGTGCACTTTCGAATTAAGACTAATTCATCATCAGGCAAAAAAGTTTAAAAATATGTTCGTTAATCAAAAAATTTTTATTTTTAAACTTTTTTGCCTGATGATGAATTAGTCTTAATTCGAAAGTGCACTAGCTTGCTAATTTATAAAAACGTTATTTGTATACAGATACACCTTTATTTATTTATAATAAATTTAACAAAATTGGTTTATTCTTATATTATAATTCAAATTTTTGTTTGGTGCATATTTTACCTTTCCAATATTTGGTCCTATTCGTCATATAATTTAAATGTAGAGTTATTTATTTGTAATTTTGGAAAAACAAATTTTATCATTTGAAGTGTTTATTTTCAAATTAATAATATGTGTAAAAAATAAATTGCTATTTTATATAAATGTACTAATTTTAATAAAATAAGGAACAATTCTTGAAAATTTAGTCATGTTACCTAAACTATTTTAAGCAGGGTATTTTAAAATATTTGCCATTATGTAGCAATGTAGTAAATGACAGTTTACTATTTTCAAATCGCTGATTCTTATTTCATCACAGATATTTTAATTATAGTTTAGCCAATAGAAATATTATTACATCACATTTATTTACATGGTTTAATCACTATCAAGTTTAATCAAAGTTTGAAAAAAATTAAAATACTGGTATTTTTGTGCGATGCACATGCGACAAGTCGTCATCTAATAAAAGTAAAACCATAAAAATAAAAAACATACCAATAGCACTTAGATAGTGCCAAATATCATGATAATCGTAAAAATTCATAAGCTTGTATTCTTGATTAAACTGTCGAGACAAAGCTGGTGTCAGAGCCCACGAAATTGATTTATTTAAGAAACAGTACATAGCTGCTCCCGCACATGTGAACGAAATTACTATAAATAGCCAGGCTAATACAATAATTTTTTCCTTATGTAATAGCTAAAAGAAAGTATCATGTTAATTACTGTATAAAACTATAATAAGTACAGTACGAATCAACACCTGCAAACCATGCAATTATTTCCAAGAGTATATTAATTTTTCATCGATTTCAATATGAACAGGCGTTGGTTTGATGGTGACACTATTGACGCATTCGTGTAAACCTTCTAATAAATGCCTGAGCAATTTTTGAGCATCCTGCTGTGAGTACCCGATAAGGCGTGGTGCAAAAGGTTGCATTTGCGATTTTAAGGATGTTGTATTACAACACGATCCGATGAAGACTCCGACCACAATTCTTTTAGGACTTGTGGGAATGCTCAAAGACTTTACAACAGGTTATGGGCCCAGAACACATTCAATAGGAAATATTAATTTTTGTTATTGTCAGTGCAGAGCTATTAATATTTGTATAATTACAAGAAGTTATTAGTAATTGTTTGTTTTTGTAATTGTTTATTATGAAGTAATAGTTGTCCATCTCCACAACAAGTACACCTATTCAATTATACCTCAAAAAGCATCATTTGTATTTCAAAAACATCAATTTAATTTAATAAAGAATTTTTAATTTAAAAACTTGATTTTTTTAAAGTAGAGAGCGATAGAAAAAAACACTCTTTGTCAACAAGCAACATACTTTAAAAAAGCCGATTCTGGACAAGTCAGTCGCGTTGTTCAGATCAAGTCAACAAAGACACATTCAGTATTGTATCGTAGGTAAATCGAGTGATTCCTATTAAATTCTTTAATCTCAGACATCCAACCCAACCAAATTTACAATGCATTCAAAATCAACAAAACAAGACAACACGTGCTTAAGGTTCAACCAGAGGAAAAACAGGCTTTATGGTGAGTCAAATTTTACACGTTTTTCTTTTATTTTCCCAAATATCAAATAAGTTCAACGGTAACTAAATCGCGCTTAAACATCAACATTCTTTTCTCATATGAATAATTATTTATCATTAAATGTGTGATCTCGATTACAGAATTTTAAATATAAATGCAGCTTATGGTGGTGCAACTCATGACGCATTTATATGGAATAATAGCCAAGTTCTTTGGAACTTGGAAGCAGATATGAAATTGGTGATAGGTCTTCGTGGTTAATTGGTATACAGATTTTAAATATTTCTATTATAAAAATTATTTTTTAATGTAGGTAATTGTGACTATCCTTTGCAACCCTATCTGATGACACCATTTCGTAATCATCAAATTCCCCAGAAAACGATTTTAATATTTCTCATAAACGTGCTCGTATTATAGTTGAACATTGTATAGGTTTACTAAAAACCAGATTTGGGTGTTTACTAGGCGAAAGGGTTTAGAAGTATGAACGTCATAAGGTAGGTAACATAATAAATGCTCGTGCTATTTTATACAATATTATTATTGACAACAATATTCCAGAATCTGAAGAGATTTTTTTTAAGAAAATAATTACGAGGAATAGCAAAATGAAGGAGTTTTAGGAAACAACATCCTATTATTTTATTTTTTTGCAGCAGAACTTGTCCTAATTTCACCAGCTTTTTCATTACAGTTGCTTGCCTTGCATACTAGCTCCTATAGTTTTTAAAATTTTATTATTTTCCTCATCATATCAACTTTTAAATTTCAATCAGTGTTTTTGAGGTTAAAGATCACCACGTACAATTATTTTCGGTTGACCAACCTCTAACGGTACGATCCGTCGCCCGTTTTCGTTGGGTATTGGAATTTTAAAGTTACAGACTACCAATTTGTTCGTTAGGTCTCACAGACTTTAGCCTCTGAAGATATTTTTAAGAAATTTAAAATTCCAGCAGAAAAATTTAATGGCATTATAAAATATGCTCAAAGACATCCTCAAAATGCTTATCATCACTAATCGAAGTACTAGGATTTGAAGAATTACAATTGTGCCTGTTCATACACCCCGGATGGCAAGGTTAGGTTAGGTTAGGGCAAGTAGTCCCCTTTCCCACATTCAAGTAACAGCCTCCAACACACTTCATCGATTGACTCATACCTAAACTTTTAAAGTTGTTTACAATATTAACACTACAATAGGAAGAAAAACAGGGACACACGCTTCACACCAATGGTGCCCGTCGTGGTGACCATAGATAATATAATTTATATAGAATGTAAACTCAATGCTAAATTTTGATAACACAAAAAAACTTGGCCCCAAAAGTATAGATGGCGCCTCATGAAACTAAAGACAATATCAACTTGGCGAACCATTTTTTAGTTGTCAGAATTGATAGTTAAGTGATAGTTAGCATTCAAAATGCACCAGTTTCATGTTTTTTTAGAGAAATGTGTAATATAAAATGATACTTTTCGGAGTTTAAAAAGGTCTTGTTACTGTTTGTTACTGTATTTTTAGCAAATATTATTTCGAGATTCTAGGTATTCTTACTTTTTCTACTTATATCCTAATATGCTTACATATCTTACATTTTTAAATTTTTTTAATAATTTTCAAGAATACTTTTAAACTGGGTTCATAAAATTGTCCTTGTAACGTCTAAGTGAGACATTGTAAGGCTTTCCGGATAAATCCAAAGAGAATGGATTTGGATTTTCAAAAGACGTAAAATTTTAAAATTTATGTTTTGTAATTTGTTTTTGGGTACATCATACTTGTACTTTTATAACATCTAAAATCTACTTTAAATCTGTTTTACTGATTTACTATTTTTATGTAACTCTATACTATTTGTAATTTTTAAATAAAATGGTTAAGTATAAATTTTGTTTATATGTTATATGTTATATTCTACAAATAGGGTGGTTTTGTAAATACGTATCCTTAATTAGAGTTAATAAGTAATAAATTTCTATGAAAATTTAAAAATAAACCTTTCAAATTAAAGATACACGTTTATAAAATAATAAAACTATAAAATACAAACATAAAAATTGCAGATTCAAAATTCCCGCGCGTCTAAAAATACTTGGCCCCAAAAAACCAGAGGGCGCTTTGACGTTATCAGAAGGTATTATTGAGTTAGCATTCTATACGTATTATGTTATCTATGGTGGTGACTGACTAATGTAACACAAACTATGGAAAAACTAGGCAACGGAAGGGTTGGAAAACAAAGGTTAGAGAGGAATAGAATGAAAAATTATCGTATAAAAAATGTATTTCGTCAGGATTTGATCCAGTGACGGAGTTCTAAGTTGCACTATAACTTAACGCTTTAGCACACAACACCAACGATGATATGTATAGTTCGATATAATATAATCAAAGTTTTTCTGGATATGAAAATATTTCTTCCAATATTTCTTCCTCAAGTGAAACGTGCAAATCTCAAAATTATGCTAAGGAAGAAGACAATGATGAAGAAAATAGTGAAAATCCCCTTAATTTGCAACTAAATATTAGATAATGTTTATACTACCGGAAGTGAAAGATTAATAAAAAACCAAATCGTTTTTGTAATTATCAAAGAAAGGAATATGTGCTGTATTCATTTATTAGTTTTTCTACTCCCTACCATTTATTGTAACTTTATCCAATGACATTCTATTGAACTGTCGAATGGATAAGGGTATTATACCATCACTAGGGTGGATATGAAAATCAGTGTAGCCAACTGGCATAAAATCCGTAATGTAATTACAAATTAAAGCCGAAAATAACTTAAAATATCTTAAAATTTGTAATTCTTAGAAAGTAAGAAATTTAAAATTAACCATAATAAAAGAAAATATTGAAAAATAATGTAAAATAGCAATCTAGTTTAGTTTTTTTAATTCATGAAACGTCAGTGTCAAAGTTAGTCAAAACTTCATTAATGACCTGTCTGAAAGTAGCAATTGATTCTAGCAAATATTTTTTTTCGTAAATATAAGATTTTTATGAATTTTTTTTCTTGAATTACAACCCTCCAAGCATGATACGAGGGAAAAATGCAGAAAACAAATGTTTTCCTCCCTGACTAGGGGTGAAAAGTAATCCCAAAACAACAATGCTATTAAAATAAGGGTAAGGCCCCTATTTTTATATTTTTTTCTTGTAGACTATAGCTGGGAACATTTTTTGAACAAATAGAAAAAAATTTAGGGCACATGTTTCTAATTATTTTTTAAATTCGAATTAAAGACGGCATTTTTAGCGCGCGCAAAGACAGTAACATACTCTATTAAAAAGCAAAAAATACCTTATTTGCAAATTTTATTGTTTATATCATTAGTTTTGGTTATTTTAAAAAAAATATTAAAAAAATATTGAGCGCATATTTTGTGTAATTTATTAAATTGCAATTAAATACAACGCACTTGGCGCGCCCTACTATTCTAAAGTTATTCACGTAATAAGTCCAAAGGCCCCTCATTTTTTGCAATTTTTTTTAGAACATCATTTATTTATATAAATGATGATTCTTCGTTCGGTACGATTATTAAAGGTAAAAAAATAAAACCAGCTTTCTTCGAACTAAGTTCTTTGATGAACGTTTTTTTATAAAATGTCGAAGTTTCGAGTATAGTTATACTCTTTCTCAAGACTATTTATATAACACGTCATTAACGTAAAATTGATTTTTAATAGTTTTTTTCAAACTTGTCAACTTTCGGAAAAATAAACACTCGATGATAATTTAATCTCAATTCAAAATACAGTGAGAATTTGCATTTTGTATTGAAATGATTTATCACTTAAATTATCATCGAGTGTTTATTAATTCACTGTGTGAGAATTTACATTTTGAATTGAGATGTTTTATCACTTAAATTATTATTTTATTTTATAAATTATTAATTATTTTTTGATAAGGAATCCAAAAATGTCATAATATACTGGGTGTTCCATTTAAAAAAATATAACTTTGGTTCAGTAGACCATGATGGGACACCCTGTATATATCGAAAATATTTTTAAATTGTGGGGCATGCATGTATCTCTATATGTTGGTGAAAACCGCAAGTCGATATGTTTTAGAGCAAAGAAGCTATAGACCGTGGGAATATGACTGGGTCACCCTGTATACCAATGAACTTTAATAATTTTGCCAATGAGATCGCTACTATTAGAGTAATAGGTCAAAATGCTACATTTCAAAAATAAACGGGCGTTGCCGAACTTTTTGTAGTTATCCATGATTGTTATGAATGATAAGTAATCAATAATTCCTATTATTCATAATAAAATATTACAATTCAATTCTCATTCAATTAGATTCAAGCTTCCAAAAAATAACGACGAGATTGTAGTGTAGACCGAACTGAACACGAGTTCTTCGATAGATTTCTTTCTTCAAAATAATAAAAATTCTTAGGAATATATGCACCTTCCTAAATTTATGTCCTTCGGAAACTGATCGGGTTAAGATAAAATCCGGACAACATGAAAATTCTATTAATATTCGTTGTACATGAAAAGTTTTATTATTTTTGTTGATTAAATTTAGAGTAGCAATACTTAATTAAATCGGGTTGTTTTTGTAAATATCTTTATAACTATTTACGAAAATAATCGTAAATAAACTCGTTTGAAAAAGGTATGCGAACCTGCTCTTTTCGTACAAATAGACAAAACTCAACGGAGTAAAAATAAGGCCAAAAGAGTCACCTCTTAAACTTAATATTTCAATTCATAATATTGTTTGCTTACTGATATTGTAACACCTCCCTTTCTATTAACGTTCTCATAGTATCCTTCAAATTTAATGTTATTATTTTTTTCTGTTAATTCACCTTCTTACTGTTGCATTTTGTATACTCATTATCATACAAATGTCATCTGTGTAAGTCACTTTTAAAGTAACAGTTTCGAAGTTATCACCTGTACCGTTGTTGGTTGGAAAATCATAGAAATAAAATCTAAAATATAAACAATTAGTGTTATCTTTTTATCAAATTATTACTATCAATTATATAATGCATAATTAATATTAAACCAATTAAAAGTAGGTATGCGAGATGACGATTTAATGTACTAATGCTTAAGAAATAAAATGATAATAATATTATGCAGTTTATAGTGCAGAACGGTAGCCAAATCTTTTATTTTAGGACTCGGTATTTTTTACAACATGGTTTTCCTCTTAAAGGTTTTATTATAATACCCTGTTCGCACTAAAAACTCACCCTGTATAACCATTTCTTAATTTATTTAATCTGATAATACAGGCAACAATAAAAATCTGTTAAAAGAAACCACTCCCGAACATAATGCACCAGCAAATGACAAAATGCAAAAGATAATTACACAAAAAGAAAACTAAGGAAGAAGAACACTTATGTATTGGCAGAAAAGGAATGAAAAGAAAATTAATGGAGATTTCAGGCTTTAATTTTAGTTTCAAATATAACATAAATAAGAAAACATGAAAAGATGATGACACAATGAACATTCGATAGTCATCTTTGATAAAAGAAACTTTTGGTATATGGTATATGGTAAAATTAAAATGGAAAAAAGAATGAAACATTCAATAACCATTGAGCAAAAATTAAATATTGTACGAGAAATCGAAAAAGCGACGAAGGTTAAAATTGTTGAATTTAATGTTGATAAATCAACAATTTAAAAAAATATTAAAAATAAAGAAAATTTAGAAATCTACATCGCCTCATGCTCTAATGTTCCGAAGCAGAAAAGTAGGATGAAAATCTTCAAATTCCCTGAAATGAAGCGCTTTATATACGTAGTTTTTACAATAGCGAGATTTAAAAAATATCGTCACAAATGAAATTTAAAATTAAAGAGTAAGGAAATTTGTATTCGAATCGAATTTACTGCGAGTTGTTTGGCAATAGATGGGACGGTATACAATTTCAAAAAAACGACATGATACTTGTCTATTAACTATATCTGGTAAATAACTTTCATGAACGCAAAATTTCAATCTGACCAACAGTGGCTTAATAAATATCGGAATTTCAAAAGAGTAAAAAGCCGTAATATTTTATTTTCTCGACATTCAGTGATCAGTAATAATAATGAACAGTAAGATGTGATTACCATTTACTATTCTTTCTTAAATAAATACATTTCAAATTGTTTAAACGTGCGGGAAATAGATCAGGGCCGCGATTCTCCAGTTCATGCGACGACGTTGCGCATACTTTTTCTGTCAAGTTGTTATTATTTTCTAAAATTTGAATTCTCGAGTGGTGGCAGTGACATCGCATGTACTTAGAAGCGAACGATATGAAAGTATGGGTCTTACCCATGCGATCGAATACATTTCATTCGAAGGCGTCAGATATTTATATATAAATAGATTTTACATCAACTGTCAACTGTTATATCATTCCCGTGTTTAATTCAAGTTACAATTATTAAAGTGAAGATCAACTTCACTTGGAACTGTGTTTGATCTGGAACAGATTAAAAATGAAATTGATGGGTCAATGAGGATATTTCGTTGTAGAGACTTTTATGTAAGCAGAAATTTTCCCCAATTGCCAAAAGATGAAGTAAATGTTAATTTTATGATTTTGGGTTAAATCTTAATGATTAACCACTGGATAATATTAAATCCATAGCCGGTTACAGGAATATGAGTACGTGATCAAATTATAAGAAAATATTTTAATAATGACATCATTTTTGACTTAAGTAAATATATTTTTTAAAAATCGACATCCACTTGTTTTAATTTTAAATTAAAAGGATAAAATTAAATAAAACATAACATAACATAAAAACTTTATTTTCCTAAAACCAACGCACGTGGTAACCAGTAAAATAGAACGGGAAATATAGGGAACCCTGAATTTTAGCGTTGTTGCCGAGTAAACGGTCGCTCGAATTTTCGAATACTAAAAAACGAAGCGAAGACCGTTCCAGAATACCAATAACGTTTAGTATGCGTTAAATTTCATGCGCTCATGAAAGTATACTGGAGAATCGCAGCCCAGATGGCCTATTTAGGTTTTCACTCGAATTTTTTCGCATGCGAATAAATTAGATGGATAGCGCCTAATCGCATTTTCGTGACGTGGTCGAATTTATGTTCGTATGCGGAATTGAAATTCGACTTGACAACGTCGCAATTTTTACAGTACCAACTGCAGAGTTCGAATTTCGAATACCTTTTGATTATAAAAATTAAATAAATCTATTGTCAAAACCTTCAAAATATCATTTACGGTTGAAAAATGGATAAGCAAAGAAGTGGTAATTTCAATGCAAATCAAAAAGAATATCTTGTTGCTTTCCTTACGAACCATCGGGAACCCAAAAGCGGAATGTTTAATGAAGATTTTAGTTCCTCAATATATGGGGATACCAAATTAATAACTTGTTCGGCCGTCGCTTTGTCCAATCTATAAATTTTTATAAATTTTCCCTCTGACAGAGTTTGGAAAGGGTCGGTTTGTTGGTTGAACACACCACCATGTTCAACCAAGTTTTCAGCTTCTTTAAGTGCCTCAATAGCCGCTAAATTAATAATTGCATCATCCATTATTATTACGCTTATTAAAATAAACCGTACGTCAAAATTCACAAGAACTAACTTCGAGTGCACGAAAATACACTTTTGTAATTCGTTCGAAAATTTGACGTAAGTTTGTATGCGAATACAATTTGATCGGCACGAAAATAGCCCCCCAGAGGGTTAGAACGAAATACTGGTTGAATTTATGGAAACCCGCCCTGAATTAAAAAGCGGAAAATCTTGTCCAACCTTTACCTATAAAACAAGCCTATGCCGTGGGACCATCTAAAAAAGATTGTAACCAGTTAACGAAGCTGCAACCAAATTCGACTAGAAAAAAGGAAAATGTTTTCGAAAACCCAAAAATTACACAAAAAATTTGAATAAAATCTGGAATATCCCATTTAATCATCGCAGTATAATGCGCAGTTTGTGTTTTGCAGCTGAAATTCCAAAATCAACCATTTTTCGCTTCTTTAAAGAAGGTAAACAGTTGAAGTGAATTTCGTCAGCAGTAAAACCAATGTTAACGGAACAAAACAAACTGGCCCGAATAAAATTTTGCTTATCGAAAGTGAAACCAAATATACTTTGAAAACATGTATGACTACGTACATACATATAGATGAAAAATGGATTTACTTGACAAGTTAAACGATCGTATGTCCTGTTTGATGAGGAAGAACCTGTGAGATCTTGTAAAAGTAAGCACTTTATTACTAAAGTAATGTTCATGGTTGCATCAGTGACCAGCCTGCGGTATGATAACTCTAAAAGTAGTACTTTGACGGAAAGATTCGACTTTGGCCATTTTTTTATCAAAAACCTGTCAAACGAACCAGTAAGAATCGAAAAAGAGGAACATTGGTGACCAAAATCATCGAAAAATTAATAAAAAGTGTAATAAATATTATTGTCTCGCCTCTGAATACTTATAAATATTTGCATTAACTGTACTGTGTTTCCTAAAGTTTTAAAACTTATACCAATCCATAAGAAAGATGATAAAAAAGATATTGGAAATTACCGACCAATATGCATAACGCGCGAAATTTCCAAAATATTCGAAAAAATAATTAAAATGCAAATACAGGAATATTTTTAAACAAAGCAACTATACAGGGTGTCCCAAAATTCGACCGAAACCGTTTAACTGGAGATAGTAGACCTAAAAATAAGTCGATATAACCATATTTATCTATATCCAAAAATGCAACCCCGAGGCGTCTAAAGTTGATTTCAAAAAAAAATTATACTACGCCCAAAGTAGAAAATATTTTTTAATGAAATTTTGTATACATGCATTTTTATAGTAGACACTCATTTAGTGAAAGTTTAACCAACTTTAGACTTCTGTAAATGGTGTGGGATGGCACGAGACGACTTAAAACATCAAAGAACTTTTTAGGTATTCAAAATTTTTAGTTAAAAATGAGTTGATTTCGTAGAAAAAATCAGGAGGAAGATTATTTGCCTCTTATAAATTTTATGTACGTTGTGCCATTCTTAAATAAAATTAAAAAATGATTTCATAATTGCTAAGTGAAATAGCCAACCAAACATACATTTTTAATTGAAAATTTATTTAATATCGTTACCATCGTAGAAAGCTTGAGTTGAGGCTAAATTATTGCTAAATGCAAATTAAAGTGACAGCTTTGCACCTTGATTTTTTGATTTTCTACTTTTAAAGTTTAAATTTACAAAATGAATCAATCGTATAGCTTGAATGAGTTTGCTGATATGCATTTAGTGTTGGGTGAATGTCATGGCAAGTCTCTAGGGCTGCTGCAAGGAGATATGCAGTTAAATTTTCCAATCGTAAAATACCTTACCATAAAACATTTTCTGCCGTGAAACGGGAAAGTTGCAACTACATAGGAAAACAGCTGGGCGTCTAAGACATCACCGAAATGTGGAGAATGAAGAGAAAATTTTGGAATTTGTCGAAGTGAATCCTAAAGCAAGTGTAAGAGAGCTTTCTGAGCAATTAAATAACAGTAAAAATAAAGTTCATAGAACTTTCAAAGAACAATTGTGGTATCCTTGCCACATGCAAAGAGTTCAGGAATTGCTGCCTATTGATTTAGACAAACGACTGGTATTATTTTGAGAATGGGTTCGACACAAACATAATAGGAATCCGAATTTTATTAAAGCAATTTTGTTTACCGACGAATCGTGTTTTACACGAAATGGGGTTTCGTTCAAGAGTTATGAATTTTTATATAAAATATGGCATTCTGGTAAATGAGTAAAGGTGTATTTTAAAAAATTAATATTTCGCTTAAATAAATTTCTTGAAATAAACTTATTTCTTAAATAATGTTGCTTTTAAAACTTAAATTTGGTTATCCCTTTGGTAATAACTATTAAATCAAAAATCATAGAGAGAATCGATAACTTAACACCCTGTATATAAAAGAATTAAAAAATCCAGTAGTCCATGATTATACCTTAACTTTTGTTTTTATTGTCAACCACGAGCTTTAATGGTGGATGCTTTTTGTGTCTCACAGATTTATTTAAACAATTTTATTAAAAAACAATAAAAAACATAATAAGTGCGTCATTTACACATTAACAATTACTGAAATCGAAACAGAAAAGACGAACGGTTAATTGAAATCGAATATTTTTTTCGTGCTGCTTAATGATTCCATGGTTCAGTGAATGGTGTTTTTACTTTTTTTTCTTAATTTTCAAGTTTTGGTTGTATCCAAAAATATGCAACTTCAAGGGTCAATTTACAACCTTATTATGAAACTATTTTAAAAAATTAAAAAGGCCATCTGCTAGTCTCTTTAATATACTTTCAGGATTAATTTACTAAAATCAAATCGATTAACTCTTAATTAAGTTTTGTTTATTTAAAAACCCCCGTACAATCGCCTAAAATTCTAGTGGCATCTCTTTCGCACAGTTATATGTTTCATTCGCCCATCGCATTTCCAAGGCACACACAAATCGGAGTTACACATTTTGCCGACTATCCTCTTAAAGGAAAAAGTTTATAAAACTCCAGTTGAGAGCAGGGATTACCTTTGGAGTCACATAGTTAATGCTACTCATGAAATAAGTCAAATCCCGAGAGTATTGGATTCAGTGAGATTCTCATTTTTGCTGCGAGTTCAGAAGGAAACCATTTTGAGCACTTACTTCGTTAATTAATTTATTTGATTGAATAAACCCAATTGTTAATGATTATTTAATCATTTTTTTAATTTTATTTAAGAATGGCACAACGTACCAAAAATTTATAAGAGGCAAAAAAACTATTTCTTGATTTTTTCTACGAAATCAACTCGTTTTTGACTAAAAATTTTCAATATCTAAAAAGTTCTTTAACCCTTTTCGGTCCTATGTCGGATTATATTCGACAAAATATTTTTCACGTTGTGGTCCAATGTCGGATATACTCTGACATTATTTTACAGTTCATTTTCTCTGAAATAGAGACCTGTAATGAATTGCTAATAGTAGAAAACTGTAAATTATTAGTTTACGAACATTCCGCAAATTGTCGCTAAGTGCATTTTAGATATTTGACACTTTTAAATTCAATCTTTTAAGCGCCTTTTATTTTTAAGTAACTATGGCGCGACGCAAGTTTTATTCAGATGCGGAATTAGCGAAATTATTAGAGGAAAGTGATTCTGAGTTCGATTTTAGTAATGAGGGTGAATTTAAAGACAACTGTAGTACTGATTTAGAATTTTGTGAAGAAGATGAAGGCGAAATTGAAATTGGAAGCAACTGGAAAAAATATTCTGCCAACGATCCCGAATTTCCTAGGTTACCATTTACGGTTTTGAGCCCAGGAATTCAAATTCCAAACAGCGGTAAATGTGAGAGAGAAGTCGATTTTTTCTGTAAGTTTTTCACTGATGAACTATTGAAGCAGATTGTTCATAATAAAAATAAATATGCAGCAGAAAAAATTCAAAAATGCAAAACCCCTTCCAAAACACTCTATTTGGAATACATGGAAGGAGATAAATCTGGATGAGATTAAAGCCTTTCTAGGAGTTATAATGAATATGGCACTACCAGCAGAATTGTTCAACTGTGCGATATGCTACTTTCAGTGTCCAATAGATCAGGGAATCACCTTTTTACGAATCGTTTTACACAGGACCTATGCTTAGTGAAGAACTATTGCGGCTTGGAATTCATACCACTGGCACTGGTATGACAAATCGAAAAGGTTTGCCTGCAGAAATGAAGAGCCGAAAATTGAAACTACATGAGCTGATTGCATATCAGAAAAATAACAGAATCATGGCCCTGCAGTGGAAAGACAAGCGAATTGTTTCTATGTGTTCAACTGTATATAATGGAGACACTGAAGAGACGCAACGTATAAACAAAGGCAATATTAAGACATTTAGAAAACCCATCGCTATTTCACAATACACCAAGTACATGGGTGCAGTTGATATGCAGACCACTACATTGGAAGTTATGCCTTTTGACGAAAATCGGTTAAATTTATTTATTTAAGAAAAGGAAATACTTTCGAATAAAACTATTTTAAACCTCAAAAAAATCGGTATTTTTAATATCAATTTCTTAAAATTTACTAAAATTCTCTTGGAAACAAAACAAATTAATATCAATATTAAACAATATATGAATTTATAAAGATTTTTATTACCTACTATTAAATACGCATCACCTGAAC
Organism: Stenus bimaculatus; assembly: GCA_963971135.1. Taxonomy (NCBI): domain Eukaryota; kingdom Metazoa; phylum Arthropoda; class Insecta; order Coleoptera; family Staphylinidae; genus Stenus; species Stenus bimaculatus. The sequence goes on from OZ020181.1 coordinate 38,863,750, forward strand.
AAAGGTTAATAATAAATCCATACGCAACTTTTATTTGGAGCGAGGATTTAAGCAAATTCAACTGCGAATTTAAATAATTCGGTTGTGACGTTATCTGTTATCTTTAGAAGAAGTTGAGTTACACAAAAGAAATTGCACGTTTTTTCACTTTAACTGTGAGATGAGTGAATATAATTTTTATGGTAAACTCGAAGAATTGGTAAATCATGTGAAAACAGCTCACCCAATTACGAAGAGCGAAGAATGTTACAGAATTCCAAAATAACTATGAAAGAGTCTTACATAAGTATCCTTTTACTGCTGAGAAAATATTTAACTTGGATGAAACCGGCATAACAACAGTTGTCCAAGCCCCAAATGTAGTTGCTAAAAAAGGAACTAAACAAGTGGGGCAGGTAGTATCTGCGGAAAGAGGACAGTTGATCACAATGTGCGCCATTGTAAATGCTTGTGGGAATACAATACCACCTGTATTTGTATTTCCAAGAGCTGGATTCCACGACCAAATGTTATTGGGAGCACCACATGGTAGCCTGGGGCTTGAATATTTTGATGGATAATCATGAAAGTCATTGCGCATTAGTTGCTGTGCTTTGTGCCAGATATCATGGTATGAATTTAGTAATGTTCCCACCTTATTGCACTCACAGACTACAACCACTTGATGTTGCTGTTATGGGACCTTTTAAGTCAAAATTGTCAATAGCTCAGAATGATTGGTTAACAAATAATCCTGGAAAGACCCTAACAATCCATAAGTTGGCAAGTTTAGCCAACATTGCCTTTTCCACAGCATTCACGATTAAAAATATAACTTCAGGATTTTTAAAACCTGGAATTTGGCAATTTTTAAGAAATGCTTTTAGTGACGAAGATTTTGATGCAGCTATTGTAACAGATAGAACACTTCAAGAATCTCCTAAACGTCCACATGCAAATGTTTTTGAAGAACCTACCCAGTCCATCAAATGTGTCTTCTAAAAAAAATCAAATAATCGCTCCAGAAATGGTTCGACCTTTTCATAAAGCTGAACACTGATCTGGGAAAACTATGAGAAAAAAGAAGAAGTCAAGAGTTCTGACAGAATCGCCAGAGAAAAAGATAATTGAAGCAAAGACACTACTTCGATTATCAAAAAAAAGACAGGCCACTCTGAATTCAAGAGAAGCAGGAAAAGAAAGTTGTGCTCCAAAAAACAAAAGAATGACGAAATATAAAAATAACAAAAAACAAAGGTGTTTGAAGAATCTGAGACTAGTAGCGACAATTCTATTGATGACTCGTCACATAATCTAGATTCTGAAGACCAAGACACTCTTGAAGAAGAAGAAACAAATTCCCATGTCCCAAATCAGGGTGATTTTGTGCTGATAAAATGTCATTCTAAAAAATCAGTAAAACATTTCATAGGTCAAATTGAGAAGAAAATTAATGAAACTGGAAGTGTATATAAAGTAAAATACTTGAAACGAAGTTTTATTACGGCTGATGAATCATTCAAATTTGTTTTTCCTGAGCATGTTGAAACAAGTGATGTAAATCTACAAGACATACTATTAAAGCTACCTAACCCATCAAGTTCCGGAGGTACTTCAAGAGCTAAGGCTAGACGTCGTTTAATATTGACTTTAGTGGTCTTAATGTGTCTTGAATAATTTTTTTACTGAATGTTCAAAACTGCCCCAGGTCTGTTCAAAACTGCCCCATCCAAGGGGGTAGATTTGAACAATTGTAAGAATTTTTGAAATTGTTGAAATAAATAGTTCAAATAAAACATTAATAAAGTTTCACTTTACAAGAAATTAGTGATTTTCAAAAACCCGTTCAAAGGCTCCCCCCTTTCCCCTACTATTTTTGTAACCAGATGGGAAATAAAAAAAAACAAAATTAAATTAACAAAATTGAATTATTGAATAATCCATTATATAGTTATTTGTTTTAATAAATTTATTATAAATAAATAAAGGTGTATCTGTATACAAATAACGTTTTTATAAATTAACAAGCTAGTGCACTTTCGAATTAAGACTAATTCATCATCAGGTAAAAAAGTTTAAAAATATGTTCGTTAATCAAAAAATTTTTATTTTTAAACTTTTTTGCCTGATGATGAATTAGTCTTAATTCGAAAGTGCACTAGCTTGCTAATTTATAAAAACGTTATTTGTATACAGATACACCTTTATTTATTTATAATAAATTTAACAAAATTGGTTTATTCTTATATTATAATTCAAATTTTTGTTTGGTGCATATTTTACCTTTCCAATATTTGGTCCTATTCGTCATATAATTTAAATGTAGAGTTATTTATTTGTAATTTTGGAAAAACAAATTTTATCATTTGAAGTGTTTATTTTCAAATTAATAATATGTGTAAAAAATAAATTGCTATTTTATATAAATGTACTAATTTTAATAAAATAAGGAACAATTCTTGAAAATTTAGTCATGTTACCTAAACTATTTTAAGCAGGGTATTTTAAAATATTTGCCATTATGTAGCAATGTAGTAAATGACAGTTTACTATTTTCAAATCGCTGATTCTTATTTCATCACAGATATTTTAATTATAGTTTAGCCAATAGAAATATTATTACATCACATTTATTTACATGGTTTAATCACTATCAAGTTTAATCAAAGTTTGAAAAAAATTAAAATACTGGTATTTTTGTGCGATGCACATGCGACAAGTCGTCATCTAATAAAAGTAAAACCATAAAAATAAAAAACATACCAATAGCACTTAGATAGTGCCAAATATCATGATAATCGTAAAAATTCATAAGCTTGTATTCTTGATTAAACTGTCGAGACAAAGCTGGTGTCAGAGCCCACGAAATTGATTTATTTAAGAAACAGTACATAGCTGCTCCCGCACATGTGAACGAAATTACTATAAATAGCCAGGCTAATACAATAATTTTTTCCTTATGTAATAGCTAAAAGAAAGTATCATGTTAATTACTGTATAAAACTATAATAAGTACAGTACGAATCAACACCTGCAAACCATGCAATTATTTCCAAGAGTATATTAATTTTTCATCGATTTCAATATGAACAGGCGTTGGTTTGATGGTGACACTATTGACGCATTCGTGTAAACCTTCTAATAAATGCCTGAGCAATTTTTGAGCATCCTGCTGTGAGTACCCGATAAGGCGTGGTGCAAAAGGTTGCATTTGCGATTTTAAGGATGTTGTATTACAACACGATCCGATGAAGACTCCGACCACAATTCTTTTAGGACTTGTGGGAATGCTCAAAGACTTTACAACAGGTTATGGGCCCAGAACACATTCAATAGGAAATATTAATTTTTGTTATTGTCAGTGCAGAGCTATTAATATTTGTATAATTACAAGAAGTTATTAGTAATTGTTTGTTTTTGTAATTGTTTATTATGAAGTAATAGTTGTCCATCTCCACAACAAGTACACCTATTCAATTATACCTCAAAAAGCATCATTTGTATTTCAAAAACATCAATTTAATTTAATAAAGAATTTTTAATTTAAAAACTTGATTTTTTTAAAGTAGAGAGCGATAGAAAAAAACACTCTTTGTCAACAAGCAACATACTTTAAAAAAGCCGATTCTGGACAAGTCAGTCGCGTTGTTCAGATCAAGTCAACAAAGACACATTCAGTATTGTATCGTAGGTAAATCGAGTGATTCCTATTAAATTCTTTAATCTCAGACATCCAACCCAACCAAATTTACAATGCATTCAAAATCAACAAAACAAGACAACACGTGCTTAAGGTTCAACCAGAGGAAAAACAGGCTTTATGGTGAGTCAAATTTTACACGTTTTTCTTTTATTTTCCCAAATATCAAATAAGTTCAACGGTAACTAAATCGCGCTTAAACATCAACATTCTTTTCTCATATGAATAATTATTTATCATTAAATGTGTGATCTCGATTACAGAATTTTAAATATAAATGCAGCTTATGGTGGTGCAACTCATGACGCATTTATATGGAATAATAGCCAAGTTCTTTGGAACTTGGAAGCAGATATGAAATTGGTGATAGGTCTTCGTGGTTAATTGGTATACAGATTTTAAATATTTCTATTATAAAAATTATTTTTTAATGTAGGTAATTGTGACTATCCTTTGCAACCCTATCTGATGACACCATTTCGTAATCATCAAATTCCCCAGAAAACGATTTTAATATTTCTCATAAACGTGCTCGTATTATAGTTGAACATTGTATAGGTTTACTAAAAACCAGATTTGGGTGTTTACTAGGCGAAAGGGTTTAGAAGTATGAACGTCATAAGGTAGGTAACATAATAAATGCTCGTGCTATTTTATACAATATTATTATTGACAACAATATTCCAGAATCTGAAGAGATTTTTTTTAAGAAAATAATTACGAGGAATAGCAAAATGAAGGAGTTTTAGGAAACAACATCCTATTATTTTATTTTTTTGCAGCAGAACTTGTCCTAATTTCACCAGCTTTTTCATTACAGTTGCTTGCCTTGCATACTAGCTCCTATAGTTTTTAAAATTTTATTATTTTCCTCATCATATCAACTTTTAAATTTCAATCAGTGTTTTTGAGGTTAAAGATCACCACGTACAATTATTTTCGGTTGACCAACCTCTAACGGTACGATCCGTCGCCCGTTTTCGTTGGGTATTGGAATTTTAAAGTTACAGACTACCAATTTGTTCGTTAGGTCTCACAGACTTTAGCCTCTGAAGATATTTTTAAGAAATTTAAAATTCCAGCAGAAAAATTTAATGGCATTATAAAATATGCTCAAAGACATCCTCAAAATGCTTATCATCACTAATCGAAGTACTAGGATTTGAAGAATTACAATTGTGCCTGTTCATACACCCCGGATGGCAAGGTTAGGTTAGGTTAGGGCAAGTAGTCCCCTTTCCCACATTCAAGTAACAGCCTCCAACACACTTCATCGATTGACTCATACCTAAACTTTTAAAGTTGTTTACAATATTAACACTACAATAGGAAGAAAAACAGGGACACACGCTTCACACCAATGGTGCCCGTCGTGGTGACCATAGATAATATAATTTATATAGAATGTAAACTCAATGCTAAATTTTGATAACACAAAAAAACTTGGCCCCAAAAGTATAGATGGCGCCTCATGAAACTAAAGACAATATCAACTTGGCGAACCATTTTTTAGTTGTCAGAATTGATAGTTAAGTGATAGTTAGCATTCAAAATGCACCAGTTTCATGTTTTTTTAGAGAAATGTGTAATATAAAATGATACTTTTCGGAGTTTAAAAAGGTCTTGTTACTGTTTGTTACTGTATTTTTAGCAAATATTATTTCGAGATTCTAGGTATTCTTACTTTTTCTACTTATATCCTAATATGCTTACATATCTTACATTTTTAAATTTTTTTAATAATTTTCAAGAATACTTTTAAACTGGGTTCATAAAATTGTCCTTGTAACGTCTAAGTGAGACATTGTAAGGCTTTCCGGATAAATCCAAAGAGAATGGATTTGGATTTTCAAAAGACGTAAAATTTTAAAATTTATGTTTTGTAATTTGTTTTTGGGTACATCATACTTGTACTTTTATAACATCTAAAATCTACTTTAAATCTGTTTTACTGATTTACTATTTTTATGTAACTCTATACTATTTGTAATTTTTAAATAAAATGGTTAAGTATAAATTTTGTTTATATGTTATATGTTATATTCTACAAATAGGGTGGTTTTGTAAATACGTATCCTTAATTAGAGTTAATAAGTAATAAATTTCTATGAAAATTTAAAAATAAACCTTTCAAATTAAAGATACACGTTTATAAAATAATAAAACTATAAAATACAAACATAAAAATTGCAGATTCAAAATTCCCGCGCGTCTAAAAATACTTGGCCCCAAAAAACCAGAGGGCGCTTTGACGTTATCAGAAGGTATTATTGAGTTAGCATTCTATACGTATTATGTTATCTATGGTGGTGACTGACTAATGTAACACAAACTATGGAAAAACTAGGCAACGGAAGGGTTGGAAAACAAAGGTTAGAGAGGAATAGAATGAAAAATTATCGTATAAAAAATGTATTTCGTCAGGATTTGATCCAGTGACGGAGTTCTAAGTTGCACTATAACTTAACGCTTTAGCACACAACACCAACGATGATATGTATAGTTCGATATAATATAATCAAAGTTTTTCTGGATATGAAAATATTTCTTCCAATATTTCTTCCTCAAGTGAAACGTGCAAATCTCAAAATTATGCTAAGGAAGAAGACAATGATGAAGAAAATAGTGAAAATCCCCTTAATTTGCAACTAAATATTAGATAATGTTTATACTACCGGAAGTGAAAGATTAATAAAAAACCAAATCGTTTTTGTAATTATCAAAGAAAGGAATATGTGCTGTATTCATTTATTAGTTTTTCTACTCCCTACCATTTATTGTAACTTTATCCAATGACATTCTATTGAACTGTCGAATGGATAAGGGTATTATACCATCACTAGGGTGGATATGAAAATCAGTGTAGCCAACTGGCATAAAATCCGTAATGTAATTACAAATTAAAGCCGAAAATAACTTAAAATATCTTAAAATTTGTAATTCTTAGAAAGTAAGAAATTTAAAATTAACCATAATAAAAGAAAATATTGAAAAATAATGTAAAATAGCAATCTAGTTTAGTTTTTTTAATTCATGAAACGTCAGTGTCAAAGTTAGTCAAAACTTCATTAATGACCTGTCTGAAAGTAGCAATTGATTCTAGCAAATATTTTTTTTCGTAAATATAAGATTTTTATGAATTTTTTTTCTTGAATTACAACCCTCCAAGCATGATACGAGGGAAAAATGCAGAAAACAAATGTTTTCCTCCCTGACTAGGGGTGAAAAGTAATCCCAAAACAACAATGCTATTAAAATAAGGGTAAGGCCCCTATTTTTATATTTTTTTCTTGTAGACTATAGCTGGGAACATTTTTTGAACAAATAGAAAAAAATTTAGGGCACATGTTTCTAATTATTTTTTAAATTCGAATTAAAGACGGCATTTTTAGCGCGCGCAAAGACAGTAACATACTCTATTAAAAAGCAAAAAATACCTTATTTGCAAATTTTATTGTTTATATCATTAGTTTTGGTTATTTTAAAAAAAATATTAAAAAAATATTGAGCGCATATTTTGTGTAATTTATTAAATTGCAATTAAATACAACGCACTTGGCGCGCCCTACTATTCTAAAGTTATTCACGTAATAAGTCCAAAGGCCCCTCATTTTTTGCAATTTTTTTTAGAACATCATTTATTTATATAAATGATGATTCTTCGTTCGGTACGATTATTAAAGGTAAAAAAATAAAACCAGCTTTCTTCGAACTAAGTTCTTTGATGAACGTTTTTTTATAAAATGTCGAAGTTTCGAGTATAGTTATACTCTTTCTCAAGACTATTTATATAACACGTCATTAACGTAAAATTGATTTTTAATAGTTTTTTTCAAACTTGTCAACTTTCGGAAAAATAAACACTCGATGATAATTTAATCTCAATTCAAAATACAGTGAGAATTTGCATTTTGTATTGAAATGATTTATCACTTAAATTATCATCGAGTGTTTATTAATTCACTGTGTGAGAATTTACATTTTGAATTGAGATGTTTTATCACTTAAATTATTATTTTATTTTATAAATTATTAATTATTTTTTGATAAGGAATCCAAAAATGTCATAATATACTGGGTGTTCCATTTAAAAAAATATAACTTTGGTTCAGTAGACCATGATGGGACACCCTGTATATATCGAAAATATTTTTAAATTGTGGGGCATGCATGTATCTCTATATGTTGGTGAAAACCGCAAGTCGATATGTTTTAGAGCAAAGAAGCTATAGACCGTGGGAATATGACTGGGTCACCCTGTATACCAATGAACTTTAATAATTTTGCCAATGAGATCGCTACTATTAGAGTAATAGGTCAAAATGCTACATTTCAAAAATAAACGGGCGTTGCCGAACTTTTTGTAGTTATCCATGATTGTTATGAATGATAAGTAATCAATAATTCCTATTATTCATAATAAAATATTACAATTCAATTCTCATTCAATTAGATTCAAGCTTCCAAAAAATAACGACGAGATTGTAGTGTAGACCGAACTGAACACGAGTTCTTCGATAGATTTCTTTCTTCAAAATAATAAAAATTCTTAGGAATATATGCACCTTCCTAAATTTATGTCCTTCGGAAACTGATCGGGTTAAGATAAAATCCGGACAACATGAAAATTCTATTAATATTCGTTGTACATGAAAAGTTTTATTATTTTTGTTGATTAAATTTAGAGTAGCAATACTTAATTAAATCGGGTTGTTTTTGTAAATATCTTTATAACTATTTACGAAAATAATCGTAAATAAACTCGTTTGAAAAAGGTATGCGAACCTGCTCTTTTCGTACAAATAGACAAAACTCAACGGAGTAAAAATAAGGCCAAAAGAGTCACCTCTTAAACTTAATATTTCAATTCATAATATTGTTTGCTTACTGATATTGTAACACCTCCCTTTCTATTAACGTTCTCATAGTATCCTTCAAATTTAATGTTATTATTTTTTTCTGTTAATTCACCTTCTTACTGTTGCATTTTGTATACTCATTATCATACAAATGTCATCTGTGTAAGTCACTTTTAAAGTAACAGTTTCGAAGTTATCACCTGTACCGTTGTTGGTTGGAAAATCATAGAAATAAAATCTAAAATATAAACAATTAGTGTTATCTTTTTATCAAATTATTACTATCAATTATATAATGCATAATTAATATTAAACCAATTAAAAGTAGGTATGCGAGATGACGATTTAATGTACTAATGCTTAAGAAATAAAATGATAATAATATTATGCAGTTTATAGTGCAGAACGGTAGCCAAATCTTTTATTTTAGGACTCGGTATTTTTTACAACATGGTTTTCCTCTTAAAGGTTTTATTATAATACCCTGTTCGCACTAAAAACTCACCCTGTATAACCATTTCTTAATTTATTTAATCTGATAATACAGGCAACAATAAAAATCTGTTAAAAGAAACCACTCCCGAACATAATGCACCAGCAAATGACAAAATGCAAAAGATAATTACACAAAAAGAAAACTAAGGAAGAAGAACACTTATGTATTGGCAGAAAAGGAATGAAAAGAAAATTAATGGAGATTTCAGGCTTTAATTTTAGTTTCAAATATAACATAAATAAGAAAACATGAAAAGATGATGACACAATGAACATTCGATAGTCATCTTTGATAAAAGAAACTTTTGGTATATGGTATATGGTAAAATTAAAATGGAAAAAAGAATGAAACATTCAATAACCATTGAGCAAAAATTAAATATTGTACGAGAAATCGAAAAAGCGACGAAGGTTAAAATTGTTGAATTTAATGTTGATAAATCAACAATTTAAAAAAATATTAAAAATAAAGAAAATTTAGAAATCTACATCGCCTCATGCTCTAATGTTCCGAAGCAGAAAAGTAGGATGAAAATCTTCAAATTCCCTGAAATGAAGCGCTTTATATACGTAGTTTTTACAATAGCGAGATTTAAAAAATATCGTCACAAATGAAATTTAAAATTAAAGAGTAAGGAAATTTGTATTCGAATCGAATTTACTGCGAGTTGTTTGGCAATAGATGGGACGGTATACAATTTCAAAAAAACGACATGATACTTGTCTATTAACTATATCTGGTAAATAACTTTCATGAACGCAAAATTTCAATCTGACCAACAGTGGCTTAATAAATATCGGAATTTCAAAAGAGTAAAAAGCCGTAATATTTTATTTTCTCGACATTCAGTGATCAGTAATAATAATGAACAGTAAGATGTGATTACCATTTACTATTCTTTCTTAAATAAATACATTTCAAATTGTTTAAACGTGCGGGAAATAGATCAGGGCCGCGATTCTCCAGTTCATGCGACGACGTTGCGCATACTTTTTCTGTCAAGTTGTTATTATTTTCTAAAATTTGAATTCTCGAGTGGTGGCAGTGACATCGCATGTACTTAGAAGCGAACGATATGAAAGTATGGGTCTTACCCATGCGATCGAATACATTTCATTCGAAGGCGTCAGATATTTATATATAAATAGATTTTACATCAACTGTCAACTGTTATATCATTCCCGTGTTTAATTCAAGTTACAATTATTAAAGTGAAGATCAACTTCACTTGGAACTGTGTTTGATCTGGAACAGATTAAAAATGAAATTGATGGGTCAATGAGGATATTTCGTTGTAGAGACTTTTATGTAAGCAGAAATTTTCCCCAATTGCCAAAAGATGAAGTAAATGTTAATTTTATGATTTTGGGTTAAATCTTAATGATTAACCACTGGATAATATTAAATCCATAGCCGGTTACAGGAATATGAGTACGTGATCAAATTATAAGAAAATATTTTAATAATGACATCATTTTTGACTTAAGTAAATATATTTTTTAAAAATCGACATCCACTTGTTTTAATTTTAAATTAAAAGGATAAAATTAAATAAAACATAACATAACATAAAAACTTTATTTTCCTAAAACCAACGCACGTGGTAACCAGTAAAATAGAACGGGAAATATAGGGAACCCTGAATTTTAGCGTTGTTGCCGAGTAAACGGTCGCTCGAATTTTCGAATACTAAAAAACGAAGCGAAGACCGTTCCAGAATACCAATAACGTTTAGTATGCGTTAAATTTCATGCGCTCATGAAAGTATACTGGAGAATCGCAGCCCAGATGGCCTATTTAGGTTTTCACTCGAATTTTTTCGCATGCGAATAAATTAGATGGATAGCGCCTAATCGCATTTTCGTGACGTGGTCGAATTTATGTTCGTATGCGGAATTGAAATTCGACTTGACAACGTCGCAATTTTTACAGTACCAACTGCAGAGTTCGAATTTCGAATACCTTTTGATTATAAAAATTAAATAAATCTATTGTCAAAACCTTCAAAATATCATTTACGGTTGAAAAATGGATAAGCAAAGAAGTGGTAATTTCAATGCAAATCAAAAAGAATATCTTGTTGCTTTCCTTACGAACCATCGGGAACCCAAAAGCGGAATGTTTAATGAAGATTTTAGTTCCTCAATATATGGGGATACCAAATTAATAACTTGTTCGGCCGTCGCTTTGTCCAATCTATAAATTTTTATAAATTTTCCCTCTGACAGAGTTTGGAAAGGGTCGGTTTGTTGGTTGAACACACCACCATGTTCAACCAAGTTTTCAGCTTCTTTAAGTGCCTCAATAGCCGCTAAATTAATAATTGCATCATCCATTATTATTACGCTTATTAAAATAAACCGTACGTCAAAATTCACAAGAACTAACTTCGAGTGCACGAAAATACACTTTTGTAATTCGTTCGAAAATTTGACGTAAGTTTGTATGCGAATACAATTTGATCGGCACGAAAATAGCCCCCCAGAGGGTTAGAACGAAATACTGGTTGAATTTATGGAAACCCGCCCTGAATTAAAAAGCGGAAAATCTTGTCCAACCTTTACCTATAAAACAAGCCTATGCCGTGGGACCATCTAAAAAAGATTGTAACCAGTTAACGAAGCTGCAACCAAATTCGACTAGAAAAAAGGAAAATGTTTTCGAAAACCCAAAAATTACACAAAAAATTTGAATAAAATCTGGAATATCCCATTTAATCATCGCAGTATAATGCGCAGTTTGTGTTTTGCAGCTGAAATTCCAAAATCAACCATTTTTCGCTTCTTTAAAGAAGGTAAACAGTTGAAGTGAATTTCGTCAGCAGTAAAACCAATGTTAACGGAACAAAACAAACTGGCCCGAATAAAATTTTGCTTATCGAAAGTGAAACCAAATATACTTTGAAAACATGTATGACTACGTACATACATATAGATGAAAAATGGATTTACTTGACAAGTTAAACGATCGTATGTCCTGTTTGATGAGGAAGAACCTGTGAGATCTTGTAAAAGTAAGCACTTTATTACTAAAGTAATGTTCATGGTTGCATCAGTGACCAGCCTGCGGTATGATAACTCTAAAAGTAGTACTTTGACGGAAAGATTCGACTTTGGCCATTTTTTTATCAAAAACCTGTCAAACGAACCAGTAAGAATCGAAAAAGAGGAACATTGGTGACCAAAATCATCGAAAAATTAATAAAAAGTGTAATAAATATTATTGTCTCGCCTCTGAATACTTATAAATATTTGCATTAACTGTACTGTGTTTCCTAAAGTTTTAAAACTTATACCAATCCATAAGAAAGATGATAAAAAAGATATTGGAAATTACCGACCAATATGCATAACGCGCGAAATTTCCAAAATATTCGAAAAAATAATTAAAATGCAAATACAGGAATATTTTTAAACAAAGCAACTATACAGGGTGTCCCAAAATTCGACCGAAACCGTTTAACTGGAGATAGTAGACCTAAAAATAAGTCGATATAACCATATTTATCTATATCCAAAAATGCAACCCCGAGGCGTCTAAAGTTGATTTCAAAAAAAAATTATACTACGCCCAAAGTAGAAAATATTTTTTAATGAAATTTTGTATACATGCATTTTTATAGTAGACACTCATTTAGTGAAAGTTTAACCAACTTTAGACTTCTGTAAATGGTGTGGGATGGCACGAGACGACTTAAAACATCAAAGAACTTTTTAGGTATTCAAAATTTTTAGTTAAAAATGAGTTGATTTCGTAGAAAAAATCAGGAGGAAGATTATTTGCCTCTTATAAATTTTATGTACGTTGTGCCATTCTTAAATAAAATTAAAAAATGATTTCATAATTGCTAAGTGAAATAGCCAACCAAACATACATTTTTAATTGAAAATTTATTTAATATCGTTACCATCGTAGAAAGCTTGAGTTGAGGCTAAATTATTGCTAAATGCAAATTAAAGTGACAGCTTTGCACCTTGATTTTTTGATTTTCTACTTTTAAAGTTTAAATTTACAAAATGAATCAATCGTATAGCTTGAATGAGTTTGCTGATATGCATTTAGTGTTGGGTGAATGTCATGGCAAGTCTCTAGGGCTGCTGCAAGGAGATATGCAGTTAAATTTTCCAATCGTAAAATACCTTACCATAAAACATTTTCTGCCGTGAAACGGGAAAGTTGCAACTACATAGGAAAACAGCTGGGCGTCTAAGACATCACCGAAATGTGGAGAATGAAGAGAAAATTTTGGAATTTGTCGAAGTGAATCCTAAAGCAAGTGTAAGAGAGCTTTCTGAGCAATTAAATAACAGTAAAAATAAAGTTCATAGAACTTTCAAAGAACAATTGTGGTATCCTTGCCACATGCAAAGAGTTCAGGAATTGCTGCCTATTGATTTAGACAAACGACTGGTATTATTTTGAGAATGGGTTCGACACAAACATAATAGGAATCCGAATTTTATTAAAGCAATTTTGTTTACCGACGAATCGTGTTTTACACGAAATGGGGTTTCGTTCAAGAGTTATGAATTTTTATATAAAATATGGCATTCTGGTAAATGAGTAAAGGTGTATTTTAAAAAATTAATATTTCGCTTAAATAAATTTCTTGAAATAAACTTATTTCTTAAATAATGTTGCTTTTAAAACTTAAATTTGGTTATCCCTTTGGTAATAACTATTAAATCAAAAATCATAGAGAGAATCGATAACTTAACACCCTGTATATAAAAGAATTAAAAAATCCAGTAGTCCATGATTATACCTTAACTTTTGTTTTTATTGTCAACCACGAGCTTTAATGGTGGATGCTTTTTGTGTCTCACAGATTTATTTAAACAATTTTATTAAAAAACAATAAAAAACATAATAAGTGCGTCATTTACACATTAACAATTACTGAAATCGAAACAGAAAAGACGAACGGTTAATTGAAATCGAATATTTTTTTCGTGCTGCTTAATGATTCCATGGTTCAGTGAATGGTGTTTTTACTTTTTTTTCTTAATTTTCAAGTTTTGGTTGTATCCAAAAATATGCAACTTCAAGGGTCAATTTACAACCTTATTATGAAACTATTTTAAAAAATTAAAAAGGCCATCTGCTAGTCTCTTTAATATACTTTCAGGATTAATTTACTAAAATCAAATCGATTAACTCTTAATTAAGTTTTGTTTATTTAAAAACCCCCGTACAATCGCCTAAAATTCTAGTGGCATCTCTTTCGCACAGTTATATGTTTCATTCGCCCATCGCATTTCCAAGGCACACACAAATCGGAGTTACACATTTTGCCGACTATCCTCTTAAAGGAAAAAGTTTATAAAACTCCAGTTGAGAGCAGGGATTACCTTTGGAGTCACATAGTTAATGCTACTCATGAAATAAGTCAAATCCCGAGAGTATTGGATTCAGTGAGATTCTCATTTTTGCTGCGAGTTCAGAAGGAAACCATTTTGAGCACTTACTTCGTTAATTAATTTATTTGATTGAATAAACCCAATTGTTAATGATTATTTAATCATTTTTTTAATTTTATTTAAGAATGGCACAACGTACCAAAAATTTATAAGAGGCAAAAAAACTATTTCTTGATTTTTTCTACGAAATCAACTCGTTTTTGACTAAAAATTTTCAATATCTAAAAAGTTCTTTAACCCTTTTCGGTCCTATGTCGGATTATATTCGACAAAATATTTTTCACGTTGTGGTCCAATGTCGGATATACTCTGACATTATTTTACAGTTCATTTTCTCTGAAATAGAGACCTGTAATGAATTGCTAATAGTAGAAAACTGTAGATTATTAGTTTACGAACATTCCGCAAATTGTCGCTAAGTGCATTTTAGATATTTGACACTTTTAAATTCAATCTTTTAAGCGCCTTTTATTTTTAAGTAACTATGGCGCGACGCAAGTTTTATTCAGATGCGGAATTAGCGAAATTATTAGAGGAAAGTGATTCTGAGTTCGATTTTAGTAATGAGGGTGAATTTAAAGACAACTGTAGTACTGATTTAGAATTTTGTGAAGAAGATGAAGGCGAAATTGAAATTGGAAGCAACTGGAAAAAATATTCTGCCAACGATCCCGAATTTCCTAGGTTACCATTTACGGTTTTGAGCCCAGGAATTCAAATTCCAAACAGCGGTAAATGTGAGAGAGAAGTCGATTTTTTCTGTAAGTTTTTCACTGATGAACTATTGAAGCAGATTGTTCATAATAAAAATAAATATGCAGCAGAAAAAATTCAAAAATGCAAAACCCCTTCCAAAACACTCTATTTGGAATACATGGAAGGAGATAAATCTGGATGAGATTAAAGCCTTTCTAGGAGTTATAATGAATATGGCACTACCAGCAGAATTGTTCAACTGTGCGATATGCTACTTTCAGTGTCCAATAGATCAGGGAATCACCTTTTTACGAATCGTTTTACACAGGACCTATGCTTAGTGAAGAACTATTGCGGCTTGGAATTCATACCACTGGCACTGGTATGACAAATCGAAAAGGTTTGCCTGCAGAAATGAAGAGCCGAAAATTGAAACTACATGAGCTGATTGCATATCAGAAAAATAACAGAATCATGGCCCTGCAGTGGAAAGACAAGCGAATTGTTTCTATGTGTTCAACTGTATATAATGGAGACACTGAAGAGACGCAACGTATAAACAAAGGCAATATTAAGACATTTAGAAAACCCATCGCTATTTCACAATACACCAAGTACATGGGTGCAGTTGATATGCAGACCACTACATTGGAAGTTATGCCTTTTGACGAAAATCGGTTAAATTTATTTATTTAAGAAAAGGAAATACTTTCGAATAAAACTATTTTAAACCTCAAAAAAATCGGTATTTTTAATATCAATTTCTTAAAATTTACTAAAATTCTCTTGGAAACAAAACAAATTAATATCAATATTAAACAATATATGAATTTATAAAGATTTTTATTACCTACTATTAAATACGCATCACCTGAACAAAGGTTAATAATAAATCCATACGCAACTTTTATTTGGAGCGAGGATTTAAGCAAATTCAACTGCGAATTTAAATAATTCGGTTGTGACGTTATCTGTTATCTTTAGAAGAAGTTGAGTTACACAAAAGAAATTGCACGTTTTTTCACTTTAACTGTGAGATGAGTGAATATAATTTTTATGGTAAACTCGAAGAATTGGTAAATCATGTGAAAACAGCTCACCCAATTACGAAGAGCGAAGAATGTTACAGAATTCCAAAATAACTATGAAAGAGTCTTACATAAGTATCCTTTTACTGCTGAGAAAATATTTAACTTGGATGAAACCGGCATAACAACAGTTGTCCAAGCCCCAAATGTAGTTGCTAAAAAAGGAACTAAACAAGTGGGGCAGGTAGTATCTGCGGAAAGAGGACAGTTGATCACAATGTGCGCCATTGTAAATGCTTGTGGGAATACAATACCACCTGTATTTGTATTTCCAAGAGCTGGATTCCACGACCAAATGTTATTGGGAGCACCACATGGTAGCCTGGGGCTTGAATATTTTGATGGATAATCATGAAAGTCATTGCGCATTAGTTGCTGTGCTTTGTGCCAGATATCATGGTATGAATTTAGTAATGTTCCCACCTTATTGCACTCACAGACTACAACCACTTGATGTTGCTGTTATGGGACCTTTTAAGTCAAAATTGTCAATAGCTCAGAATGATTGGTTAACAAATAATCCTGGAAAGACCCTAACAATCCATAAGTTGGCAAGTTTAGCCAACATTGCCTTTTCCACAGCATTCACGATTAAAAATATAACTTCAGGATTTTTAAAACCTGGAATTTGGCAATTTTTAAGAAATGCTTTTAGTGACGAAGATTTTGATGCAGCTATTGTAACAGATAGAACACTTCAAGAATCTCCTAAACGTCCACATGCAAATGTTTTTGAAGAACCTACCCAGTCCATCAAATGTGTCTTCTAAAAAAAATCAAATAATCGCTCCAGAAATGGTTCGACCTTTTCATAAAGCTGAACACTGATCTGGGAAAACTATGAGAAAAAAGAAGAAGTCAAGAGTTCTGACAGAATCGCCAGAGAAAAAGATAATTGAAGCAAAGACACTACTTCGATTATCAAAAAAAAGACAGGCCACTCTGAATTCAAGAGAAGCAGGAAAAGAAAGTTGTGCTCCAAAAAACAAAAGAATGACGAAATATAAAAATAACAAAAAACAAAGGTGTTTGAAGAATCTGAGACTAGTAGCGACAATTCTATTGATGACTCGTCACATAATCTAGATTCTGAAGACCAAGACACTCTTGAAGAAGAAGAAACAAATTCCCATGTCCCAAATCAGGGTGATTTTGTGCTGATAAAATGTCATTCTAAAAAATCAGTAAAACATTTCATAGGTCAAATTGAGAAGAAAATTAATGAAACTGGAAGTGTATATAAAGTAAAATACTTGAAACGAAGTTTTATTACGGCTGATGAATCATTCAAATTTGTTTTTCCTGAGCATGTTGAAACAAGTGATGTAAATCTACAAGACATACTATTAAAGCTACCTAACCCATCAAGTTCCGGAGGTACTTCAAGAGCTAAGGCTAGACGTCGTTTAATATTGACTTTAGTGGTCTTAATGTGTCTTGAATAATTTTTTTACTGAATGTTCAAAACTGCCCCAGGTCTGTTCAAAACTGCCCCATCCAAGGGGGTAGATTTGAACAATTGTAAGAATTTTTGAAATTGTTGAAATAAATAGTTCAAATAAAACATTAATAAAGTTTCACTTTACAAGAAATTAGTGATTTTCAAAAACCCGTTCAAAGGCTCCCCCCTTTCCCCTACTATTTTTGTAACCAGATGGGAAATAAAAAAAAACAAAATTAAATTAACAAAATTGAATTATTGAATAATCCATTATATAGTTATTTGTTTTAATAAATTTATTATAAATAAATAAAGGTGTATCTGTATACAAATAACGTTTTTATAAATTAACAAGCTAGTGCACTTTCGAATTAAGACTAATTCATCATCAGGCAAAAAAGTTTAAAAATATGTTCGTTAATCAAAAAATTTTTATTTTTAAACTTTTTTGCCTGATGATGAATTAGTCTTAATTCGAAAGTGCACTAGCTTGCTAATTTATAAAAACGTTATTTGTATACAGATACACCTTTATTTATTTATAATAAATTTAACAAAATTGGTTTATTCTTATATTATAATTCAAATTTTTGTTTGGTGCATATTTTACCTTTCCAATATTTGGTCCTATTCGTCATATAATTTAAATGTAGAGTTATTTATTTGTAATTTTGGAAAAACAAATTTTATCATTTGAAGTGTTTATTTTCAAATTAATAATATGTGTAAAAAATAAATTGCTATTTTATATAAATGTACTAATTTTAATAAAATAAGGAACAATTCTTGAAAATTTAGTCATGTTACCTAAACTATTTTAAGCAGGGTATTTTAAAATATTTGCCATTATGTAGCAATGTAGTAAATGACAGTTTACTATTTTCAAATCGCTGATTCTTATTTCATCACAGATATTTTAATTATAGTTTAGCCAATAGAAATATTATTACATCACATTTATTTACATGGTTTAATCACTATCAAGTTTAATCAAAGTTTGAAAAAAATTAAAATACTGGTATTTTTGTGCGATGCACATGCGACAAGTCGTCATCTAATAAAAGTAAAACCATAAAAATAAAAAACATACCAATAGCACTTAGATAGTGCCAAATATCATGATAATCGTAAAAATTCATAAGCTTGTATTCTTGATTAAACTGTCGAGACAAAGCTGGTGTCAGAGCCCACGAAATTGATTTATTTAAGAAACAGTACATAGCTGCTCCCGCACATGTGAACGAAATTACTATAAATAGCCAGGCTAATACAATAATTTTTTCCTTATGTAATAGCTAAAAGAAAGTATCATGTTAATTACTGTATAAAACTATAATAAGTACAGTACGAATCAACACCTGCAAACCATGCAATTATTTCCAAGAGTATATTAATTTTTCATCGATTTCAATATGAACAGGCGTTGGTTTGATGGTGACACTATTGACGCATTCGTGTAAACCTTCTAATAAATGCCTGAGCAATTTTTGAGCATCCTGCTGTGAGTACCCGATAAGGCGTGGTGCAAAAGGTTGCATTTGCGATTTTAAGGATGTTGTATTACAACACGATCCGATGAAGACTCCGACCACAATTCTTTTAGGACTTGTGGGAATGCTCAAAGACTTTACAACAGGTTATGGGCCCAGAACACATTCAATAGGAAATATTAATTTTTGTTATTGTCAGTGCAGAGCTATTAATATTTGTATAATTACAAGAAGTTATTAGTAATTGTTTGTTTTTGTAATTGTTTATTATGAAGTAATAGTTGTCCATCTCCACAACAAGTACACCTATTCAATTATACCTCAAAAAGCATCATTTGTATTTCAAAAACATCAATTTAATTTAATAAAGAATTTTTAATTTAAAAACTTGATTTTTTTAAAGTAGAGAGCGATAGAAAAAAACACTCTTTGTCAACAAGCAACATACTTTAAAAAAGCCGATTCTGGACAAGTCAGTCGCGTTGTTCAGATCAAGTCAACAAAGACACATTCAGTATTGTATCGTAGGTAAATCGAGTGATTCCTATTAAATTCTTTAATCTCAGACATCCAACCCAACCAAATTTACAATGCATTCAAAATCAACAAAACAAGACAACACGTGCTTAAGGTTCAACCAGAGGAAAAACAGGCTTTATGGTGAGTCAAATTTTACACGTTTTTCTTTTATTTTCCCAAATATCAAATAAGTTCAACGGTAACTAAATCGCGCTTAAACATCAACATTCTTTTCTCATATGAATAATTATTTATCATTAAATGTGTGATCTCGATTACAGAATTTTAAATATAAATGCAGCTTATGGTGGTGCAACTCATGACGCATTTATATGGAATAATAGCCAAGTTCTTTGGAACTTGGAAGCAGATATGAAATTGGTGATAGGTCTTCGTGGTTAATTGGTATACAGATTTTAAATATTTCTATTATAAAAATTATTTTTTAATGTAGGTAATTGTGACTATCCTTTGCAACCCTATCTGATGACACCATTTCGTAATCATCAAATTCCCCAGAAAACGATTTTAATATTTCTCATAAACGTGCTCGTATTATAGTTGAACATTGTATAGGTTTACTAAAAACCAGATTTGGGTGTTTACTAGGCGAAAGGGTTTAGAAGTATGAACGTCATAAGGTAGGTAACATAATAAATGCTCGTGCTATTTTATACAATATTATTATTGACAACAATATTCCAGAATCTGAAGAGATTTTTTTTAAGAAAATAATTACGAGGAATAGCAAAATGAAGGAGTTTTAGGAAACAACATCCTATTATTTTATTTTTTTGCAGCAGAACTTGTCCTAATTTCACCAGCTTTTTCATTACAGTTGCTTGCCTTGCATACTAGCTCCTATAGTTTTTAAAATTTTATTATTTTCCTCATCATATCAACTTTTAAATTTCAATCAGTGTTTTTGAGGTTAAAGATCACCACGTACAATTATTTTCGGTTGACCAACCTCTAACGGTACGATCCGTCGCCCGTTTTCGTTGGGTATTGGAATTTTAAAGTTACAGACTACCAATTTGTTCGTTAGGTCTCACAGACTTTAGCCTCTGAAGATATTTTTAAGAAATTTAAAATTCCAGCAGAAAAATTTAATGGCATTATAAAATATGCTCAAAGACATCCTCAAAATGCTTATCATCACTAATCGAAGTACTAGGATTTGAAGAATTACAATTGTGCCTGTTCATACACCCCGGATGGCAAGGTTAGGTTAGGTTAGGGCAAGTAGTCCCCTTTCCCACATTCAAGTAACAGCCTCCAACACACTTCATCGATTGACTCATACCTAAACTTTTAAAGTTGTTTACAATATTAACACTACAATAGGAAGAAAAACAGGGACACACGCTTCACACCAATGGTGCCCGTCGTGGTGACCATAGATAATATAATTTATATAGAATGTAAACTCAATGCTAAATTTTGATAACACAAAAAAACTTGGCCCCAAAAGTATAGATGGCGCCTCATGAAACTAAAGACAATATCAACTTGGCGAACCATTTTTTAGTTGTCAGAATTGATAGTTAAGTGATAGTTAGCATTCAAAATGCACCAGTTTCATGTTTTTTTAGAGAAATGTGTAATATAAAATGATACTTTTCGGAGTTTAAAAAGGTCTTGTTACTGTTTGTTACTGTATTTTTAGCAAATATTATTTCGAGATTCTAGGTATTCTTACTTTTTCTACTTATATCCTAATATGCTTACATATCTTACATTTTTAAATTTTTTTAATAATTTTCAAGAATACTTTTAAACTGGGTTCATAAAATTGTCCTTGTAACGTCTAAGTGAGACATTGTAAGGCTTTCCGGATAAATCCAAAGAGAATGGATTTGGATTTTCAAAAGACGTAAAATTTTAAAATTTATGTTTTGTAATTTGTTTTTGGGTACATCATACTTGTACTTTTATAACATCTAAAATCTACTTTAAATCTGTTTTACTGATTTACTATTTTTATGTAACTCTATACTATTTGTAATTTTTAAATAAAATGGTTAAGTATAAATTTTGTTTATATGTTATATGTTATATTCTACAAATAGGGTGGTTTTGTAAATACGTATCCTTAATTAGAGTTAATAAGTAATAAATTTCTATGAAAATTTAAAAATAAACCTTTCAAATTAAAGATACACGTTTATAAAATAATAAAACTATAAAATACAAACATAAAAATTGCAGATTCAAAATTCCCGCGCGTCTAAAAATACTTGGCCCCAAAAAACCAGAGGGCGCTTTGACGTTATCAGAAGGTATTATTGAGTTAGCATTCTATACGTATTATGTTATCTATGGTGGTGACTGACTAATGTAACACAAACTATGGAAAAACTAGGCAACGGAAGGGTTGGAAAACAAAGGTTAGAGAGGAATAGAATGAAAAATTATCGTATAAAAAATGTATTTCGTCAGGATTTGATCCAGTGACGGAGTTCTAAGTTGCACTATAACTTAACGCTTTAGCACACAACACCAACGATGATATGTATAGTTCGATATAATATAATCAAAGTTTTTCTGGATATGAAAATATTTCTTCCAATATTTCTTCCTCAAGTGAAACGTGCAAATCTCAAAATTATGCTAAGGAAGAAGACAATGATGAAGAAAATAGTGAAAATCCCCTTAATTTGCAACTAAATATTAGATAATGTTTATACTACCGGAAGTGAAAGATTAATAAAAAACCAAATCGTTTTTGTAATTATCAAAGAAAGGAATATGTGCTGTATTCATTTATTAGTTTTTCTACTCCCTACCATTTATTGTAACTTTATCCAATGACATTCTATTGAACTGTCGAATGGATAAGGGTATTATACCATCACTAGGGTGGATATGAAAATCAGTGTAGCCAACTGGCATAAAATCCGTAATGTAATTACAAATTAAAGCCGAAAATAACTTAAAATATCTTAAAATTTGTAATTCTTAGAAAGTAAGAAATTTAAAATTAACCATAATAAAAGAAAATATTGAAAAATAATGTAAAATAGCAATCTAGTTTAGTTTTTTTAATTCATGAAACGTCAGTGTCAAAGTTAGTCAAAACTTCATTAATGACCTGTCTGAAAGTAGCAATTGATTCTAGCAAATATTTTTTTTCGTAAATATAAGATTTTTATGAATTTTTTTTCTTGAATTACAACCCTCCAAGCATGATACGAGGGAAAAATGCAGAAAACAAATGTTTTCCTCCCTGACTAGGGGTGAAAAGTAATCCCAAAACAACAATGCTATTAAAATAAGGGTAAGGCCCCTATTTTTATATTTTTTTCTTGTAGACTATAGCTGGGAACATTTTTTGAACAAATAGAAAAAAATTTAGGGCACATGTTTCTAATTATTTTTTAAATTCGAATTAAAGACGGCATTTTTAGCGCGCGCAAAGACAGTAACATACTCTATTAAAAAGCAAAAAATACCTTATTTGCAAATTTTATTGTTTATATCATTAGTTTTGGTTATTTTAAAAAAAATATTAAAAAAATATTGAGCGCATATTTTGTGTAATTTATTAAATTGCAATTAAATACAACGCACTTGGCGCGCCCTACTATTCTAAAGTTATTCACGTAATAAGTCCAAAGGCCCCTCATTTTTTGCAATTTTTTTTAGAACATCATTTATTTATATAAATGATGATTCTTCGTTCGGTACGATTATTAAAGGTAAAAAAATAAAACCAGCTTTCTTCGAACTAAGTTCTTTGATGAACGTTTTTTTATAAAATGTCGAAGTTTCGAGTATAGTTATACTCTTTCTCAAGACTATTTATATAACACGTCATTAACGTAAAATTGATTTTTAATAGTTTTTTTCAAACTTGTCAACTTTCGGAAAAATAAACACTCGATGATAATTTAATCTCAATTCAAAATACAGTGAGAATTTGCATTTTGTATTGAAATGATTTATCACTTAAATTATCATCGAGTGTTTATTAATTCACTGTGTGAGAATTTACATTTTGAATTGAGATGTTTTATCACTTAAATTATTATTTTATTTTATAAATTATTAATTATTTTTTGATAAGGAATCCAAAAATGTCATAATATACTGGGTGTTCCATTTAAAAAAATATAACTTTGGTTCAGTAGACCATGATGGGACACCCTGTATATATCGAAAATATTTTTAAATTGTGGGGCATGCATGTATCTCTATATGTTGGTGAAAACCGCAAGTCGATATGTTTTAGAGCAAAGAAGCTATAGACCGTGGGAATATGACTGGGTCACCCTGTATACCAATGAACTTTAATAATTTTGCCAATGAGATCGCTACTATTAGAGTAATAGGTCAAAATGCTACATTTCAAAAATAAACGGGCGTTGCCGAACTTTTTGTAGTTATCCATGATTGTTATGAATGATAAGTAATCAATAATTCCTATTATTCATAATAAAATATTACAATTCAATTCTCATTCAATTAGATTCAAGCTTCCAAAAAATAACGACGAGATTGTAGTGTAGACCGAACTGAACACGAGTTCTTCGATAGATTTCTTTCTTCAAAATAATAAAAATTCTTAGGAATATATGCACCTTCCTAAATTTATGTCCTTCGGAAACTGATCGGGTTAAGATAAAATCCGGACAACATGAAAATTCTATTAATATTCGTTGTACATGAAAAGTTTTATTATTTTTGTTGATTAAATTTAGAGTAGCAATACTTAATTAAATCGGGTTGTTTTTGTAAATATCTTTATAACTATTTACGAAAATAATCGTAAATAAACTCGTTTGAAAAAGGTATGCGAACCTGCTCTTTTCGTACAAATAGACAAAACTCAACGGAGTAAAAATAAGGCCAAAAGAGTCACCTCTTAAACTTAATATTTCAATTCATAATATTGTTTGCTTACTGATATTGTAACACCTCCCTTTCTATTAACGTTCTCATAGTATCCTTCAAATTTAATGTTATTATTTTTTTCTGTTAATTCACCTTCTTACTGTTGCATTTTGTATACTCATTATCATACAAATGTCATCTGTGTAAGTCACTTTTAAAGTAACAGTTTCGAAGTTATCACCTGTACCGTTGTTGGTTGGAAAATCATAGAAATAAAATCTAAAATATAAACAATTAGTGTTATCTTTTTATCAAATTATTACTATCAATTATATAATGCATAATTAATATTAAACCAATTAAAAGTAGGTATGCGAGATGACGATTTAATGTACTAATGCTTAAGAAATAAAATGATAATAATATTATGCAGTTTATAGTGCAGAACGGTAGCCAAATCTTTTATTTTAGGACTCGGTATTTTTTACAACATGGTTTTCCTCTTAAAGGTTTTATTATAATACCCTGTTCGCACTAAAAACTCACCCTGTATAACCATTTCTTAATTTATTTAATCTGATAATACAGGCAACAATAAAAATCTGTTAAAAGAAACCACTCCCGAACATAATGCACCAGCAAATGACAAAATGCAAAAGATAATTACACAAAAAGAAAACTAAGGAAGAAGAACACTTATGTATTGGCAGAAAAGGAATGAAAAGAAAATTAATGGAGATTTCAGGCTTTAATTTTAGTTTCAAATATAACATAAATAAGAAAACATGAAAAGATGATGACACAATGAACATTCGATAGTCATCTTTGATAAAAGAAACTTTTGGTATATGGTATATGGTAAAATTAAAATGGAAAAAAGAATGAAACATTCAATAACCATTGAGCAAAAATTAAATATTGTACGAGAAATCGAAAAAGCGACGAAGGTTAAAATTGTTGAATTTAATGTTGATAAATCAACAATTTAAAAAAATATTAAAAATAAAGAAAATTTAGAAATCTACATCGCCTCATGCTCTAATGTTCCGAAGCAGAAAAGTAGGATGAAAATCTTCAAATTCCCTGAAATGAAGCGCTTTATATACGTAGTTTTTACAATAGCGAGATTTAAAAAATATCGTCACAAATGAAATTTAAAATTAAAGAGTAAGGAAATTTGTATTCGAATCGAATTTACTGCGAGTTGTTTGGCAATAGATGGGACGGTATACAATTTCAAAAAAACGACATGATACTTGTCTATTAACTATATCTGGTAAATAACTTTCATGAACGCAAAATTTCAATCTGACCAACAGTGGCTTAATAAATATCGGAATTTCAAAAGAGTAAAAAGCCGTAATATTTTATTTTCTCGACATTCAGTGATCAGTAATAATAATGAACAGTAAGATGTGATTACCATTTACTATTCTTTCTTAAATAAATACATTTCAAATTGTTTAAACGTGCGGGAAATAGATCAGGGCCGCGATTCTCCAGTTCATGCGACGACGTTGCGCATACTTTTTCTGTCAAGTTGTTATTATTTTCTAAAATTTGAATTCTCGAGTGGTGGCAGTGACATCGCATGTACTTAGAAGCGAACGATATGAAAGTATGGGTCTTACCCATGCGATCGAATACATTTCATTCGAAGGCGTCAGATATTTATATATAAATAGATTTTACATCAACTGTCAACTGTTATATCATTCCCGTGTTTAATTCAAGTTACAATTATTAAAGTGAAGATCAACTTCACTTGGAACTGTGTTTGATCTGGAACAGATTAAAAATGAAATTGATGGGTCAATGAGGATATTTCGTTGTAGAGACTTTTATGTAAGCAGAAATTTTCCCCAATTGCCAAAAGATGAAGTAAATGTTAATTTTATGATTTTGGGTTAAATCTTAATGATTAACCACTGGATAATATTAAATCCATAGCCGGTTACAGGAATATGAGTACGTGATCAAATTATAAGAAAATATTTTAATAATGACATCATTTTTGACTTAAGTAAATATATTTTTTAAAAATCGACATCCACTTGTTTTAATTTTAAATTAAAAGGATAAAATTAAATAAAACATAACATAACATAAAAACTTTATTTTCCTAAAACCAACGCACGTGGTAACCAGTAAAATAGAACGGGAAATATAGGGAACCCTGAATTTTAGCGTTGTTGCCGAGTAAACGGTCGCTCGAATTTTCGAATACTAAAAAACGAAGCGAAGACCGTTCCAGAATACCAATAACGTTTAGTATGCGTTAAATTTCATGCGCTCATGAAAGTATACTGGAGAATCGCAGCCCAGATGGCCTATTTAGGTTTTCACTCGAATTTTTTCGCATGCGAATAAATTAGATGGATAGCGCCTAATCGCATTTTCGTGACGTGGTCGAATTTATGTTCGTATGCGGAATTGAAATTCGACTTGACAACGTCGCAATTTTTACAGTACCAACTGCAGAGTTCGAATTTCGAATACCTTTTGATTATAAAAATTAAATAAATCTATTGTCAAAACCTTCAAAATATCATTTACGGTTGAAAAATGGATAAGCAAAGAAGTGGTAATTTCAATGCAAATCAAAAAGAATATCTTGTTGCTTTCCTTACGAACCATCGGGAACCCAAAAGCGGAATGTTTAATGAAGATTTTAGTTCCTCAATATATGGGGATACCAAATTAATAACTTGTTCGGCCGTCGCTTTGTCCAATCTATAAATTTTTATAAATTTTCCCTCTGACAGAGTTTGGAAAGGGTCGGTTTGTTGGTTGAACACACCACCATGTTCAACCAAGTTTTCAGCTTCTTTAAGTGCCTCAATAGCCGCTAAATTAATAATTGCATCATCCATTATTATTACGCTTATTAAAATAAACCGTACGTCAAAATTCACAAGAACTAACTTCGAGTGCACGAAAATACACTTTTGTAATTCGTTCGAAAATTTGACGTAAGTTTGTATGCGAATACAATTTGATCGGCACGAAAATAGCCCCCCAGAGGGTTAGAACGAAATACTGGTTGAATTTATGGAAACCCGCCCTGAATTAAAAAGCGGAAAATCTTGTCCAACCTTTACCTATAAAACAAGCCTATGCCGTGGGACCATCTAAAAAAGATTGTAACCAGTTAACGAAGCTGCAACCAAATTCGACTAGAAAAAAGGAAAATGTTTTCGAAAACCCAAAAATTACACAAAAAATTTGAATAAAATCTGGAATATCCCATTTAATCATCGCAGTATAATGCGCAGTTTGTGTTTTGCAGCTGAAATTCCAAAATCAACCATTTTTCGCTTCTTTAAAGAAGGTAAACAGTTGAAGTGAATTTCGTCAGCAGTAAAACCAATGTTAACGGAACAAAACAAACTGGCCCGAATAAAATTTTGCTTATCGAAAGTGAAACCAAATATACTTTGAAAACATGTATGACTACGTACATACATATAGATGAAAAATGGATTTACTTGACAAGTTAAACGATCGTATGTCCTGTTTGATGAGGAAGAACCTGTGAGATCTTGTAAAAGTAAGCACTTTATTACTAAAGTAATGTTCATGGTTGCATCAGTGACCAGCCTGCGGTATGATAACTCTAAAAGTAGTACTTTGACGGAAAGATTCGACTTTGGCCATTTTTTTATCAAAAACCTGTCAAACGAACCAGTAAGAATCGAAAAAGAGGAACATTGGTGACCAAAATCATCGAAAAATTAATAAAAAGTGTAATAAATATTATTGTCTCGCCTCTGAATACTTATAAATATTTGCATTAACTGTACTGTGTTTCCTAAAGTTTTAAAACTTATACCAATCCATAAGAAAGATGATAAAAAAGATATTGGAAATTACCGACCAATATGCATAACGCGCGAAATTTCCAAAATATTCGAAAAAATAATTAAAATGCAAATACAGGAATATTTTTAAACAAAGCAACTATACAGGGTGTCCCAAAATTCGACCGAAACCGTTTAACTGGAGATAGTAGACCTAAAAATAAGTCGATATAACCATATTTATCTATATCCAAAAATGCAACCCCGAGGCGTCTAAAGTTGATTTCAAAAAAAAATTATACTACGCCCAAAGTAGAAAATATTTTTTAATGAAATTTTGTATACATGCATTTTTATAGTAGACACTCATTTAGTGAAAGTTTAACCAACTTTAGACTTCTGTAAATGGTGTGGGATGGCACGAGACGACTTAAAACATCAAAGAACTTTTTAGGTATTCAAAATTTTTAGTTAAAAATGAGTTGATTTCGTAGAAAAAATCAGGAGGAAGATTATTTGCCTCTTATAAATTTTATGTACGTTGTGCCATTCTTAAATAAAATTAAAAAATGATTTCATAATTGCTAAGTGAAATAGCCAACCAAACATACATTTTTAATTGAAAATTTATTTAATATCGTTACCATCGTAGAAAGCTTGAGTTGAGGCTAAATTATTGCTAAATGCAAATTAAAGTGACAGCTTTGCACCTTGATTTTTTGATTTTCTACTTTTAAAGTTTAAATTTACAAAATGAATCAATCGTATAGCTTGAATGAGTTTGCTGATATGCATTTAGTGTTGGGTGAATGTCATGGCAAGTCTCTAGGGCTGCTGCAAGGAGATATGCAGTTAAATTTTCCAATCGTAAAATACCTTACCATAAAACATTTTCTGCCGTGAAACGGGAAAGTTGCAACTACATAGGAAAACAGCTGGGCGTCTAAGACATCACCGAAATGTGGAGAATGAAGAGAAAATTTTGGAATTTGTCGAAGTGAATCCTAAAGCAAGTGTAAGAGAGCTTTCTGAGCAATTAAATAACAGTAAAAATAAAGTTCATAGAACTTTCAAAGAACAATTGTGGTATCCTTGCCACATGCAAAGAGTTCAGGAATTGCTGCCTATTGATTTAGACAAACGACTGGTATTATTTTGAGAATGGGTTCGACACAAACATAATAGGAATCCGAATTTTATTAAAGCAATTTTGTTTACCGACGAATCGTGTTTTACACGAAATGGGGTTTCGTTCAAGAGTTATGAATTTTTATATAAAATATGGCATTCTGGTAAATGAGTAAAGGTGTATTTTAAAAAATTAATATTTCGCTTAAATAAATTTCTTGAAATAAACTTATTTCTTAAATAATGTTGCTTTTAAAACTTAAATTTGGTTATCCCTTTGGTAATAACTATTAAATCAAAAATCATAGAGAGAATCGATAACTTAACACCCTGTATATAAAAGAATTAAAAAATCCAGTAGTCCATGATTATACCTTAACTTTTGTTTTTATTGTCAACCACGAGCTTTAATGGTGGATGCTTTTTGTGTCTCACAGATTTATTTAAACAATTTTATTAAAAAACAATAAAAAACATAATAAGTGCGTCATTTACACATTAACAATTACTGAAATCGAAACAGAAAAGACGAACGGTTAATTGAAATCGAATATTTTTTTCGTGCTGCTTAATGATTCCATGGTTCAGTGAATGGTGTTTTTACTTTTTTTTCTTAATTTTCAAGTTTTGGTTGTATCCAAAAATATGCAACTTCAAGGGTCAATTTACAACCTTATTATGAAACTATTTTAAAAAATTAAAAAGGCCATCTGCTAGTCTCTTTAATATACTTTCAGGATTAATTTACTAAAATCAAATCGATTAACTCTTAATTAAGTTTTGTTTATTTAAAAACCCCCGTACAATCGCCTAAAATTCTAGTGGCATCTCTTTCGCACAGTTATATGTTTCATTCGCCCATCGCATTTCCAAGGCACACACAAATCGGAGTTACACATTTTGCCGACTATCCTCTTAAAGGAAAAAGTTTATAAAACTCCAGTTGAGAGCAGGGATTACCTTTGGAGTCACATAGTTAATGCTACTCATGAAATAAGTCAAATCCCGAGAGTATTGGATTCAGTGAGATTCTCATTTTTGCTGCGAGTTCAGAAGGAAACCATTTTGAGCACTTACTTCGTTAATTAATTTATTTGATTGAATAAACCCAATTGTTAATGATTATTTAATCATTTTTTTAATTTTATTTAAGAATGGCACAACGTACCAAAAATTTATAAGAGGCAAAAAAACTATTTCTTGATTTTTTCTACGAAATCAACTCGTTTTTGACTAAAAATTTTCAATATCTAAAAAGTTCTTTAACCCTTTTCGGTCCTATGTCGGATTATATTCGACAAAATATTTTTCACGTTGTGGTCCAATGTCGGATATACTCTGACATTATTTTACAGTTCATTTTCTCTGAAATAGAGACCTGTAATGAATTGCTAATAGTAGAAAACTGTAAATTATTAGTTTACGAACATTCCGCAAATTGTCGCTAAGTGCATTTTAGATATTTGACACTTTTAAATTCAATCTTTTAAGCGCCTTTTATTTTTAAGTAACTATGGCGCGACGCAAGTTTTATTCAGATGCGGAATTAGCGAAATTATTAGAGGAAAGTGATTCTGAGTTCGATTTTAGTAATGAGGGTGAATTTAAAGACAACTGTAGTACTGATTTAGAATTTTGTGAAGAAGATGAAGGCGAAATTGAAATTGGAAGCAACTGGAAAAAATATTCTGCCAACGATCCCGAATTTCCTAGGTTACCATTTACGGTTTTGAGCCCAGGAATTCAAATTCCAAACAGCGGTAAATGTGAGAGAGAAGTCGATTTTTTCTGTAAGTTTTTCACTGATGAACTATTGAAGCAGATTGTTCATAATAAAAATAAATATGCAGCAGAAAAAATTCAAAAATGCAAAACCCCTTCCAAAACACTCTATTTGGAATACATGGAAGGAGATAAATCTGGATGAGATTAAAGCCTTTCTAGGAGTTATAATGAATATGGCACTACCAGCAGAATTGTTCAACTGTGCGATATGCTACTTTCAGTGTCCAATAGATCAGGGAATCACCTTTTTACGAATCGTTTTACACAGGACCTATGCTTAGTGAAGAACTATTGCGGCTTGGAATTCATACCACTGGCACTGGTATGACAAATCGAAAAGGTTTGCCTGCAGAAATGAAGAGCCGAAAATTGAAACTACATGAGCTGATTGCATATCAGAAAAATAACAGAATCATGGCCCTGCAGTGGAAAGACAAGCGAATTGTTTCTATGTGTTCAACTGTATATAATGGAGACACTGAAGAGACGCAACGTATAAACAAAGGCAATATTAAGACATTTAGAAAACCCATCGCTATTTCACAATACACCAAGTACATGGGTGCAGTTGATATGCAGACCACTACATTGGAAGTTATGCCTTTTGACGAAAATCGGTTAAATTTATTTATTTAAGAAAAGGAAATACTTTCGAATAAAACTATTTTAAACCTCAAAAAAATCGGTATTTTTAATATCAATTTCTTAAAATTTACTAAAATTCTCTTGGAAACAAAACAAATTAATATCAATATTAAACAATATATGAATTTATAAAGATTTTTATTACCTACTATTAAATACGCATCACCTGAACAAAGGTTAATAATAAATCCATACGCAACTTTTATTTGGAGCGAGGATTTAAGCAAATTCAACTGCGAATTTAAATAATTCGGTTGTGACGTTATCTGTTATCTTTAGAAGAAGTTGAGTTACACAAAAGAAATTGCACGTTTTTTCACTTTAACTGTGAGATGAGTGAATATAATTTTTATGGTAAACTCGAAGAATTGGTAAATCATGTGAAAACAGCTCACCCAATTACGAAGAGCGAAGAATGTTACAGAATTCCAAAATAACTATGAAAGAGTCTTACATAAGTATCCTTTTACTGCTGAGAAAATATTTAACTTGGATGAAACCGGCATAACAACAGTTGTCCAAGCCCCAAATGTAGTTGCTAAAAAAGGAACTAAACAAGTGGGGCAGGTAGTATCTGCGGAAAGAGGACAGTTGATCACAATGTGCGCCATTGTAAATGCTTGTGGGAATACAATACCACCTGTATTTGTATTTCCAAGAGCTGGATTCCACGACCAAATGTTATTGGGAGCACCACATGGTAGCCTGGGGCTTGAATATTTTGATGGATAATCATGAAAGTCATTGCGCATTAGTTGCTGTGCTTTGTGCCAGATATCATGGTATGAATTTAGTAATGTTCCCACCTTATTGCACTCACAGACTACAACCACTTGATGTTGCTGTTATGGGACCTTTTAAGTCAAAATTGTCAATAGCTCAGAATGATTGGTTAACAAATAATCCTGGAAAGACCCTAACAATCCATAAGTTGGCAAGTTTAGCCAACATTGCCTTTTCCACAGCATTCACGATTAAAAATATAACTTCAGGATTTTTAAAACCTGGAATTTGGCAATTTTTAAGAAATGCTTTTAGTGACGAAGATTTTGATGCAGCTATTGTAACAGATAGAACACTTCAAGAATCTCCTAAACGTCCACATGCAAATGTTTTTGAAGAACCTACCCAGTCCATCAAATGTGTCTTCTAAAAAAAATCAAATAATCGCTCCAGAAATGGTTCGACCTTTTCATAAAGCTGAACACTGATCTGGGAAAACTATGAGAAAAAAGAAGAAGTCAAGAGTTCTGACAGAATCGCCAGAGAAAAAGATAATTGAAGCAAAGACACTACTTCGATTATCAAAAAAAAGACAGGCCACTCTGAATTCAAGAGAAGCAGGAAAAGAAAGTTGTGCTCCAAAAAACAAAAGAATGACGAAATATAAAAATAACAAAAAACAAAGGTGTTTGAAGAATCTGAGACTAGTAGCGACAATTCTATTGATGACTCGTCACATAATCTAGATTCTGAAGACCAAGACACTCTTGAAGAAGAAGAAACAAATTCCCATGTCCCAAATCAGGGTGATTTTGTGCTGATAAAATGTCATTCTAAAAAATCAGTAAAACATTTCATAGGTCAAATTGAGAAGAAAATTAATGAAACTGGAAGTGTATATAAAGTAAAATACTTGAAACGAAGTTTTATTACGGCTGATGAATCATTCAAATTTGTTTTTCCTGAGCATGTTGAAACAAGTGATGTAAATCTACAAGACATACTATTAAAGCTACCTAACCCATCAAGTTCCGGAGGTACTTCAAGAGCTAAGGCTAGACGTCGTTTAATATTGACTTTAGTGGTCTTAATGTGTCTTGAATAATTTTTTTACTGAATGTTCAAAACTGCCCCAGGTCTGTTCAAAACTGCCCCATCCAAGGGGGTAGATTTGAACAATTGTAAGAATTTTTGAAATTGTTGAAATAAATAGTTCAAATAAAACATTAATAAAGTTTCACTTTACAAGAAATTAGTGATTTTCAAAAACCCGTTCAAAGGCTCCCCCCTTTCCCCTACTATTTTTGTAACCAGATGGGAAATAAAAAAAAACAAAATTAAATTAACAAAATTGAATTATTGAATAATCCATTATATAGTTATTTGTTTTAATAAATTTATTATAAATAAATAAAGGTGTATCTGTATACAAATAACGTTTTTATAAATTAACAAGCTAGTGCACTTTCGAATTAAGACTAATTCATCATCAGGCAAAAAAGTTTAAAAATATGTTCGTTAATCAAAAAATTTTTATTTTTAAACTTTTTTGCCTGATGATGAATTAGTCTTAATTCGAAAGTGCACTAGCTTGCTAATTTATAAAAACGTTATTTGTATACAGATACACCTTTATTTATTTATAATAAATTTAACAAAATTGGTTTATTCTTATATTATAATTCAAATTTTTGTTTGGTGCATATTTTACCTTTCCAATATTTGGTCCTATTCGTCATATAATTTAAATGTAGAGTTATTTATTTGTAATTTTGGAAAAACAAATTTTATCATTTGAAGTGTTTATTTTCAAATTAATAATATGTGTAAAAAATAAATTGCTATTTTATATAAATGTACTAATTTTAATAAAATAAGGAACAATTCTTGAAAATTTAGTCATGTTACCTAAACTATTTTAAGCAGGGTATTTTAAAATATTTGCCATTATGTAGCAATGTAGTAAATGACAGTTTACTATTTTCAAATCGCTGATTCTTATTTCATCACAGATATTTTAATTATAGTTTAGCCAATAGAAATATTATTACATCACATTTATTTACATGGTTTAATCACTATCAAGTTTAATCAAAGTTTGAAAAAAATTAAAATACTGGTATTTTTGTGCGATGCACATGCGACAAGTCGTCATCTAATAAAAGTAAAACCATAAAAATAAAAAACATACCAATAGCACTTAGATAGTGCCAAATATCATGATAATCGTAAAAATTCATAAGCTTGTATTCTTGATTAAACTGTCGAGACAAAGCTGGTGTCAGAGCCCACGAAATTGATTTATTTAAGAAACAGTACATAGCTGCTCCCGCACATGTGAACGAAATTACTATAAATAGCCAGGCTAATACAATAATTTTTTCCTTATGTAATAGCTAAAAGAAAGTATCATGTTAATTACTGTATAAAACTATAATAAGTACAGTACGAATCAACACCTGCAAACCATGCAATTATTTCCAAGAGTATATTAATTTTTCATCGATTTCAATATGAACAGGCGTTGGTTTGATGGTGACACTATTGACGCATTCGTGTAAACCTTCTAATAAATGCCTGAGCAATTTTTGAGCATCCTGCTGTGAGTACCCGATAAGGCGTGGTGCAAAAGGTTGCATTTGCGATTTTAAGGATGTTGTATTACAACACGATCCGATGAAGACTCCGACCACAATTCTTTTAGGACTTGTGGGAATGCTCAAAGACTTTACAACAGGTTATGGGCCCAGAACACATTCAATAGGAAATATTAATTTTTGTTATTGTCAGTGCAGAGCTATTAATATTTGTATAATTACAAGAAGTTATTAGTAATTGTTTGTTTTTGTAATTGTTTATTATGAAGTAATAGTTGTCCATCTCCACAACAAGTACACCTATTCAATTATACCTCAAAAAGCATCATTTGTATTTCAAAAACATCAATTTAATTTAATAAAGAATTTTTAATTTAAAAACTTGATTTTTTTAAAGTAGAGAGCGATAGAAAAAAACACTCTTTGTCAACAAGCAACATACTTTAAAAAAGCCGATTCTGGACAAGTCAGTCGCGTTGTTCAGATCAAGTCAACAAAGACACATTCAGTATTGTATCGTAGGTAAATCGAGTGATTCCTATTAAATTCTTTAATCTCAGACATCCAACCCAACCAAATTTACAATGCATTCAAAATCAACAAAACAAGACAACACGTGCTTAAGGTTCAACCAGAGGAAAAACAGGCTTTATGGTGAGTCAAATTTTACACGTTTTTCTTTTATTTTCCCAAATATCAAATAAGTTCAACGGTAACTAAATCGCGCTTAAACATCAACATTCTTTTCTCATATGAATAATTATTTATCATTAAATGTGTGATCTCGATTACAGAATTTTAAATATAAATGCAGCTTATGGTGGTGCAACTCATGACGCATTTATATGGAATAATAGCCAAGTTCTTTGGAACTTGGAAGCAGATATGAAATTGGTGATAGGTCTTCGTGGTTAATTGGTATACAGATTTTAAATATTTCTATTATAAAAATTATTTTTTAATGTAGGTAATTGTGACTATCCTTTGCAACCCTATCTGATGACACCATTTCGTAATCATCAAATTCCCCAGAAAACGATTTTAATATTTCTCATAAACGTGCTCGTATTATAGTTGAACATTGTATAGGTTTACTAAAAACCAGATTTGGGTGTTTACTAGGCGAAAGGGTTTAGAAGTATGAACGTCATAAGGTAGGTAACATAATAAATGCTCGTGCTATTTTATACAATATTATTATTGACAACAATATTCCAGAATCTGAAGAGATTTTTTTTAAGAAAATAATTACGAGGAATAGCAAAATGAAGGAGTTTTAGGAAACAACATCCTATTATTTTATTTTTTTGCAGCAGAACTTGTCCTAATTTCACCAGCTTTTTCATTACAGTTGCTTGCCTTGCATACTAGCTCCTATAGTTTTTAAAATTTTATTATTTTCCTCATCATATCAACTTTTAAATTTCAATCAGTGTTTTTGAGGTTAAAGATCACCACGTACAATTATTTTCGGTTGACCAACCTCTAACGGTACGATCCGTCGCCCGTTTTCGTTGGGTATTGGAATTTTAAAGTTACAGACTACCAATTTGTTCGTTAGGTCTCACAGACTTTAGCCTCTGAAGATATTTTTAAGAAATTTAAAATTCCAGCAGAAAAATTTAATGGCATTATAAAATATGCTCAAAGACATCCTCAAAATGCTTATCATCACTAATCGAAGTACTAGGATTTGAAGAATTACAATTGTGCCTGTTCATACACCCCGGATGGCAAGGTTAGGTTAGGTTAGGGCAAGTAGTCCCCTTTCCCACATTCAAGTAACAGCCTCCAACACACTTCATCGATTGACTCATACCTAAACTTTTAAAGTTGTTTACAATATTAACACTACAATAGGAAGAAAAACAGGGACACACGCTTCACACCAATGGTGCCCGTCGTGGTGACCATAGATAATATAATTTATATAGAATGTAAACTCAATGCTAAATTTTGATAACACAAAAAAACTTGGCCCCAAAAGTATAGATGGCGCCTCATGAAACTAAAGACAATATCAACTTGGCGAACCATTTTTTAGTTGTCAGAATTGATAGTTAAGTGATAGTTAGCATTCAAAATGCACCAGTTTCATGTTTTTTTAGAGAAATGTGTAATATAAAATGATACTTTTCGGAGTTTAAAAAGGTCTTGTTACTGTTTGTTACTGTATTTTTAGCAAATATTATTTCGAGATTCTAGGTATTCTTACTTTTTCTACTTATATCCTAATATGCTTACATATCTTACATTTTTAAATTTTTTTAATAATTTTCAAGAATACTTTTAAACTGGGTTCATAAAATTGTCCTTGTAACGTCTAAGTGAGACATTGTAAGGCTTTCCGGATAAATCCAAAGAGAATGGATTTGGATTTTCAAAAGACGTAAAATTTTAAAATTTATGTTTTGTAATTTGTTTTTGGGTACATCATACTTGTACTTTTATAACATCTAAAATCTACTTTAAATCTGTTTTACTGATTTACTATTTTTATGTAACTCTATACTATTTGTAATTTTTAAATAAAATGGTTAAGTATAAATTTTGTTTATATGTTATATGTTATATTCTACAAATAGGGTGGTTTTGTAAATACGTATCCTTAATTAGAGTTAATAAGTAATAAATTTGTATGAAAATTTAAAAATAAACCTTTCAAATTAAAGATACACGTTTATAAAATAATAAAACTATAAAATACAAACATAAAAATTGCAGATTCAAAATTCCCGCGCGTCTAAAAATACTTGGCCCCAAAAAACCAGAGGGCGCTTTGACGTTATCAGAAGGTATTATTGAGTTAGCATTCTATACGTATTATGTTATCTATGGTGGTGACTGACTAATGTAACACAAACTATGGAAAAACTAGGCAACGGAAGGGTTGGAAAACAAAGGTTAGAGAGGAATAGAATGAAAAATTATCGTATAAAAAATGTATTTCGTCAGGATTTGATCCAGTGACGGAGTTCTAAGTTGCACTATAACTTAACGCTTTAGCACACAACACCAACGATGATATGTATAGTTCGATATAATATAATCAAAGTTTTTCTGGATATGAAAATATTTCTTCCAATATTTCTTCCTCAAGTGAAACGTGCAAATCTCAAAATTATGCTAAGGAAGAAGACAATGATGAAGAAAATAGTGAAAATCCCCTTAATTTGCAACTAAATATTAGATAATGTTTATACTACCGGAAGTGAAAGATTAATAAAAAACCAAATCGTTTTTGTAATTATCAAAGAAAGGAATATGTGCTGTATTCATTTATTAGTTTTTCTACTCCCTACCATTTATTGTAACTTTATCCAATGACATTCTATTGAACTGTCGAATGGATAAGGGTATTATACCATCACTAGGGTGGATATGAAAATCAGTGTAGCCAACTGGCATAAAATCCGTAATGTAATTACAAATTAAAGCCGAAAATAACTTAAAATATCTTAAAATTTGTAATTCTTAGAAAGTAAGAAATTTAAAATTAACCATAATAAAAGAAAATATTGAAAAATAATGTAAAATAGCAATCTAGTTTAGTTTTTTTAATTCATGAAACGTCAGTGTCAAAGTCAGTCAAAACTTCATTAATGACCTGTCTGAAAGTAGCAATTGATTCTAGCAAATATTTTTTTTCGTAAATATAAGATTTTTATGAATTTTTTTTCTTGAATTATAACCCTCCAAGCATGATACGAGGGAAAAATGCAGAAAACAAATGTTTTCCTCCCTGACTAGGGGTGAAAAGTAATCCCAAAACAACAATGCTATTAAAATAAGGGTAAGGCCCCTATTTTTATATTTTTTTCTTGTAGACTATAGCTGGGAACATTTTTTGAACAAATAGAAAAAAATTTAGGGCACATGTTTCTAATTATTTTTTAAATTCGAATTAAAGACGGCATTTTTAGCGCGCGCAAAGACAGTAACATACTCTATTAAAAAGCAAAAAATACCTTATTTGCAAATTTTATTGTTTATATCATTAGTTTTGGTTATTTTAAAAAAAATATTAAAAAAATATTGAGCGCATATTTTGTGTAATTTATTAAATTGCAATTAAATACAACGCACTTGGACGGCCCTACTATTCTAAAGTTATTCACGTAATAAGTCCAAAGGCCCCTCATTTTTTGCAATTTTTTTTAGAACATCATTTATTTATATAAATGATGATTCTTCGTTCGGTACGATTATTAAAGGTAAAAAAATAAAACCAGCTTTCTTCGAACTAAGTTCTTTGATGAACGTTTTTTTATAAAATGTCGAAGTTTCGAGTATAGTTATACTCTTTCTCAAGACTATTTATATAACACGTCATTAACGTAAAATTGATTTTTAATAGTTTTTTTCAAACTTGTCAACTTTCGGAAAAATAAACACTCGATGATAATTTAATCTCAATTCAAAATACAGTGAGAATTTGCATTTTGTATTGAAATGATTTATCACTTAAATTATCATCGAGTGTTTATTAATTCACTGTGTGAGAATTTACATTTTGAATTGAGATGTTTTATCACTTAAATTATTATTTTATTTTATAAATTATTAATTATTTTTTGATAAGGAATCCAAAAATGTCATAATATACTGGGTGTTCCATTTAAAAAAATATAACTTTGGTTCAGTAGACCATGATGGGACACCCTGTATATATCGAAAATATTTTTAAATTGTGGGGCATGCATGTATCTCTATATGTTGGTGAAAACCGCAAGTCGATATGTTTTAGAGCAAAGAAGCTATAGACCGTGGGAATATGACTGGGTCACCCTGTATACCAATGAACTTTAATAATTTTGCCAATGAGATCGCTACTATTAGAGTAATAGGTCAAAATGCTACATTTCAAAAATAAACGGGCGTTGCCGAACTTTTTGT
Source organism: Stenus bimaculatus (assembly GCA_963971135.1). Lineage (NCBI taxonomy): Eukaryota > Metazoa > Arthropoda > Insecta > Coleoptera > Staphylinidae > Stenus > Stenus bimaculatus. The sequence goes on from OZ020181.1 coordinate 38,903,848, forward strand.
AGTTATCCATGATTGTTATGAATGATAAGTAATCAATAATTCCTATTATTCATAATAAAATATTACAATTCAATTCTCATTCAATTAGATTCAAGCTTCCAAAAAATAACGACGAGATTGTAGTGTAGACCGAACTGAACACGAGTTCTTCGATAGATTTCTTTCTTCAAAATAATAAAAATTCTTAGGAATATATGCACCTTCCTAAATTTATGTCCTTCGGAAACTGATCGGGTTAAGATAAAATCCGGACAACATGAAAATTCTATTAATATTCGTTGTACATGAAAAGTTTTATTATTTTTGTTGATTAAATTTAGAGTAGCAATACTTAATTAAATCGGGTTGTTTTTGTAAATATCTTTATAACTATTTACGAAAATAATCGTAAATAAACTCGTTTGAAAAAGGTATGCGAACCTGCTCTTTTCGTACAAATAGACAAAACTCAACGGAGTAAAAATAAGGCCAAAAGAGTCACCTCTTAAACTTAATATTTCAATTCATAATATTGTTTGCTTACTGATATTGTAACACCGCCCTTTCTATTAACGTTCTCATAGTATCCTTCAAATTTAATGTTATTATTTTTTTCTGTTAATTCACCTTCTTACTGTTGCATTTTGTATACTCATTATCATACAAATGTCATCTGTGTAAGTCACTTTTAAAGTAACAGTTTCGAAGTTATCACCTGTACCGTTGTTGGTTGGAAAATCATAGAAATAAAATCTAAAATATAAACAATTAGTGTTATCTTTTTATCAAATTATTACTATCAATTATATAATGCATAATTAATATTAAACCAATTAAAAGTAGGTATGCGAGATGACGATTTAATGTACTAATGCTTAAGAAATAAAATGATAATAATATTATGCAGTTTATAGTGCAGAACGGTAGCCAAATCTTTTATTTTAGGACTCGGTATTTTTTACAACATGGTTTTCCTCTTAAAGGTTTTATTATAATACCCTGTTCGCACTAAAAACTCACCCTGTATAACCATTTCTTAATTTATTTAATCTGATAATACAGGCAACAATAAAAATCTGTTAAAAGAAACCACTCCCGAACATAATGCACCAGCAAATGACAAAATGCAAAAGATAATTACACAAAAAGAAAACTAAGGAAGAAGAACACTTATGTATTGGCAGAAAAGGAATGAAAAGAAAATTAATGGAGATTTCAGGCTTTAATTTTAGTTTCAAATATAACATAAATAAGAAAACATGAAAAGATGATGACACAATGAACATTCGATAGTCATCTTTGATAAAAGAAACTTTTGGTATATGGTATATGGTAAAATTAAAATGGAAAAAAGAATGAAACATTCAATAACCATTGAGCAAAAATTAAATATTGTACGAGAAATCGAAAAAGCGACGAAGGTTAAAATTGTTGAATTTAATGTTGATAAATCAACAATTTAAAAAAATATTAAAAATAAAGAAAATTTAGAAATCTACATCGCCTCATGCTCTAATGTTCCGAAGCAGAAAAGTAGGATGAAAATCTTCAAATTCCCTGAAATGAAGCGCTTTATATACGTAGTTTTTACAATAGCGAGATTTAAAAAATATCGTCACAAATGAAATTTAAAATTAAAGAGTAAGGAAATTTGTATTCGAATCGAATTTACTGCGAGTTGTTTGGCAATAGATGGGACGGTATACAATTTCAAAAAAACGACATGATACTTGTCTATTAACTATATCTGGTAAATAACTTTCATGAACGCAAAATTTCAATCTGACCAACAGTGGCTTAATAAATATCGGAATTTCAAAAGAGTAAAAAGCCGTAATATTTTATTTTCTCGACATTCAGTGATCAGTAATAATAATGAACAGTAAGATGTGATTACCATTTACTATTCTTTCTTAAATAAATACATTTCAAATTGTTTAAACGTGCGGGAAATAGATCAGGGCCGCGATTCTCCAGTTCATGCGACGACGTTGCGCATACTTTTTCTGTCAAGTTGTTATTATTTTCTAAAATTTGAATTCTCGAGTGGTGGCAGTGACATCGCATGTACTTAGAAGCGAACGATATGAAAGTATGGGTCTTACCCATGCGATCGAATACATTTCATTCGAAGGCGTCAGATATTTATATATAAATAGATTTTACATCAACTGTCAACTGTTATATCATTCCCGTGTTTAATTCAAGTTACAATTATTAAAGTGAAGATCAACTTCACTTGGAACTGTGTTTGATCTGGAACAGATTAAAAATGAAATTGATGGGTCAATGAGGATATTTCGTTGTAGAGACTTTTATGTAAGCAGAAATTTTCCCCAATTGCCAAAAGATGAAGTAAATGTTAATTTTATGATTTTGGGTTAAATCTTAATGATTAACCACTGGATAATATTAAATCCATAGCCGGTTAAAGGAATATGAGTACGTGATCAAATTATAAGAAAATATTTTAATAATGACATCATTTTTGACTTAAGTAAATATATTTTTTAAAAATCGACATCCACTTGTTTTAATTTTAAATTAAAAGGATAAAATTAAATAAAACATAACATAACATAAAAACTTTATTTTCCTAAAACCAACGCACGTGGTAACCAGTAAAATAGAACGGGAAATATAGGGAACCCTGAATTTTAGCGTTGTTGCCGAGTAAACGGTCGCTCGAATTTTCGAATACTAAAAAACGAAGCGAAGACCGTTCCAGAATACCAATAACGTTTAGTATGCGTTAAATTTCATGCGCTCATGAAAGTATACTGGAGAATCGCAGCCCAGATGGCCTATTTAGGTTTTCACTCGAATTTTTTCGCATGCGAATAAATTAGATGGATAGCGCCTAATCGCATTTTCGTGACGTGGTCGAATTTATGTTCGTATGCGGAATTGAAATTCGACTTGACAACGTCGCAATTTTTACAGTACCAACTGCAGAGTTCGAATTTCGAATACCTTTTGATTATAAAAATTAAATAAATCTATTGTCAAAACCTTCAAAATATCATTTACGGTTGAAAAATGGATAAGCAAAGAAGTGGTAATTTCAATGCAAATCAAAAAGAATATCTTGTTGCTTTCCTTACGAACCATCGGGAACCCAAAAGCGGAATGTTTAATGAAGATTTTAGTTCCTCAATATATGGGGATACCAAATTAATAACTTGTTCGGCCGTCGCTTTGTCCAATCTATAAATTTTTATAAATTTTCCCTCTGACAGAGTTTGGAAAGGGTCGGTTTGTTGGTTGAACACACCACCATGTTCAACCAAGTTTTCAGCTTCTTTAAGTGCCTCAATTGGGAATTTTAACATTTTGATCGCCCTCTATGCGGAAAATACGGAACTACGTTCGAGCGGACGCTTCAGTTTGTTTACATTTGTAAATATAGCGCGTATTTAGTATTTTTCTTATTTTTTACATTTTAAATCAAATAAACGTTTTATATCATTTGACATTTTGAGGTAATACTTTGAATTAATAATGTACAATAATATATATAATATTTAATGTTAAGAGTCATTTTATAGTAGGCAAAATAGCAGTTTACGGGCCGCACTAGATATGCTAGTGCAAACAATATTTTTGTATACTTTTTTTTATTTTAGATTCTAGAGTCATTCATCTAAATATGTACAGATGGAAAAAAAATTGGAGAATCTATAAAAAAATATACAATTACTCAAATGTACCTTAACTTTGTTCGCTTATGATTAATTCTGCATAAAATTACAACAGAAAAGCAACTGTCCAGTTTTAGTTTTATTAATCTAGTTTACAAATCAGAAAGAAATTTGAAAATCTGTCAAAAGAAACTAGAGATATGCGGCGGCCAGTAATGTTCGATTTCATGATTTTTCGCGATTTTTGTTCCCATCCTTATGCGCCTCTAGCGGTTCGAATAAAAATTACGTTTTGGGCTCCGCCTTCGCAAGACCAGGCCAGGCGGAGCTACAAATCGCTTGCCAGGTGTGAGGTGTTCGATGAAATTTCAATTTCTCTGCTGGGATTGCTTTCGAGCATATTTAATCAGTTTTTCGTTAATTATTATTAATAAATAAATTATTTTTAAATGAAATAAAATCATTTCCACAAATATAAATATGATTAAATATATTCACGCAGTTTAAAATTTTAAAATTTTATTTTTTCAAATATACTTAGTTTCAATGTCCAATGAGCTAAGAATTACGCAGATGTTATTTAATATTTCTTTACTCGCATATGAAACTTAGACCAGCATTTTTTAAATTTTTTTTGATTTGGGTCAATATTTTTAATTATGTTGTTTGTTTTCAAAAAATCAAAAAATCAAAAAATCAAAATATCAAAAAATCAAAATATCAAAAAATCAAAAAATCAAAAAATCAAAATATCAAAAAATGAAAAAATGAAAAAATGAAATGTCCAATATAGCCCCACCGATGGGGATACATGGGACAATTGCTCCTATTGGCCTTTTCTATATCTCCGCGTCGATAAAAGCATACAATAAGGCTTTCAAACGTAAAAATTAAAAGCCTATAATATGAACTTTAAAATGATAGGCAATTCATAGAAATTAAATTATTATCTAGGATGTTATAAATTCCTAAGCTAAAAATAAAAATGTCCAATGTATCCCCGCTCTCCCCTATCAAAAAATTAAAAAATCTGTTTTTCCTTTTGATTTGTTGTTGGTTTTTAAATTTCTTTTGTACTTTTTTCAATAGCTTTCTTCATTTGTTCTTACTTTCATCGACTGTAATCATGCACATATCTTTTTAATTACGAGCCTTTAATTTGTAAAAATTTTAAATTTTTTGGTATTTTTAATATTTTTTGGTTCTTTTTATAACCTTTTTGAAATATTTTTATAATGTTTTTCAAAAGAAACATAAATTGTCTGTCGGTTGTTTTTTTATTTTTTTTTAATTATGTTAGGTACTTTGTACTTGGAGCCATACACCTCCTCTTGTTAGATTGAACTTCTTATAATTTAAATATTTTTTAATTAGCGATATTAAATTGGGCAACTATATTCGTTTTACTGTCATTTGATAAACTATTGGAATGATTTTTCAAATACATTATTCGTGTATCGACTGAGATTTTTTTCTCATTTCGATCAGCTGTATCCGTCCAAACAGTGCCTGATGTTGTATCTACAATTCATTTGAATTATATAATTTATATAATTATTATCGTATGCAGAAAAACAAAAATATTTCTAATCGTTTGTCGAGTATTTCAAAAACGTTGATTGGAATTCTTGATTTTGTCTTTTGATTTTATATTATTTTTAGTTTTAATTAAATTAAATTAATATAAAAAATCAAGATATCAAAAAATGGGCTCGGAAGGCCATAATAACGGGTATCTAGTTTGTAAATCAAAAACCCGCTATTTTTGGCACCTGGCAATCCTTAAATATAAGGGGTACAGTTTGAGCACTTTTGTTGCCCTAAAAATGTTAAATTTGTACACTTGGCGTCTCGGCGCCGGGGCGCCAAACGGTTGGGCCTGGAGACTTAAAAATGACCGCGGTCTATCGTCTATTTCGTCGCTGCCCTTTAAAACCGGACGGGGGTGCGATTTTTCAAAGTTGACGCCGACTAAAACCGGAAAGAAACCAAGAAAAATCGACCATTTCGAGAATTTTTTTCAGTGTTAGCGTCGTTGGAAAAATTTAAAATTCGAACCGCACATAAATGCACATCCCTCTTCACGATTCAACCGGAGTTTTTAAAATCTGACTAAAAAAACTGCCCTTTTCGCGGTTTGGAGCAAAAAACGTCGGATTTCGGGGTAAAAATACAAAAGGGGTCCTATCTCCGCCCCCTTAATAGATAGGTCCGGACGGATCAAAACCATCATATTCAGAATTTGGTCCTCTATAACATACTAAAATTTGATGCGATTCGGGGTGAATTTCGGACACTGAGGGGATGAATTCGATTTTTCGTTCGGGGTGGAATAACTTTTTTCGGGGTTGTCCGATCAAAAAGGGACAATTAAACTTTTTTCTTAAAATTTTCTCCTCCTTCCACCTACCAAATTTCAACTCGATACGAGAAAAATACCTTCCACGTTTCTTACGGTTTTAGTATTATAGAAGAATAACTAAAATTATTTCAACATCAATTTTATGCAATTTTGGGAGTTTGTATTTTTATTTCTTAAATTACTCAGATAAATTAATTAAAACTTAATTTTTTTTATAAGTAAGTGGGTGTTGTATAATGAAGATAGAATAAAGTAGGGCTTTAAATAAATCTATCAAATTATTGATGACAATTTTTTTTCTTAAATTTCTTTATAATTCTTTCACCTTCCCTTGAAATTGACGTTACTACAATATATGATAATTTTATGGTAGCATACTTCCGATAATATAAATATCTCTCAACCGTTCTTACGTATTCGGGAGCTAAATAGCGCAGGTGTTTTATAAAATAGAGTTCTCGCTTACGACTTACGCAGCTGTTACACACTCAATGGCAAAGACACGGTAAACGGTAAAGCACGACTTCGCGCGAGGCACGAGTTGCGAATGTCTCAGGAGTAGGCACACCCGCCTTACAGTGATTGGCTCGATCATTTTTAGCGAAGCTCCACAAAAGTGGGACGTCTTACGGGGTCCCCTCTAGCCCCACACTGCCGCTGAGTAAGTCACCAAGCTGTATAAAAAGGCCGTTAAAAGTAATAGTTTATTTGGGTTAAAAATGTTTGCTTATTAGGTTATGGTGTACAGTGTTCACCTGAAATACTTATAAAATAAGTGTGGTAAGTAAAAATAATTTATTTCTTAGTTTGAATTAAAGTTATTGCATTACAGAGTATTTAACCATGTATTTAAAACTTGCACCAATTTTTTCATTTTTAAATGCAACACCCACAAGCCGATGCATCGTAGAAGGAGAAGAATTAGTGAATTCTAAGCACATCATTATGTGTGGGATAGAAAACCAAACAAACAAAACCATAAACGTTAAAGCATTTTGTTTGCAGACAAGTGCACTTTCAAGTCCTCCGCACAAAATAGACATTAATTTGGAAATAGAGGAAGAACATTTAAAAATAACAAAATGTATTTGTACTTGCAAAGCTGGATTAAGTGGGTCCTGCAAACATGTTTCAGCTGTACTCTTACATTGCTCCAGGTTGTATGGTTATTGAATATATTGGCATAATCAAGCCGTGGCAATTGAAATGAAATACTATACCTTTTTTTATTTTGTGTTTTCTTTTTCTGCTGTTTCTTTTTTGTTCTAGGTCCAAAGTAACCGATTTTGAACCTATATCTTCTACTGATATTGAATCATATTGGGGAAAATCAAAAGGTTTAGCATTAAATAATTATGCCCCCGAACCTTTATTGGACACAAATTGCCTCAAGACAACCCAAAACCGTACAAATCAAGTTTTAGGTAACGATGCTTCTCTAGATTGTTTAAATGCTTTAAAAAATAGATGCAAACAATCTGGTATAGCTAAACACTCGTAAGTATTATCTCGTGTTTAAGTTTATATAATAATAATTCAATGGTATTCAATTTTTTAGTGTTGGAAGAGAGCGATTATTTCAGTTTTCTCCTGTTTTAATAACAGAACCAAATGATGCTATTTTGAAGCAGGCATCAGTTTTTAAGTCAACTTTCAATAGATATAAATAAATTTCAACTGAAAGCTTGTTGTAAAGAAGTTTATAATAATCTGTTGAAGGATGACATAAAAGAAATTAGCAGTTTGCCCCAAGGTTCTAAAGAGTGGTGTAACTTTAGAAAATTAAGAATTACAGGTAAACTTATTTAATACTATAAATTTTATGTTCTCGGTTAATTCATATTTATTGAATAACAGCCTGAAAAAGGAGATAATCATTCTCAAAAACTTCAATAATGCTAAATAAAGTTTGTTATTTAAAAAAAGGACTTTGTACGAAAAGGCTTTTATTCTATAAATTATTTTATATTATCATTAAATAAGTATTTAAATTCATTTCACAGGTTCAACTTGTTATTCTGTATACACTTATGCCAAAGACAATTGGGGAAAAAAATGTCAAACTTTTTTTAACCCCCCATACCTTCGCAACAAATTTGTAAACCATGGGCTAACTTACGAAAAACATGCCTTAAAAAGATATGTTGAACAAATGGAATCAGAAGTAACTACTCCAGGGTTTATAATATGTTTAATGTATCCGTGGCTTGGTTATTCTCCTGACGGAGTAATAATTAATGAAGGCGTACCAACAAAACTACTAGAAATAAAATGCCCTTACATAGGTAAATAAAAAATGTGTTCAGTAATTTGTATAACATTTATTAACAAAACACATAAACTAATAATTTTATTATAAAAACTATTATTTTATAAATTATAAAATTTTACATTTTTTAGGAAAAACAAGAGGAATTGATAGTTTCGTTGAACTACCATATTACAAAGATTGTATCTTAAAAAAGAAGCATTCATACTTTGCACAGATTCAATTAGGAATGGCAATTTTAAATTTGAAATCTTGCGATGTTATTTTATATTCAAGTTTTGACAATGACTTTAAAAAAATTGAAGTAGAATTTGATGAATCTTTTGCAACAATATTAATTAATACAATTACTTATAAATATTTTAATTACATGTTACCACATGCCTGCAAAAATTGTAATCCATAGAATTTTAATAAACATTAAAACTTATGGTGCAATTCTGTGCAAATCTGTAAGTCCTTACAGGTTTGTTATATGGGTTGTTATATGGGTTGTAATGGACGGTTTCCCTGGTAACCTTACAGATATTTCCTATAGGTACTTATAGATTTACACAGAATTGCACCATTAATTAAAAATAAAGTAATTTTTCATACAAAAATTAAAATTTATCATCACTTAAAATTGGTTTTTGTAAATTAACCATACCTACTACTACTGTAAATATATCTTCAATGTTTTTAACCATATTCCAAGGTAAAACATGATTAAAAATTTGAAACGTTTTAATTCGTTGGTTTAACCTTTCCACGTGAACTCTAGCTTTTGAGATCGAAACATTTTGTTTAGCTTCATATTCACTAAACTGAGTTTTTTTTCTTAAAAAAGCTGGCCTTATTATTTTTATAAAATTTTCTTCGCATATCTTATCAATTAAAAAGCCTTTATCTACCATAATTGAGTCAAAATGCGATTCAAGTTTTTCAATCAATTTGCTCTGCTCAAAGATGGCTTTATCTGAGGCCCTACCTCCATACGCTTTTGATAAAAATGTGATTAACCCAGCGGGAGTCACACCAGTCATAATTTTAACAGTATGCTTTCCTTTATAATTTGAGTATGTTCGAATTCGACAGCATAAACATTTTGGTCGCTGTACAGCAATTTCAGTGCAATCTAATATTATTCGAACAGACTGAAAATTCTTAAAACAGGCAGGAATATTTCTACGAATCTCTTCGATTGAAGGCCAAATAATGCAGCTTTTAAGTATATTTGCCAGTTTATCAATATAATCGTTAAAAATTAAGCGACAAGTTGCTGGACTAATTTTGAAAAGAAAAGAAATTACAACAAACGTTAATGACAATTTAAGTTTCATGAAAACTAAGATGATTCTATCTTTAACAGTTAAACTATGCTTCTTCTTATCAGCATAATATTTTTTAACTAAATCAATCAGAGTGTTTAACAGTTCAAAAGTCTCAATTCCAGTTAAGGAATTTAATTGTTTTTCGGTATGAATAGTTGAAGAAAAACTGATAATAATATCTCCACTAGTAACTTGTACACCCTTATCACAATTTAAAACAGAAGAATTATTTTCCTTCCCTGTGATAGCACTTTCAAATAAGTTCATTAAGCCACTAACACAATCTTTTTCTATTTCACTTAAATCATCCATTGTCGTTACACCATCTTTCACGACTTCTGATTCATTATTGTGATAACATTCACTCACTAAAGTCGATCCATCTAACTCTAAATTGGTATTTGAAGTTGTAGTTTCTGGAACTTTACTTTTCTGTTGAGTTTTTGTAACTTTATTTTTTCGTTTCTCCTGAATTTTTAAATATCGATCCATTCGGGTTGCATTCTCAGGTCTTGGTAATGGAATAGACGAAACTGGTAAATTGACTGAAGGTATAGCTGTTCTTTTTAGTTTTGGATTCACCCTGTTAACACCTTAAAATAATTTGTTTAATGAAGTAATAAATACAAGAGTATGAGTAAAAAACTAACCTCTGAAAATGTAATCATCTGTTGTAAAATGATTCGAACACACACGCATTGCTGTACCAACAGGTTTTCCCATTTTTAATTTTATCGACCAAGCCTTCCTCCTATCAATATTTTCAACAATACCGAAATGATTTATTAATTTAACAGTTTCAGCCTTTGGTGCAGGAAATTTATGAAAATGAATGTTGTTATCATTTTTCCGACGACTTTTGCAGCCGTAAACGCAACAATTTGTGTGATCACTTTTGTCCATATTTATTCACTAAACTTATAAATTACTCCTTATTAAAAATGAATAATTTATTACTTTAAAAAGTAAGGAAATACTTAATAATTTAGATTTTAGCGTACACGGGGTTATGTAAACACATGTAAACAACTGAATTTAGTCCGCTCGAGCGTAGTTCGCATTTTAAACGCCAGAGGGCCGAACAGCGCCCCCTATAGGTAATTAAAATTCCCAATAGCCGCTAAATTAATAATTGCATCATCCATTATTATTACGCTTATTAAAATAAACCGTACGTCAAAATTCACAAGAACTAACTTCGAGTGCACGAAAATACACTTTCGTAATTCGTTCGAAAATTTGACGTAAGTTTGTATGCGAATACAATTTGATCGGCACGAAAATAGCCCCCCAGAGGGTTAGAACGAAATACTGGTTGAATTTATGGAAACCCGCCCTGAATTAAAAAGCGGAAAATCTTGTCCAACCTTTACCTATAAAACAAGCCTATGCCGTGGGACCATCTAAAAAAGATTGTAACCAGTTAACGAAGCTGCAACCAAATTCGACTAGAAAAAAGGAAAATGTTTTCGAAAACCCAAAAATTACACAAAAAATTTGAATAAAATCTGGAATATCCCATTTAATCATCGCAGTATAATGCGCAGTTTGTGTTTTGCAGCTGAAATTCCAAAATCAACCATTTTTCGCTTCTTTAAAGAAGGTAAACAGTTGAAGTGAATTTCGTCAGCAGTAAAACCAATGTTAACGGAACAAAACAAACTGGCCCGAATAAAATTTTGCTTATCGAAAGTGAAACCAAATATACTTTGAAAACATGTATGACTACGTACATACATATAGATGAAAAATGGATTTACTTGACAAGTTAAACGATCGTATGTCCTGTTTGATGAGGAAGAACCTGTGAGATCTTGTAAAAGTAAGCACTTTATTACTAAAGTAATGTTCATGGTTGCATCAGTGACCAGCCTGCGGTATGATAACTCTAAAAGTAGTACTTTGACGGAAAGATTCGACTTTGGCCATTTTTTTATCAAAAACCTGTCAAACGAACCAGTAAGAATCGAAAAAGAGGAACATTGGTGACCAAAATCATCGAAAAATTAATAAAAAGTGTAATAAATATTATTGTCTCGCCTCTGAATACTTATAAATATTTGCATTAACTGTACTGTGTTTCCTAAAGTTTTAAAACTTATACCAATCCATAAGAAAGATGATAAAAAAGATATTGGAAATTACCGACCAATATGCATAACGCGCGAAATTTCCAAAATATTCGAAAAAATAATTAAAATGCAAATACAGGAATATTTTTAAACAAAGCAACTATACAGGGTGTCCCAAAATTCGACCGACAACGTTTAACTGGAGATAGTAGACCTAAAAATAAGTCGATATAACCATATTTATCTATATCCAAAAATGCAACCCCGAGGCGTCTAAAGTTGATTTCAAAAAAAAATTATACTACGCCCAAAGTAGAAAATATTTTTTAATGAAATTTTGTATACATGCATTTTTATAGTAGACACTCATTTAGTGAAAGTTTAACCAACTTTAGACTTCTGTAAATGGTGTGGGATGGCACGAGACGACTTAAAACATCAAAGAACTTTTTAGGTATTCAAAATTTTTAGTTAAAAATGAGTTGATTTCGTAGAAAAAATCAGGAGGAAGATTATTTGCCTCTTATAAATTTTATGTACGTTGTGCCATTCTTAAATAAAATTAAAAAATGATTTCATAATTGCTAAGTGAAATAGCCAACCAAACATACATTTTTAATTGAAAATTTATTTAATATCGTTACCATCGTAGAAAGCTTGAGTTGAGGCTAAATTATTGCTAAATGCAAATTAAAGTGACAGCTTTGCACCTTGATTTTTTGATTTTCTACTTTTAAAGTTTAAATTTACAAAATGAATCAATCGTATAGCTTGAATGAGTTTGCTGATATGCATTTAGTGTTGGGTGAATGTCATGGCAAGTCTCTAGGGCTGCTGCAAGGAGATATGCAGTTAAATTTTCCAATCGTAAAATACCTTACCATAAAACATTTTCTGCCGTGAAACGGGAAAGTTGCAACTACATAGGAAAACAGCTGGGCGTCTAAGACATCACCGAAATGTGGAGAATGAAGAGAAAATTTTGGAATTTGTCGAAGTGAATCCTAAAGCAAGTGTAAGAGAGCTTTCTGAGCAATTAAATAACAGTAAAAATAAAGTTCATAGAACTTTCAAAGAACAATTGTGGTATCCTTGCCACATGCAAAGAGTTCAGGAATTGCTGCCTATTGATTTAGACAAACGACTGGTATTATTTTGAGAATGGGTTCGACACAAACATAATAGGAATCCGAATTTTATTAAAGCAATTTTGTTTACCGACGAATCGTGTTTTACACGAAATGGGGTTTCGTTCAAGAGTTATGAATTTTTATATAAAATATGGCATTCTGGTAAATGAGTAAAGGTGTATTTTAAAAAATTAATATTTCGCTTAAATAAATTTCTTGAAATAAACTTATTTCTTAAATAATGTTGCTTTTAAAACTTAAATTTGGTTATCCCTTTGGTAATAACTATTAAATCAAAAATCATAGAGAGAATCGATAACTTAACACCCTGTATATAAAAGAATTAAAAAATCCAGTAGTCCATGATTATACCTTAACTTTTGTTTTTATTGTCAACCACGAGCTTTAATGGTGGATGCTTTTTGTGTCTCACAGATTTATTTAAACAATTTTATTAAAAAACAATAAAAAACATAATAAGTGCGTCATTTACACATTAACAATTACTGAAATCGAAACAGAAAAGACGAACGGTTAATTGAAATCGAATATTTTTTTCGTGCTGCTTAATGATTCCATGGTTCAGTGAATGGTGTTTTTACTTTTTTTTCTTAATTTTCAAGTTTTGGTTGTATCCAAAAATATGCAACTTCAAGGGTCAATTTACAACCTTATTATGAAACTATTTTAAAAAATTAAAAAGGCCATCTGCTAGTCTCTTTAATATACTTTCAGGATTAATTTACTAAAATCAAATCGATTAACTCTTAATTAAGTTTTGTTTATTTAAAAACCCCCGTACAATCGCCTAAAATTCTAGTGGCATCTCTTTCGCACAGTTATATGTTTCATTCGCCCATCGCATTTCCAAGGCACACACAAATCGGAGTTACACATTTTGCCGACTATCCTCTTAAAGGAAAAAGTTTATAAAACTCCAGTTGAGAGCAGGGATTACCTTTGGAGTCACATAGTTAATGCTACTCATGAAATAAGTCAAATCCCGAGAGTATTGGATTCAGTGAGATTCTCATTTTTGCTGCGAGTTCAGAAGGAAACCATTTTGAGCACTTACTTCGTTAATTAATTTATTTGATTGAATAAACCCAATTGTTAATGATTATTTAATCATTTTTTTAATTTTATTTAAGAATGGCACAACGTACCAAAAATTTATAAGAGGCAAAAAAACTATTTCTTGATTTTTTCTACGAAATCAACTCGTTTTTGACTAAAAATTTTCAATATCTAAAAAGTTCTTTAACCCTTTTCGGTCCTATGTCGGATTATATTCGACAAAATATTTTTCACGTTGTGGTCCAATGTCGGATATACTCTGACATTATTTTACAGTTCATTTTCTCTGAAATAGAGACCTGTAATGAATTGCTAATAGTAGAAAACTGTAAATTATTAGTTTACGAACATTCCGCAAATTGTCGCTAAGTGCATTTTAGATATTTGACACTTTTAAATTCAATCTTTTAAGCGCCTTTTATTTTTAAGTAACTATGGCGCGACGCAAGTTTTATTCAGATGCGGAATTAGCGAAATTATTAGAGGAAAGTGATTCTGAGTTCGATTTTAGTAATGAGGGTGAATTTAAAGACAACTGTAGTACTGATTTAGAATTTTGTGAAGAAGATGAAGGCGAAATTGAAATTGGAAGCAACTGGAAAAAATATTCTGCCAACGATCCCGAATTTCCTAGGTTACCATTTACGGTTTTGAGCCCAGGAATTCAAATTCCAAACAGCGGTAAATGTGAGAGAGAAGTCGATTTTTTCTGTAAGTTTTTCACTGATGAACTATTGAAGCAGATTGTTCATAATAAAAATAAATATGCAGCAGAAAAAATTCAAAAATGCAAAACCCCTTCCAAAACACTCTATTTGGAATACATGGAAGGAGATAAATCTGGATGAGATTAAAGCCTTTCTAGGAGTTATAATGAATATGGCACTACCAGCAGAATTGTTCAACTGTGCGATATGCTACTTTCAGTGTCCAATAGATCAGGGAATCACCTTTTTACGAATCGTTTTACACAGGACCTATGCTTAGTGAAGAACTATTGCGGCTTGGAATTCATACCACTGGCACTGGTATGACAAATCGAAAAGGTTTGCCTGCAGAAATGAAGAGCCGAAAATTGAAACTACATGAGCTGATTGCATATCAGAAAAATAACAGAATCATGGCCCTGCAGTGGAAAGACAAGCGAATTGTTTCTATGTGTTCAACTGTATATAATGGAGACACTGAAGAGACGCAACGTATAAACAAAGGCAATATTAAGACATTTAGAAAACCCATCGCTATTTCACAATACACCAAGTACATGGGTGCAGTTGATATGCAGACCACTACATTGGAAGTTATGCCTTTTGACGAAAATCGGTTAAATTTATTTATTTAAGAAAAGGAAATACTTTCGAATAAAACTATTTTAAACCTCAAAAAAATCGGTATTTTTAATATCAATTTCTTAAAATTTACTAAAATTCTCTTGGAAACAAAACAAATTAATATCAATATTAAACAATATATGAATTTATAAAGATTTTTATTACCTACTATTAAATACGCATCACCTGAACAAAGGTTAATAATAAATCCATACGCAACTTTTATTTGGAGCGAGGATTTAAGCAAATTCAACTGCGAATTTAAATAATTCGGTTGTGACGTTATCTGTTATCTTTAGAAGAAGTTGAGTTACACAAAAGAAATTGCACGTTTTTTCACTTTAACTGTGAGATGAGTGAATATAATTTTTATGGTAAACTCGAAGAATTGGTAAATCATGTGAAAACAGCTCACCCAATTACGAAGAGCGAAGAATGTTACAGAATTCCAAAATAACTATGAAAGAGTCTTACATAAGTATCCTTTTACTGCTGAGAAAATATTTAACTTGGATGAAACCGGCATAACAACAGTTGTCCAAGCCCCAAATGTAGTTGCTAAAAAAGGAACTAAACAAGTGGGGCAGGTAGTATCTGCGGAAAGAGGACAGTTGATCACAATGTGCGCCATTGTAAATGCTTGTGGGAATACAATACCACCTGTATTTGTATTTCCAAGAGCTGGATTCCACGACCAAATGTTATTGGGAGCACCACATGGTAGCCTGGGGCTTGAATATTTTGATGGATAATCATGAAAGTCATTGCGCATTAGTTGCTGTGCTTTGTGCCAGATATCATGGTATGAATTTAGTAATGTTCCCACCTTATTGCACTCACAGACTACAACCACTTGATGTTGCTGTTATGGGACCTTTTAAGTCAAAATTGTCAATAGCTCAGAATGATTGGTTAACAAATAATCCTGGAAAGACCCTAACAATCCATAAGTTGGCAAGTTTAGCCAACATTGCCTTTTCCACAGCATTCACGATTAAAAATATAACTTCAGGATTTTTAAAACCTGGAATTTGGCAATTTTTAAGAAATGCTTTTAGTGACGAAGATTTTGATGCAGCTATTGTAACAGATAGAACACTTCAAGAATCTCCTAAACGTCCACATGCAAATGTTTTTGAAGAACCTACCCAGTCCATCAAATGTGTCTTCTAAAAAAAATCAAATAATCGCTCCAGAAATGGTTCGACCTTTTCATAAAGCTGAACACTGATCTGGGAAAACTATGAGAAAAAAGAAGAAGTCAAGAGTTCTGACAGAATCGCCAGAGAAAAAGATAATTGAAGCAAAGACACTACTTCGATTATCAAAAAAAAGACAGGCCACTCTGAATTCAAGAGAAGCAGGAAAAGAAAGTTGTGCTCCAAAAAACAAAAGAATGACGAAATATAAAAATAACAAAAAACAAAGGTGTTTGAAGAATCTGAGACTAGTAGCGACAATTCTATTGATGACTCGTCACATAATCTAGATTCTGAAGACCAAGACACTCTTGAAGAAGAAGAAACAAATTCCCATGTCCCAAATCAGGGTGATTTTGTGCTGATAAAATGTCATTCTAAAAAATCAGTAAAACATTTCATAGGTCAAATTGAGAAGAAAATTAATGAAACTGGAAGTGTATATAAAGTAAAATACTTGAAACGAAGTTTTATTACGGCTGATGAATCATTCAAATTTGTTTTTCCTGAGCATGTTGAAACAAGTGATGTAAATCTACAAGACATACTATTAAAGCTACCTAACCCATCAAGTTCCGGAGGTACTTCAAGAGCTAAGGCTAGACGTCGTTTAATATTGACTTTAGTGGTCTTAATGTGTCTTGAATAATTTTTTTACTGAATGTTCAAAACTGCCCCAAGTCTGTTCAAAACTGCCCCATCCAAGGGGGTAGATTTGAACAATTGTAAGAATTTTTGAAATTGTTGAAATAAATAGTTCAAATAAAACATTAATAAAGTTTCACTTTACAAGAAATTAGTGATTTTCAAAAACCCGTTCAAAGGCTCCCCCCTTTCCCCTACTATTTTTGTAACCAGATGGGAAATAAAAAAAAACAAAATTAAATTAACAAAATTGAATTATTGAATAATCCATTATATAGTTATTTGTTTTAATAAATTTATTATAAATAAATAAAGGTGTATCTGTATACAAATAACGTTTTTATAAATTAACAAGCTAGTGCACTTTCGAATTAAGACTAATTCATCATCAGGCAAAAAAGTTTAAAAATATGTTCGTTAATCAAAAAATTTTTATTTTTAAACTTTTTTGCCTGATGATGAATTAGTCTTAATTCGAAAGTGCACTAGCTTGCTAATTTATAAAAACGTTATTTGTATACAGATACACCTTTATTTATTTATAATAAATTTAACAAAATTGGTTTATTCTTATATTATAATTCAAATTTTTGTTTGGTGCATATTTTACCTTTCCAATATTTGGTCCTATTCGTCATATAATTTAAATGTAGAGTTATTTATTTGTAATTTTGGAAAAACAAATTTTATCATTTGAAGTGTTTATTTTCAAATTAATAATATGTGTAAAAAATAAATTGCTATTTTATATAAATGTACTAATTTTAATAAAATAAGGAACAATTCTTGAAAATTTAGTCATGTTACCTAAACTATTTTAAGCAGGGTATTTTAAAATATTTGCCATTATGTAGCAATGTAGTAAATGACAGTTTACTATTTTCAAATCGCTGATTCTTATTTCATCACAGATATTTTAATTATAGTTTAGCCAATAGAAATATTATTACATCACATTTATTTACATGGTTTAATCACTATCAAGTTTAATCAAAGTTTGAAAAAAATTAAAATACTGGTATTTTTGTGCGATGCACATGCGACAAGTCGTCATCTAATAAAAGTAAAACCATAAAAATAAAAAACATACCAATAGCACTTAGATAGTGCCAAATATCATGATAATCGTAAAAATTCATAAGCTTGTATTCTTGATTAAACTGTCGAGACAAAGCTGGTGTCAGAGCCCACGAAATTGATTTATTTAAGAAACAGTACATAGCTGCTCCCGCACATGTGAACGAAATTACTATAAATAGCCAGGCTAATACAATAATTTTTTCCTTATGTAATAGCTAAAAGAAAGTATCATGTTAATTACTGTATAAAACTATAATAAGTACAGTACGAATCAACACCTGCAAACCATGCAATTATTTCCAAGAGTATATTAATTTTTCATCGATTTCAATATGAACAGGCGTTGGTTTGATGGTGACACTATTGACGCATTCGTGTAAACCTTCTAATAAATGCCTGAGCAATTTTTGAGCATCCTGCTGTGAGTACCCGATAAGGCGTGGTGCAAAAGGTTGCATTTGCGATTTTAAGGATGTTGTATTACAACACGATCCGATGAAGACTCCGACCACAATTCTTTTAGGACTTGTGGGAATGCTCAAAGACTTTACAACAGGTTATGGGCCCAGAACACATTCAATAGGAAATATTAATTTTTGTTATTGTCAGTGCAGAGCTATTAATATTTGTATAATTACAAGAAGTTATTAGTAATTGTTTGTTTTTGTAATTGTTTATTATGAAGTAATAGTTGTCCATCTCCACAACAAGTACACCTATTCAATTATACCTCAAAAAGCATCATTTGTATTTCAAAAACATCAATTTAATTTAATAAAGAATTTTTAATTTAAAAACTTGATTTTTTTAAAGTAGAGAGCGATAGAAAAAAACACTCTTTGTCAACAAGCAACATACTTTAAAAAAGCCGATTCTGGACAAGTCAGTCGCGTTGTTCAGATCAAGTCAACAAAGACACATTCAGTATTGTATCGTAGGTAAATCGAGTGATTCCTATTAAATTCTTTAATCTCAGACATCCAACCCAACCAAATTTACAATGCATTCAAAATCAACAAAACAAGACAACACGTGCTTAAGGTTCAACCAGAGGAAAAACAGGCTTTATGGTGAGTCAAATTTTACACGTTTTTCTTTTATTTTCCCAAATATCAAATAAGTTCAACGGTAACTAAATCGCGCTTAAACATCAACATTCTTTTCTCATATGAATAATTATTTATCATTAAATGTGTGATCTCGATTACAGAATTTTAAATATAAATGCAGCTTATGGTGGTGCAACTCATGACGCATTTATATGGAATAATAGCCAAGTTCTTTGGAACTTGGAAGCAGATATGAAATTGGTGATAGGTCTTCGTGGTTAATTGGTATACAGATTTTAAATATTTCTATTATAAAAATTATTTTTTAATGTAGGTAATTGTGACTATCCTTTGCAACCCTATCTGATGACACCATTTCGTAATCATCAAATTCCCCAGAAAACGATTTTAATATTTCTCATAAACGTGCTCGTATTATAGTTGAACATTGTATAGGTTTACTAAAAACCAGATTTGGGTGTTTACTAGGCGAAAGGGTTTAGAAGTATGAACGTCATAAGGTAGGTAACATAATAAATGCTCGTGCTATTTTATACAATATTATTATTGACAACAATATTCCAGAATCTGAAGAGATTTTTTTTAAGAAAATAATTACGAGGAATAGCAAAATGAAGGAGTTTTAGGAAACAACATCCTATTATTTTATTTTTTTGCAGCAGAACTTGTCCTAATTTCACCAGCTTTTTCATTACAGTTGCTTGCCTTGCATACTAGCTCCTATAGTTTTTAAAATTTTATTATTTTCCTCATCATATCAACTTTTAAATTTCAATCAGTGTTTTTGAGGTTAAAGATCACCACGTACAATTATTTTCGGTTGACCAACCTCTAACGGTACGATCCGTCGCCCGTTTTCGTTGGGTATTGGAATTTTAAAGTTACAGACTACCAATTTGTTCGTTAGGTCTCACAGACTTTAGCCTCTGAAGATATTTTTAAGAAATTTAAAATTCCAGCAGAAAAATTTAATGGCATTATAAAATATGCTCAAAGACATCCTCAAAATGCTTATCATCACTAATCGAAGTACTAGGATTTGAAGAATTACAATTGTGCCTGTTCATACACCCCGGATGGCAAGGTTAGGTTAGGTTAGGGCAAGTAGTCCCCTTTCCCACATTCAAGTAACAGCCTCCAACACACTTCATCGATTGACTCATACCTAAACTTTTAAAGTTGTTTACAATATTAACACTACAATAGGAAGAAAAACAGGGACACACGCTTCACACCAATGGTGCCCGTCGTGGTGACCATAGATAATATAATTTATATAGAATGTAAACTCAATGCTAAATTTTGATAACACAAAAAAACTTGGCCCCAAAAGTATAGATGGCGCCTCATGAAACTAAAGACAATATCAACTTGGCGAACCATTTTTTAGTTGTCAGAATTGATAGTTAAGTGATAGTTAGCATTCAAAATGCACCAGTTTCATGTTTTTTTAGAGAAATGTGTAATATAAAATGATACTTTTCGGAGTTTAAAAAGGTCTTGTTACTGTTTGTTACTGTATTTTTAGCAAATATTATTTCGAGATTCTAGGTATTCTTACTTTTTCTACTTATATCCTAATATGCTTACATATCTTACATTTTTAAATTTTTTTAATAATTTTCAAGAATACTTTTAAACTGGGTTCATAAAATTGTCCTTGTAACGTCTAAGTGAGACATTGTAAGGCTTTCCGGATAAATCCAAAGAGAATGGATTTGGATTTTCAAAAGACGTAAAATTTTAAAATTTATGTTTTGTAATTTGTTTTTGGGTACATCATACTTGTACTTTTATAACATCTAAAATCTACTTTAAATCTGTTTTACTGATTTACTATTTTTATGTAACTCTATACTATTTGTAATTTTTAAATAAAATGGTTAAGTATAAATTTTGTTTATATGTTATATGTTATATTCTACAAATAGGGTGGTTTTGTAAATACGTATCCTTAATTAGAGTTAATAAGTAATAAATTTCTATGAAAATTTAAAAATAAACCTTTCAAATTAAAGATACACGTTTATAAAATAATAAAACTATAAAATACAAACATAAAAATTGCAGATTCAAAATTCCCGCGCGTCTAAAAATACTTGGCCCCAAAAAACCAGAGGGCGCTTTGACGTTATCAGAAGGTATTATTGAGTTAGCATTCTATACGTATTATGTTATCTATGGTGGTGACTGACTAATGTAACACAAACTATGGAAAAACTAGGCAACGGAAGGGTTGGAAAACAAAGGTTAGAGAGGAATAGAATGAAAAATTATCGTATAAAAAATGTATTTCGTCAGGATTTGATCCAGTGACGGAGTTCTAAGTTGCACTATAACTTAACGCTTTAGCACACAACACCAACGATGATATGTATAGTTCGATATAATATAATCAAAGTTTTTCTGGATATGAAAATATTTCTTCCAATATTTCTTCCTCAAGTGAAACGTGCAAATCTCAAAATTATGCTAAGGAAGAAGACAATGATGAAGAAAATAGTGAAAATCCCCTTAATTTGCAACTAAATATTAGATAATGTTTATACTACCGGAAGTGAAAGATTAATAAAAAACCAAATCGTTTTTGTAATTATCAAAGAAAGGAATATGTGCTGTATTCATTTATTAGTTTTTCTACTCCCTACCATTTATTGTAACTTTATCCAATGACATTCTATTGAACTGTCGAATGGATAAGGGTATTATACCATCACTAGGGTGGATATGAAAATCAGTGTAGCCAACTGGCATAAAATCCGTAATGTAATTACAAATTAAAGCCGAAAATAACTTAAAATATCTTAAAATTTGTAATTCTTAGAAAGTAAGAAATTTAAAATTAACCATAATAAAAGAAAATATTGAAAAATAATGTAAAATAGCAATCTAGTTTAGTTTTTTTAATTCATGAAACGTCAGTGTCAAAGTCAGTCAAAACTTCATTAATGACCTGTCTGAAAGTAGCAATTGATTCTAGCAAATATTTTTTTTCGTAAATATAAGATTTTTATGAATTTTTTTTCTTGAATTACAACCCTCCAAGCATGATACGAGGGAAAAATGCAGAAAACAAATGTTTTCCTCCCTGACTAGGGGTGAAAAGTAATCCCAAAACAACAATGCTATTAAAATAAGGGTAAGGCCCCTATTTTTATATTTTTTTCTTGTAGACTATAGCTGGGAACATTTTTTGAACAAATAGAAAAAAATTTAGGGCACATGTTTCTAATTATTTTTTAAATTCGAATTAAAGACGGCATTTTTAGCGCGCGCAAAGACAGTAACATACTCTATTAAAAAGCAAAAAATACCTTATTTGCAAATTTTATTGTTTATATCATTAGTTTTGGTTATTTTAAAAAAAATATTGAGCGCATATTTTGTGTAATTTATTAAATTGCAATTAAATACAACGCACTTGGCGCGCCCTACTATTCTAAAGTTATTCACGTAATAAGTCCAAAGGCCCCTCATTTTTTGCAATTTTTTTTAGAACATCATTTATTTATATAAATGATGATTCTTCGTTCGGTACGATTATTAAAGGTAAAAAAATAAAACCAGCTTTCTTCGAACTAAGTTCTTTGATGAACGTTTTTTTATAAAATGTCGAAGTTTCGAGTATAGTTATACTCTTTCTCAAGACTATTTATATAACACGTCATTAACGTAAAATTGATTTTTAATAGTTTTTTTCAAACTTGTCAACTTTCGGAAAAATAAACACTCGATGATAATTTAATCTCAATTCAAAATACAGTGAGAATTTGCATTTTGTATTGAAATGATTTATCACTTAAATTATCATCGAGTGTTTATTAATTCACTGTGTGAGAATTTACATTTTGAATTGAGATGTTTTATCACTTAAATTATTATTTTATTTTATAAATTATTAATTATTTTTTGATAAGGAATCCAAAAATGTCATAATATACTGGGTGTTCCATTTAAAAAAATATAACTTTGGTTCAGTAGACCATGATGGGACACCCTGTATATATCGAAAATATTTTTAAATTGTGGGGCATGCATGTATCTCTATATGTTGGTGAAAACCGCAAGTCGATATGTTTTAGAGCAAAGAAGCTATAGACCGTGGGAATATGACTGGGTCACCCTGTATACCAATGAACTTTAATAATTTTGCCAATGAGATCGCTACTATTAGAGTAATAGGTCAAAATGCTACATTTCAAAAATAAACGGGCGTTGCCGAACTTTTTGTAGTTATCCATGATTGTTATGAATGATAAGTAATCAATAATTCCTATTATTCATAATAAAATATTACAATTCAATTCTCATTCAATTAGATTCAAGCTTCCAAAAAATAACGACGAGATTGTAGTGTAGACCGAACTGAACACGAGTTCTTCGATAGATTTCTTTCTTCAAAATAATAAAAATTCTTAGGAATATATGCACCTTCCTAAATTTATGTCCTTCGGAAACTGATCGGGTTAAGATAAAATCCGGACAACATGAAAATTCTATTAATATTCGTTGTACATGAAAAGTTTTATTATTTTTGTTGATTAAATTTAGAGTAGCAATACTTAATTAAATCGGGTTGTTTTTGTAAATATCTTTATAACTATTTACGAAAATAATCGTAAATAAACTCGTTTGAAAAAGGTATGCGAACCTGCTCTTTTCGTACAAATAGACAAAACTCAACGGAGTAAAAATAAGGCCAAAAGAGTCACCTCTTAAACTTAATATTTCAATTCATAATATTGTTTGCTTACTGATATTGTAACACCTCCCTTTCTATTAACGTTCTCATAGTATCCTTCAAATTTAATGTTATTATTTTTTTCTGTTAATTCACCTTCTTACTGTTGCATTTTGTATACTCATTATCATACAAATGTCATCTGTGTAAGTCACTTTTAAAGTAACAGTTTCGAAGTTATCACCTGTACCGTTGTTGGTTGGAAAATCATAGAAATAAAATCTAAAATATAAACAATTAGTGTTATCTTTTTATCAAATTATTACTATCAATTATATAATGCATAATTAATATTAAACCAATTAAAAGTAGGTATGCGAGATGACGATTTAATGTACTAATGCTTAAGAAATAAAATGATAATAATATTATGCAGTTTATAGTGCAGAACGGTAGCCAAATCTTTTATTTTAGGACTCGGTATTTTTTACAACATGGTTTTCCTCTTAAAGGTTTTATTATAATACCCTGTTCGCACTAAAAACTCACCCTGTATAACCATTTCTTAATTTATTTAATCTGATAATACAGGCAACAATAAAAATCTGTTAAAAGAAACCACTCCCGAACATAATGCACCAGCAAATGACAAAATGCAAAAGATAATTACACAAAAAGAAAACTAAGGAAGAAGAACACTTATGTATTGGCAGAAAAGGAATGAAAAGAAAATTAATGGAGATTTCAGGCTTTAATTTTAGTTTCAAATATAACATAAATAAGAAAACATGAAAAGATGATGACACAATGAACATTCGATAGTCATCTTTGATAAAAGAAACTTTTGGTATATGGTATATGGTAAAATTAAAATGGAAAAAAGAATGAAACATTCAATAACCATTGAGCAAAAATTAAATATTGTACGAGAAATCGAAAAAGCGACGAAGGTTAAAATTGTTGAATTTAATGTTGATAAATCAACAATTTAAAAAAATATTAAAAATAAAGAAAATTTAGAAATCTACATCGCCTCATGCTCTAATGTTCCGAAGCAGAAAAGTAGGATGAAAATCTTCAAATTCCCTGAAATGAAGCGCTTTATATACGTAGTTTTTACAATAGCGAGATTTAAAAAATATCGTCACAAATGAAATTTAAAATTAAAGAGTAAGGAAATTTGTATTCGAATCGAATTTACTGCGAGTTGTTTGGCAATAGATGGGACGGTATACAATTTCAAAAAAACGACATGATACTTGTCTATTAACTATATCTGGTAAATAACTTTCATGAACGCAAAATTTCAATCTGACCAACAGTGGCTTAATAAATATCGGAATTTCAAAAGAGTAAAAAGCCGTAATATTTTATTTTCTCGACATTCAGTGATCAGTAATAATAATGAACAGTAAGATGTGATTACCATTTACTATTCTTTCTTAAATAAATACATTTCAAATTGTTTAAACGTGCGGGAAATAGATCAGGGCCGCGATTCTCCAGTTCATGCGACGACGTTGCGCATACTTTTTCTGTCAAGTTGTTATTATTTTCTAAAATTTGAATTCTCGAGTGGTGGCAGTGACATCGCATGTACTTAGAAGCGAACGATATGAAAGTATGGGTCTTACCCATGCGATCGAATACATTTCATTCGAAGGCGTCAGATATTTATATATAAATAGATTTTACATCAACTGTCAACTGTTATATCATTCCCGTGTTTAATTCAAGTTACAATTATTAAAGTGAAGATCAACTTCACTTGGAACTGTGTTTGATCTGGAACAGATTAAAAATGAAATTGATGGGTCAATGAGGATATTTCGTTGTAGAGACTTTTATGTAAGCAGAAATTTTCCCCAATTGCCAAAAGATGAAGTAAATGTTAATTTTATGATTTTGGGTTAAATCTTAATGATTAACCACTGGATAATATTAAATCCATAGCCGGTTACAGGAATATGAGTACGTGATCAAATTATAAGAAAATATTTTAATAATGACATCATTTTTGACTTAAGTAAATATATTTTTTAAAAATCGACATCCACTTGTTTTAATTTTAAATTAAAAGGATAAAATTAAATAAAACATAACATAACATAAAAACTTTATTTTCCTAAAACCAACGCACGTGGTAACCAGTAAAATAGAACGGGAAATATAGGGAACCCTGAATTTTAGCGTTGTTGCCGAGTAAACGGTCGCTCGAATTTTCGAATACTAAAAAACGAAGCGAAGACCGTTCCAGAATACCAATAACGTTTAGTATGCGTTAAATTTCATGCGCTCATGAAAGTATACTGGAGAATCGCAGCCCAGATGGCCTATTTAGGTTTTCACTCGAATTTTTTCGCATGCGAATAAATTAGATGGATAGCGCCTAATCGCATTTTCGTGACGTGGTCGAATTTATGTTCGTATGCGGAATTGAAATTCGACTTGACAACGTCGCAATTTTAACAGTACCAACTGCAGAGTTCGAATTTCGAATACCTTTTGATTATAAAAATTAAATAAATCTATTGTCAAAACCTTCAAAATATCATTTACGGTTGAAAAATGGATAAGCAAAGAAGTGGTAATTTCAATGCAAATCAAAAAGAATATCTTGTTGCTTTCCTTACGAACCATCGGGAACCCAAAAGCGGAAAGTTTAATGAAGATTTTAGTTCCTCAATATATGGGGATACCAAATTAATAACTTGTTCGGCCGTCGCTTTGTCCAATCTATAAATTTTTATAAATTTTCCCTCTGAGAGAGTTTGGAAAGGGTCGGTTTGTTGGTTGAACACACCACCATGTTCAACCAAGTTTTCAGCTTCTTTAAGTGCCTCAATAGCCGCTAAATTAATAATTGCATCATCCATTATTATTACGCTTATTAAAATAAACCGTACGTCAAAATTCACAAGAACTAACTTCGAGTGCACGAAAATACACTTTTGTAATTCGTTCGAAAATTTGACGTAAGTTTGTATGCGAATACAATTTGATCGGCACGAAAATAGCCCCCCAGAGGGTTAGAACGAAATACTGGTTGAATTTATGGAAACCCGCCCTGAATTAAAAAGCGGAAAATCTTGTCCAACCTTTACCTATAAAACAAGCCTATGCCGTGGGACCATCTAAAAAAGATTGTAACCAGTTAACGAAGCTGCAACCAAATTCGACTAGAAAAAAGGAAAATGTTTTCGAAAACCCAAAAATTACACAAAAAATTTGAATAAAATCTGGAATATCCCATTTAATCATCGCAGTATAATGCGCAGTTTGTGTTTTGCAGCTGAAATTCCAAAATCAACCATTTTTCGCTTCTTTAAAGAAGGTAAACAGTTGAAGTGAATTTCGTCAGCAGTAAAACCAATGTTGACGGAACAAAACAAACTGGCCCGAATAAAATTTTGCTTATCGAAAGTGAAACCAAATATACTTTGAAAACATGTATGACTACGTACATACATATAGATGAAAAATGGATTTACTTGACAAGTTAAACGATCGTATGTCCTGTTTGATGAGGAAGAACCTGTGAGATCTTGTAAAAGTAAGCACTTTATTACTAAAGTAATGTTCATGGTTGCATCAGTGACCAGCCTGCGGTATGATAACTCTAAAAGTAGTACTTTGACGGAAAGATTCGACTTTGGCCATTTTTTTTATCAAAAACCTGTCAAACGAACCAGTAAGAATCGAAAAAGAGGAACATTGGTGACCAAAATCATCGAAAAATTAATAAAAAGTGTAATAAATATTATTGTCTCGCCTCTGAATACTTATAAATATTTGCATTAACTGTACTGTGTTTCCTAAAGTTTTAAAACTTATACCAATCCATAAGAAAGATGATAAAAAAGATATTGGAAATTACCGACCAATATGCATAACGCGCGAAATTTATACAGGAATATTTTTAAACAAAGCAACTATACAGGGTGTCCCAAAATTCGACCGACAACGTTTAACTGGAGATAGTAGACCTAAAAATAAGTCGATATAACCATATTTATCTATATCCAAAAAAGCAAGTGGCAATCCAATTTTCTTTGAGAAATTGTTGATAAAATATACCCAATTTATCAAATCACGCACATTAAGAAGGAATCTCCCAATTTCTTGTATTTTAAACCATTCAACAAATTTGATCATTTTGTTTGCGACATCTTCTTTATTCAGTGAATTATCTAAATTGTCTGCAATAATTTTAATCAAATCCCTAGTGTTGTAGCAAGTTTCACGCCATATTTCCGTGAAACGATTAAGCAATGCTGGTGATAACTCCTTTTTACCATAATCACCGCCAGGACTCATTGTCCCAATAAAACGGAATGATTTGTGGGCAGTTATAATTTCCAAACCTTTTTTTGCAAGGAGCAAGGTTCTTTCTGGCTCTAATAGGGAATTTAAGCTTTCCAAAACATCAGCTAAGGAGATTTGATCGGTTAAAAATAAACTTGCGTTTAAGAGAGCTTTAACTAGTGGCCCATTAACCCACTCAAAAATTTTATTCAAATTTCAAAGTGATCACGTATAGGTCTTAATCCTCCTATAAAATCACTACTTTCTGTGTGCATATGACAATTTAGAGTAACTAAATCTTGATTATAACCACCACCGGTTTCACCAACCAACAAAACTGGTTCATTAAATTCCATAGCCTTATAAACCAAAACAGCTAACATTCTCATATTTTGAATCCAAACTATAGATACGGCTGTATGTTCTTCCAATTTTTTTCAAAATAGGCATTGTAACTGGTGATGTAGAGTCGCTTAAATTAAACAACTTATCAATACTGATTTCACGTTTAAAATGTTTTTTTAATTACAACTGCTATTTCATTTCGTTCATCAACTCTTCGGACTTTACCATCAAGAAGTCACTTGACACAGGGTCAAAACAAAAAAATCGATTTTTTTCGGAAGAATCGCGCAAATAAATGAAAGAACTCCTCCGAAGCCGCACATTACCTTAAAAATCGCTACGCGTGGCTGCAAGCGGACGTGTATCAACACGTTCAGTATCTATATACGATGACGATGTCTTAAAAATTGGCAAAATGCGAGCCGAATCAAAATTTTTGCACATTTTTCGACTTTTTCCAGCGAAACATGTAGCATAATTATAAATAAATAATCATGTTGGATATTAGGAATTTTTTACCCCAAATACTTATAAACATTTATCCAAATTTCTGGAAATTCACATACTTCCAAAATGGTATGAATCGATCCAGGAATATGTACTGAATCGAACGCAATTAATGTTTTTAAAAAATTCGCACGTTTGACTTTAAAATCGGAAATTAAAATTTCTACAAAATTTCACTAAAATGACGCGCCTTCCAAAACCCATAAATTAAACACCTCCGAAGCCGCCCAAAATCTTAAAAATCGCTACGTGACGACAAGGGGCCGACTTTAGCGACGGTGAATAACTATATTTCGTGACGGTCACTTAAAGTTTGACTTTACAGCCACATCAAAGTGGTCGATTTTTGCCTATTTTTTTTAAATTTTTCGCGTGTAAATTTTTTTTTGGGTGTAGGGGGCAACCGACCCCCCACACATCATCTATTTTTTATTGTCTTTCATTTTTAAAATATTTTTAAGGCTTGAAACTTTTCAAGGAAATCGGTTTTTATTTTTTTACTCCAAAACTATGAACGTTAGCGATTTGATATATTTACCGAAGGTGAGTATCGTACACGGGCTCGTTTTAAAAAATATTCGGTTAAAATCGGTGCATTCGTTTTTTTGCAAAAAAAATCGCAAAGTTTTTGTAAAATTTTGCTTCAAATACGGCCCTGGAAGACGCAATTTCCAACAGACAATAATAATTTGGTGGAGCAGGTGACGGGGCGAATTTTAAGCTATTAGACGTCCTGCGGGGTTGAATAGTTTCAAAGATATTAATTATTTTGTGAAAGGTAAAAAAATTCAGAGCAAAATTTTTATAATTTTTCATAAATTTTATAATTTTCATAAAATTTATAAAATTCTTAAATTTCATAATTTTCACCATTTTTATAATATTCATAAAATAAATAATTTTCATAAAATTCATAATTTTCATAAAATTCACAATTTTCATAATTTTTATAATTTTCATGTGCTTTCATGTATTTTCATAAATTTTATGTATTTTCATAATGTTTATAAAGTACATAATTTTTGAGTTGTCACAATTTTCGTTGTTTTTTATAGATTAGTTTAGATTTAATTTAAAAGTAACCTAACCTAACTTAATAAATATAACTTCAACAGTGTTATTATTCCTTTCTTATTCATAGTTTTGATAATAATGTTCACAAAGCTATTTCGAATAAACAATAAATGTTTTTTGCTCTAAAAATATGGACAATTATTATTTTGTTTAAAATAATTTTTTGAAAAACTTAAAAAAAATAAAAATACAATGCTTTACAACACCTGAAAATTATGTTAAAATTCCAACACGAGTTACAAATTAGCCGTCTAAATTTAACCAAAACATCAAAAAATTGAAAAAATATATTATATTTCTTGATTTTTTAATTTTTGGATTTACTGATTTCTTAATATTTTAATTTTTTGATATTTTGATTTTTTGAATTGTTGATTTTCAAATTTTTTAATTAATTTTTCAATTTTTTAGTTTTATGATTTTATAATTTATTTAAATTTTCAGTTACTTTAAAGTTTTGCGTTCTATTTATCATTTTACACTCTGTATACTGTATAATGTGAAGAGCCACTCTCGAACGCCAAGCCACCTTCAACTACCCGCCTAAACGAGCTGTCAACTGTAATTGCACTAGCATCTTTCCTTGCGAACAGAGCTCTTGCAATTTTCTCAGCCTATTTCCAAACTTTCTTTAGCAATTACTGCTCATTTTGTCTTTTTTAAGACACTTTTGCTTTCAGCTTTCACCGTTTTTAATTGTCTGTGTTGTATTTTTCATCTTATTTTGTTTGTTTTAGTGAGTTTTTTAGTCAGTTACAGCCAGCCCGGTGAGTACCATTTTAGAGTATATTTTTAGTATTTACCTGAGCATTACTTGATAAAATTGTTACGAAGCATAAATTTATAGTTATTTTATATTAATTAATTTATTTATTTAATATTTAAATATTTAAATATTTAGATTTATTAATTTTAACGGATATGTCAAGTTTTTTTTCGAATCGGGTACGCATAAATTCAATTTAATATCACTACTCGCAGTTGCTTGAGAATCCCTAAATATTATCGATAGCACAATTATCCACAGTTAAACTATTTTGTTATATTAACACTGCTTATGATAGATTATATTTTTAATCAAAACGTAACAAATTTATCAAAATGTCATTGACCTTTTTGTTGCTCGGTTTGACCGATTATGCACAATACATTTAAAATTTATATCGTTGTGGTGAATAATTTCATGGGTTTTGTTAAATGTTCTTTTTTGCATTGGGTAAACATAAATTCAAATTTACTTTACAACTCGCAGATGCTTGAGAAGCAGTATCGATAGCTCAATTTTATCAAGACAAACATTATTATCTTATCAATGTAACTCTGCTTATGGTAATTCATAATTTGAATCGAAACGAAATATATTTTTCAAGATATCACCCAGTAAACACAAAGGTGGTGGTTACGTATTTGTTGGTGTTATTTAGGTATCGTTATAACGTACCACATGGTAGGTACATATATGCATAAACTTACGTTATAAGCGCAACGTAGTTTTACTACGTTTCAATTGGGTGTGGACCAAGTATTATTTGACACGTATGATGGGCAACGTATATGTTCGTATAAATACACGTAGTGAGCATAACGTAGTTTAAAGTAGTTTATAATACGTAGTATTGCAGCAAAAATGCAACGTATGAACAACGTACGATATAAACGTATATTTAAGTATACCGAAAGGTTGCGGATGCTACGTAGTTTTTAATACGTAACATTTTAAGGAAAAATCTTACGTATCCACAACGTATATAACAAACGTATCTTTAAGTATAAAGAAAGGTTGCGGGTGTTACGTAGTTTTTAATACGTAACATTTTGAGGAAAAATCTTACGTATCCACAACGTATATAACAAACGTATCTTTAAGTATAAAGAAAGGTTGCCGGTGCTACGTAGTTTTTAATACGTAACATTTTAAGGAAAAGTCTTACGTATCCACAACGTATATAACAAGCGTATCTTTAAGTATAAATGAAGGTTGCGAGCGTTACGTAGTTTTTAATACGTAACATTTTAAGGAAAAGTCTTACGTATCCACAACGTATATAACAAACGTATCTTTAAGTATAAATGAAGGTTGCGAGCGTTACGTAGTTTTTAAAACGTGGTATTTGAGAAAAACTGCCACGTATATATTACGTGCCCAAATTACTATAATTATACGTAAAAATTCAGACGTTTTGAAACTTCTGTTAGGTTTTTAGGTGTGGTCACAGCAGGTCACAGTGTGAATTGAAAGTGTCGTTTTATTAGTTATAAAATTAGTGTTGATTAAAATTCTATCTACATTGACTTAATTTATAATAAGTTAAGATGTCGGTATGTAAATATTTATTTATGATTTATATTAGAATTTAATTTTTTTAAATACTTTTAGGTTAAAAAATATTCTAAGCGACATTTGCGTCGAATGGTAACTAACATTTTAAATGCAGAAAGTAATTCTTTAAATGCAGAAAAAACATCATTATCGGCTAGTGCTACTGATGCGAATATTGAAAATAATAAAAAGGTCACATTATTAGGTGAAGATCAAAAGGAAGTCCGGGAAGCTGTAATTGATAATAGCAGTGCTACTTCAAAACCGTCTACGTCTACGTTTGTTTCTGATCGTATTGATGGAATGGAATCTTTAGGTAAAACTATTAGTGATACATCACTTTCTAGTGCTTCATTCAGTTCGAGTGATACCGAGAACGACGATTATGATAAATATAATAAATTAGAAAATTTTTGTAATGTTAAAAACGTAAATACCGAACTTCTACATCGGCAATTAAAGGAGTGGGCAATAAAATACAATGTAAATAAAAACACAATTAATGGCTTACTTAAAATTTTAAATTTACATCATCCAGATCTACCACGGGACACGAGAACCCTTTTAAGAACTCCTCGTTCTGGGACTTGCTTGATAAAAGAAGTTGATCCTGGCAGTTACCATCATTTTGGGCTTAAGAGCAGCATACAGTATCTCTTTGAAAAACATTGTTCGGATGCATTTAATGGTCCTATTTTATTTAATATAAGTGTAGATGGGCTGCCAATAAGTAAAAGTTCTAACAGTCAGTTTTGGCCAATCCTTATTAATATTTCAAATATTTCGTTTCTGAAAGAACCTGTAATTGTTGGTCTATACCATGGACTTAAGAAACCAAATGATGCCAATGATTTTTTGAAAGACTTAGTGGATGAATATAATTCTATAAAAGATGGTATTTCCTTCTTCATTAAAAATGCAATTTGTATAACTATTGATTCCCTGATTGTAAATTGTATTATTGCGGATGCGCCAGCAAAATCTTTTTTGCTAAATATAAAAGGTCATACTGGCTACAGTAGCTGCACAAAATGTGTTATTGAAGGGGACAACTATAAGGATCGCATAGTTTTTGTAAAATCTGATGCTAAACTACGTACAAGTTCTGACTTTTTTAATCGTGTAGACGAAGATTTTCATCATCCAGGCCCACCAAGCATTATTTTGGAATTACTTCAGAATCCAGTGCAGCAAGTTGTTTTAGACTACATGCACCTAGTTTGTATTGGTGTAGTTAAGAGGATTTTAAAATTTTTTGTACATGGTAATGCATCCATCCGGCTAAAACCACTTCAACTTCAGGCAATTTCAAATAAAATTAATTTATTTAGACAATATACCCCTGTAGAATTTGCACGTCTTGGAAGGAAAATTGAAGATGTTGATAGGTGGAAGGCAACAGAATGCAGACATTTTATATTATATTCAGGACCATCAATAATGAGGCAGTTTTTAAGTAAGACCCAATTTGTGCATTTCATGTCATTGCACACAGCGATGAGGATATTATGTTCTCCAACGGATTATAACACCCTTAACGAGTATGCAAATTCGCTAATGATATATTTTGTAGAAAAATACGAGCAAATATATGGCAGGGAATTTGTAACACATAATGTACATAATTTGATACATTTGGCTGCAGATTCTGCAAATTATGGTCCATTGGATAACTTTAGTGCGTTCCCATTTGAAAATTATTTACACAAAATAAAATCATTTGTAAGATCAGCAAGATTTCCATTAGAGCAAATGTATAATAAAATAATGGAAGAGAGGGTAAATATTAAATCAGATCAAATAGAAGATAGTGTACAATTAAAAGGATTATATTATTTAAATAAAAATAAAGCTACTGAATTTTATACAACCCTAATAGGAACTTTTTTTACAATCAAAGTTGGTTCTGAAGGAGATAATTGTTTTGCCACCAAGGACAATAAGATTCTATCTGTAAATACAATTTTTAAAAACACCAAAGATAATGATATTTACTTGGAAGTCAATTATTTTGAAAACAATGGCGAAGATATCACATATCCGTGTAATTCTACAATAATTAAAATATTTATCGTGTCTAATTTAAGTGATAAAAAATGTGTAATTTCGTATAGTGACTTAATTTATAAGTGTTTAAAATTTCCATTGAATGATGGTAAAGACAATTCATTTAAAATAATGCCATTATTACACAGTGTCCAAAATTAAATATTTTTTGCAAAACAAGACTTTACATCGTTTCCCACCAAAATCTCACCTGATCGGTTTTCGGTTACGGGCTGCACACCATCGCGCATGATCACTGATCACGCATGGCGCATGGACATGGACGCATGGAGGTTCAGACAGGAACGGCGAGGTCTAAACCAGTTTAAACCTTAAACCTTTCAACAACACACAGTTAAAAGTGCATCGTGCAGCCATTTATAATTATCCACGTGCTTCTTGGTGCTTCTAGTCTTATTCTGGCTCATGTGTGGTTTTTTAAAAGATAGCGACTATCATGTTAAATCAAATAAAAGTGATTTATTTAATTTTTTTTAAATTATAGGAGTTACCCAATTACCATAATTTTAAATATTTGTTTTTTAAATAAATTCGTTCGGACAAGCTATTCATTAGTACAATAATATACACCATTATACATATTAACATTATTTTCTCTATAATTATTCAAGAGCAAAAATAATATACTTAAATATGATAAACATATTTTATTTTTTATACCAAATTTAAATTTTTATTTTCCCCAATGTTTTATTTTATGCACTAATTAAAAAAACATTTTTAATATCTTTTAATGAATTCTTATATTTTATGTAATCTATTGTTAACAAGTACCCTAAACATATTCTTTTTATTAATTATAAAGGCAGAAGCAGATAAAGAGAATAGAAATAATACTTTCCACGTAGTAATGGAGAAAAAAGAAAATGGGGAAGAAACATTTTCGATTATTATTTCTTCCTGGATATTGTCTATTAACGACAATGTATGTACAGCTTATTGGCCTCCCGAAAAGGAATTCCAAAAATCGTTAAAGTTCTTACGAACTCCAAAAAGTAATTGGAAAACATTTGAATCGGAAATAGTAGCATCATATGGTGAGTTAAATATAATATAATTTTTGCTTATTGTTAAGTTTTATTTTACATAGATACGTATGAGAAAGCCAGAAAGAAAGAAGCTATGTTAGTTGCCGCATTATCCAGTGAAAATGAGCCTGACTTATTGCAGAAGAAAAAAAGAAAATCTAAAAAAAAATTACATTTTGATGAACATTATGATAGTGAGCTTGAGGTGACTCCCCCACCGTCAGCACCTGTTTTAAATAAAACTCATATCCAAAGCTGTAAGTAATATAAAAGAAAAGTAAAACAAATATTTATTAATTTAACGTTAATGGCAATACCTTATTTCATGCTTTTTTTATATTTTAGTAAGTGGTGACTTGATTCCAATTGAAATAGTCTCGGAAATAGTAGATAATGCTTTGGCTTTGGAAAATGTAAATATTCAATTTGCTGGTGAGTATTATTTATATACACATATAAATTTCCAGAAACTTATTTAAAAAAATACTGCAATGGTGAAATTATTATAGTAATTAAATAATAATAGATTTGATTTCACTTATCTTACAATAAATAATGAGTACCATTTGGCAAAAATTTGTTTAAAAAACTGAATTAAAATATTTGCGTTAAACATTAAAATTCATCGTTGTTTCTTGAATATATTTCAAGTTAAAAATTAAATTTAAAGTTTTGTAAAAGTTCCACTGATTCTCATGAATATTTGTATTATTTTAGAAAATGATGAATCTCAAATTTATTTGGATAACCCACACACACCAATTGGAAATACCTATAATCCAGAGGCAACAACCAAACAAAATGCTGGTAAGAGTCCTAATAGTAAACAATTAACTTTATTGCAGTTGAAAAATTGAATTTACATTAACATTTTGTATTTTAAGGGTTTGATCAAATAATGAATAAATTAGATCTAATGCACAAAAAACAAGTACAATTAGAATTGTCAATGAAACAGTTAACCGCCTCATTTAATCAAATGGAAGCTCGTACAATGGTTCAGAATTATTCTGTGGGTTCAAATAATAGATTGGAGTTTATTTTGGATCTTCCTTTACAAAATATTGAAAGTATGTTGGAATTCGAAGAATCAATTAAAAATGATGACAAAAAAGATGCTTTGGTAAGTATCCCTTACTTTTATGCATTTCAAAGTTTGAAGCAGTCTTATTTTTAGTTTAATTACTTTAAACACATTGGTGGAACCACTGAAAGAAATGCTGTGCAGAGATGTCTTTCAAATTTGTTATCAAACAAATTGTCAAACGAAATATCATGGTGTGGCAGAAAAGGAAAATTTAAAATAGGTTCTTTATCTATTTTTAAAATTATGTTTTGTAAGTTTAATTAAAATTATGTAAATAACAAAAATGTATAAATTAATTACATTTTTAGCTGGAATACGAGAAAATTTTCCTCATATTACAGAGAAACTGTATGAACAAGTCATTATGGATTACCTTAAATCGAGTAAACAGAGACTGGAGAGAGAGAAAAACAAAGAAATGAGAAATAATTAAGGTATTTTTGTTAAATGTGTAATGATCAATTTATCAGTTATATTATATGTATATTACATGCATAATTCTGTTCCTCAGTATTAGATATATCAATTATTTAATTTTTCTATATTTGTAAATTACCGTGAAGAGTATAATCTGTTATTTAACTTTTTTAAGAAATTTTATTTATTTTTGTGATATTGCAAGTTCCAGAAATTATTTTTGTTACAGCTTCTTAACTTATATAATCTATTACAAATGTTAGATTACAGTTTATTTGTTTCTAATTTATATATATATTTAAGTATTATTTACTGCTAAGCAAACGATAGGAATTCAGATTTGGTATTAAAGTTGCTTAATTCAAAATCATTTTTATATTATATAACAATTTTTGATGTTCCTATAATATGTATTATTTTGTTTCTTATTAGTTTATTTTTATAAGAATTTATTTTTTGTTGGTTTTTAAAAGTTAAATTATATATTATATCTAATAAGTACATAAATTTTGCTAGTTTTATTTTTAACCAAATAACTAATCTTTATTATTTAGTCTTCTGGTATTTATATAACGAAGTATATATACCTACACATTTTATTATAATTTTTAATTTTAGTTTTTGCATTCTTCAAAAAATAAGAAAACTTTTTTAAATTAAGAAATTTGAAAAAAAAATTAAAATTTCGTCAACGAAACTAAAGTTTTCATTATTTTTCGAACATTTCAAAAAATTATTTAAAAATTTCTCAAAAAGTATTATAATATACTGAAGTGATACGTGTTTCAAACGTTCGATTTACGGTTAAAGAACGTATTGGATAGGTACATATACCTAGGAACAACGTACTGTAGAAGTTCAAATAACGCTACCGGAGGTATTTAATTGTGTTTGTATTGGGTAAAAACACGTCGTAACAACGTAGGGTATAAGTTTCAAGAACGTTTTTGGAGGTATTCGAAACGTATGTATAACGTTAGCAAACTGTTAATATACGTTTAAAAAAACGTTCTCATACGTCCCAGGTACGTAGTACTACGTATACATGTCACGTTATAATACGTGCGTACTACCCATTTGTTACGTTTTTTGCAACGTATATACTACCCCAAAAGGCGGACATTATACGTATACCAACACCAACCATAACGTGGATAAAACTTTGGTGGTAACGTTACAAGTAAAATGAAAACGTAACTAAGAAGTTTATAGAACGTAACTGTGTTTACTGGGCACTTGCAATCAATTTGGTCAGGGCAAACATCATGCATTTATTTTAACGCTGCTCACGGTAGCTAATAGATGGAACCAAATGTTACCGATTCATAAGTGTTTTTACTTACGATTATGTAATCTACATGTTTTTGTTGTTCACTTTGACTAATTACGAACCCTACATTTATATCTTTTGAGTTTTCTTAGCATCGAGTAAACATTAGTTCAAATTTACTTTACAACCCGCAGACGCTTGACATTAACAAAGCAGCATCGATAGCTCCACTTTATAAAGCTAAAAAATTTTATTGTTATTAGTTTTTTTTACGCTGTCCGTTTGTAATTAGACCTTGATTATCATGACTTGGATTACGACCATGAATTTTCCCTTGCTCGCTTCGACTAATTGATTAGATCAGGGGTGAGCAACCTTTTTTTACCAACGGGCCAATTTAAATTTTAAAATTTTTTTGCGGGCCGCACATAATTTAACACTTATTAATAATTTTCAAAACTTTATTTGAACGAGTCGCCGACAAGTGAGTAACTCGTCACAAAAAAATGTTTCGGTTTAGTATGTACTACCATTTTATTATAACTAATTTCATAACATTATATTGATGGGAGAAAATCGATAAAATAAATTCAATTTTAGAAATGCTTGGCGGGCCGCATAAACATGTTTAACTGGCCGCAAGCGGCCCGCGGACCGCGTGTTGTTCATCCCTGGATTAGATAAAATTACTATCACATCTTGACGTCGGTATTTAAACTCTAATTAAATGTACTTTTAGATTAACTTTTTCATTCCATTCGGTTAGTCTTGATCTCATATTTATTTTTTTCAAACCAAGGAAACTTGAGATTGTCATATTTTTGATTTATTGCTGCTTACGGTGAGTGATTCGAACAAACATGTTTTTTCTTACGATCACTTTATTTAGATGTTTTTCATGCACGCCCTTACTCCCTTTGTCAATCATTGTCTTATTTTATTCGTATCGGTTAAACATATAAAATTTCTTATCTATTTTGCAAAACATGAGATACCCGAAACAAGATTGTGAATATCTAAATTTATCAAAATAAGCTTTGCTATTTGATACGATCTAAACTCTCATAATTTTATTTCATTATTTTACTGTACTTTTACAGTATTTTTATAACGACCATCTAAAATATAAATTTTACATGCTTGAACCAACTAAATTTTCCAAGAGAAAGTTATTCATTAAGCTTAAATATTTTGGTTAATTTTTTAACATTCTGTAAAATTTTAGACGATGCCTAAGAAGACCAAGGGAGGAAGTAGGTGGTGTAAGAAGAGGACGAATCTAACCCTCCAAATCCAACCAATCCTCAGCATCCCTTCTAGCAAGTACCCCGTCCTTAAATTTACCCGAACCTCCTATCCTTACCAGAATGGTAACTCCTGAAATTTCCTATTCGCAGATGGCGGCCTCCTAACCCGAACCTGAACCCGCGCCAGATGCTGTCCCAGAAGATTTTTTGTCTTTGTATGAAGGTAAATATTTTAAGATCCACCATACAATTTTTTAACTAATTTCTTCAAGTTCATGTCCAAAAAGAATTGCCCAAGGAGAAGAGAGACATTTCTTTTAATTTCAGATTTTCCAGCTCTACCCACGTCAGATGGATCCGAACCACCACCGGCAGTATGTATAATTGACCTTCCAGATCATACTTACGATTCTCTTTCAGATGTACAACAACCGTTGTCTCCCCCAGCAGCCATAAGAAGAAAATCATCAAGGAGTCGTGAACAACGGAGAATGGAAACGGAACGTAGGAAGAAGGAACTGAAGAAGAAGTACCTCCTAAAATTGAAGAGAAAGGGGGCTACGGAGAAGGCCAAATCGCCAACCCAAAGGGAGTTCAACTACGAGTCTCCTAACTATTATTCGTGTCTGGACGTGGACACATCAGATGACGAAACAAGTGGTAAACTATATAATAACATGTATAAATATTACATTTTTATTTCAAATCCAATTCACGTTCTTATAACTTTAATTTTGGCTTTGTTGGGTTAATCTCTGGTAGGACTAATAAAAAAACACAATAACAAAAAAGGTTTTTTTTTATTAGTCCTACCAGAGATTAACACAACAAAGCCAAAATTACATTTTTATGTTATATTTTTTTTTAGTTTCTGTCACGTCATCATCTGTGGCATCTAC
Organism: Stenus bimaculatus; assembly: GCA_963971135.1. NCBI lineage: Eukaryota > Metazoa > Arthropoda > Insecta > Coleoptera > Staphylinidae > Stenus > Stenus bimaculatus. The sequence goes on from OZ020181.1 coordinate 38,944,263, forward strand.
TCCAAGAAGGCGGGGAAGACCTTCAAAGAAGCAAGTCGGTGAGTAACTATTTAGAATTGAAATTTTATCGATTTTGAAAAAAAATCACTTTTCTTTCCTAAAAAAAATTTTTTACAGTAATCTTATCTTAATTATTTATTATATTTTATTATTGCAGTTTCATCCGCCATGCCATCCGGATCGACACCGAAAACGGCGGCACATGAATTTTCCGATTCGTCCATGGACGGTATGTAAATCAATTTTTTAACTTTTAATAAAATAAAGGTTTTTATACGTAACATTAATTATTTCATGTTTTGTTTACAAATACATCTTCAGTGCCAACGTCAACGCCAAGAAATCGGGGTAGACCACGCGTAACCTCAGCGGGTGAGTAATTTTACAGTTAATACTTTTCGCACCAATTAAAAAATCAATTGTTTAATAAAAAAAATCATTATTTACATCCATACAATCTACCGTATTTATACGTATTGTAATTTCATTTTAGTTTCATCCGGGTCGTCCTCCACCCCTTCGACGGAAGGCAAGAGGAGAGGAAGGTCTTCGACTGGAGGTGCTCCGGGTGCCCAAAAAGAAAACGACAGAATCGCATCTAGTAAGTAAACAAATAATTTTCATCATCCTCATCATCATTTTCACTATAATAATTTAAAATATTTCCCAAATACAATTCGTAACGCGTATCTTTCTTTTTAGGTGAACCTCATTTGAAGGCACCCGCGACGAGAAGGTGCCTAAGATTATCCTGTCGCTCTTACAATGAAGGTGAGCCGATTTTCAGCAAGAGGAAACGAATCCCCCTGGGCTCCGATTCTCCAGTGTATGCGCTCACAAAAGTATACTTTTGGTGTGGCATAAAATTTATCGCATGCTAAATAATGAAGGTATTCTCGAACACCATTCACTGTGTTTTATAGCATTCTACTATTTCGGTTGAACAAGACTTGGCAACGACGCTAAAAAAGCAGGGTTCCCAATATTAGCTAAATGAAAACTGAGAAAACAAATACGTCTATCTCTCACAGACTTTAGCTTGGTGTTAGTTTTTGTTATTTTAACTCTAACCTCTAAATTAAAACGGTAAGTTTTTGATTTTAAAATTATTATCCGTGTGCTGTAAGTATATAAATTGTTTTTAATTTATCCTAACATTTAATATTTAAAAAAGCAATTGAATTGATATTTTTCTTATGAAGTCTATTTTAAGATCGGAGGAGCAGAAGGAGATGCTAATAGAATTTGTCGAGAGTAACCATTCTCTTAAATCTGGGAAATTCACCTCGAAGTTTACCTACAAAAGTAGTCAAAATTTATGGAAATCTTTTGCTGATAAAGCAAATGCTGTTGGACCAGCGAAAAAAGACTGGTTTCAATGGAGAAAGGTATTTATTCTTTTAATCTTTGACTTTAACTTTATAGTCATTTTTGAAGTGTATGTTGTTTTACTTGTTAATTCTCAGAATACAAAAATTGTTTCATTGTAAATATTAAATCATTTGAGGTAAAGGTTATAAAACCAAATGGAGGTATAGTTTATTTTTTCGCACTGACTGGTGGCACGTTAACGTGCCGTAATAATTAAAACTGCAGGAACGTGTATGACGTCACGACTTACGTGCCGGTAAAATTATTAAAAAAGGAACGTGGGACCGTGAACATAGCGTAAAGTACAAAGTACCTCGGAATTAACTTAAACCTGATAAAATATATCAATCAACGCCTGAATTCAATAATTGCGTTTGTTAGTTTATTGTGTGAAGATTTGAAGAGAGTTAGGTGAGTTATTCACTGTTTCTTTTTTAATCTCCGTAAGTAAATGTAATTTATATAACACTTTCAATCTTCTATTAAATAATAATTTAATAATCTCTTTAATTATAAACAGGCATAAATTAAGCTTTACTTATGTAGGTTTAATGAAATGAAAAATGAATTTGGATTCTAAGCCTCGTTCTGAAGTAGATCTTAACGATAATGTTACAAATGCTGAATTTGAGGCTAATTCTGATAAGCTACCGATCTTGGGCCAGAAATTTGCAACATATGAAGACCTTGAAAAGTTTATCAAAAATTTTGAAAATAAAGTGAAACAAAAATATTTTAAAAAAAGAAGTAGAAAATTGACTTCTCAAAATAATATTAAAAGGCACATCAAATCTTCTTTAGTTTACTATGAGATAGAATATTGTTGTGTACATGGGGAAGAAAGAAAAAAACGAGGCAATGGATTAAGACAAACAAGGTAGGTAATTGAACCATGCTTATTACATCTTATAATAAGATGCCAATTAATATTAACCATAAAAAAACAATTCATTTCAATATTTCAAATGTGAATTAAATCTACTATTATAACTTATGTGAAACTATTGTATTTCGTCAGAAGCTCTAATAAAAACTAAATACCTAAGTACTTAAATTTCCTTAAAATACAGACTTATGATTTACATATTGTATTTTATGAAAATAATCTATTTTTAATTTTAGAACTCTACGCATGGGATGTGAATCGTATTTGAAAGTAAGAGCTAATTCCAGTGGTGACTCTTTAGAGATAACTGCACTTAATTTAAGTCACTCTGAACATGATCTTTCAGTGGTATGTTATTATGTATAATGAATTTTAGTTTTAAGTGTTATTGATAAGCATTATTTAAGCATTGATAAAGTACCTCTACCTACATTCTGTATCCTAAAATAAACCAAACCAAAATAACAAAGAAATGTATGTTAATACAAATAATTGAAGACTGAAGACACAAGTGGATAAAGGTGTTATGTCGCAAATTAATTACTTTAAGAAAAATGAGTTAAACATTTTTTGCTGGAACTTTTTTATTAATTTATAATTTTTGTTTTATTATTCTGTTAGGTACAATAGGTGGAGTTTTTCTATTTATGTAAAACTTTAACAAAACATACGTTTCATAAAAAATTAGGATTATTCTACTTGACACCTTTATTATTAAGGTCTCATAGAGCGATTTTGAAATATATCCACCATATATTAAAAATATAAAACATCTTGTGACATTTTATAAAAAAAATATATTTGAATAAAATGTGATATGACACAATTAACCACTAGTATTTTCAACAATTATTTAGTATACCTAAATCATTTGTACATCTATGCGATATGAAAAGAACCTGGTATATCGATCATTTTTAAATTGTTACTGAAAAAACAATTTTTTTTAATTTTTAGGCAGTTTTTGACCATTTACCACATAATAGAGAACTACACAAATCAGTTAAAGATAATGTAGAAGTATATTTATCATTAGGAGCAAATAAAAAGAAGATTCAGAATAAAATATTAAAAGATACACGAATAAAAACTACTTTAAAAGACTTGCATAATATTCAATATAGATTAAAAATAAAAAAAAATTATTTAGATGATGCTGTGAATTTATTAAGAACAACATATGGTATAAATTTATAAATTGCAAGTGCAAACATTATTTTTAATATTCTCTCATTTTTACTAGGTTGCAACGTTCATGTATTATGTGACAAAAAAAATGAATTTAAAGCCTTGTATTTTACAACAACAAATATGAGAAATGCAATGAATGCTTGGCCAGAGTTCGTCAGTGTTGATGGAACTTACAAATTGTTAGATATAGGATGTACTCTATTTTTATTTTTAGTTGAAGATTCGAATGGCATGTCTGAAATTGTATGTGCATGTCTAATATCAGTTGAAGATGCAGAAACATATAATTGGGTTTTTAATACATTCAAGGAAGAGATGGAAACTGATCGTATAAAGTGTTTCATGGGCGATAAGGATTTGGTGGAAAGAAATGTTATCAAAGAAATTTTTCCCAATGTACCAGTTTATCTATGCTTATTCCATACTTTAAAAACTTTCAGAAGGGAAGTAAACTGTGATAAATTAAATATTACTAAGGATCAGCGTGATATGTCCTTAGAGTATTTACAAAAGATGGTATATGCTAGAAATGAAACGGAATATAATATTTTATATACTCAATTTACAGAAACTGTGCCATTTACTGTATCATCATATTTTGATAAAAACTGGCATAAAATCCGCAATGAGTGGCTAGTATGCAATATGTTTAATAGCAATTTTAAAAATACCACCAATAATAGGATGGAATCAATAAACCAAAAAATAAAACAAGTTATTTCTAAAAACAGCTCATTGATGGAGTTTATAAAAAGTTTTTTTGTTTATCTGGAAGTTAATAACCAAGAGAGAGACCATAGTGCAGCAGAACACATTTTAAAAAAGCCTTTACAAAGATTTGATAGTAATGAGACTGATTTAAAAAATTACATGAATTTACTCACATCATATAGTTTTGATTATGTTTTAAAACAAATTGAACAAATTTCTAGAATTAAAATTAGTACCCACGATGGTAAATTTTATGTGGAATCCTCCAAAGAAAAATTATCAGTTGAAATTGGTACATGTCAATGCCCAGACTTTAGGTCTATGCTTTTACCTTGTAGACATATCTTTGCTTTAAGAAAAAAGGAAAATGTTGCATTATATGATCCACATCTTTGTCACAATAGGTGGACAAAGGCATATTATCTTAAATACCAAAGAATTGGTAATAAAGAATCTGTTGAAATATCTGATCCAACTTGTACCGTAGGACAAAAATTAAAAAAAATAAGCGCAGTTGAAAAGAGAAAAGCTTGTATGCTTGTAACCAATTCATTGGTAAATGTATTAACCATATCTAGTAACTCTGATTTTGAATACAGACTTGAAATTTTGAAAAAATCTGGAGAAGTGGGGAAGAAATTTCTCTAAATATTTTAAATCAAGAATATAATACTCAAACTTATGTTGAAGAAAATCAAAATGAAATTAATCATGAACAAGAAAACTTAAGTCTCTTTGATGTAGAAAATTTGCCAATAAGTATACTATAAAAAAATATATTGCACTTTTAGTAAATAAAATTACATATTTTAGCCAATGAAATTCCAAAGGATGACATTAAAGAAAACGAGGAAACTTCTACCAATTCAAACTCACTACAAACAATTGTTTTAGGTAAATAAAGGTTTTAGTGTTCAACATAATCATTGTTGTTAAATACTATATTTTCAGATTGTGAAGTATTCCCAGAAATTGTTAATGGAAGGTCAACTCATTCTGAAGATGATAATAACAATTTTGTTTTTAATTCAAATGGATTTAATCCAGTAATTTTAGGTGACTATATTACTAAATATGTAAAATCTTATAATTTTAATAAGTACATTATATTTTAGATCCTACAATTCCTTTGGAAATATCAAACAATGAGATTGAAAATTTAAAAAATGGGCAGAATTGTAAAGTTTTAATTTAGTTAATTATTTTTTATAAAATGTTTCTTTTCAGATAATATTCTTTTGGATACTGATAAAAATACAAATATTGATCAAATGAAAAATGATATGAATTCCATTGATTTTAAGTCAATAACTCTACCTACGAAAATAAAAATGCGAGGACGACCAAAAGGTCACGATAACACAACTATTGGATTAAAAAGAATTCGAAACAATAAGCTACCTATTAAGTATTCTTTAAAATCTGAAATTCAACAAAATTTATATATTTTGAATTTGATATGTAACATTGAAATAGAGCACAAATCTTTAGAAACTTTGGAAATAACATCCAATTATTTAAAAGAACATTTGCCAGATGTTATTTTAGGTAAGAGTTTAAAACATGAAATCTAATCCATATCTTAAATATCTTTGTCAACTTACTATATTAGTTTTTTATGTCTTTTAGATGATTATGTTAAAATTAATAATTTAAAAAAGTACTTTCAACCTGAAGCCTGGAATTTCTTAATAAAAAAATTAATAGAAAAAAAAAGGAGGATAACTGGACATGTAAGATCTGTGAGACCTTAATACTTAAAGAGCCTTGCATAATATGTGAATGTTGCTTATTTTGGTATCATAACAAATGTGTCGGAATTGTTAAAATACCTAAAACAAAAAATTGGTTTTGTAGGAACTGTTATACTAACAAGTCCTTATGTTTTTAATTATTTTTGGCAAGATATCTCTGTACTTCCTAATAAATCTTTTTTAATTTATTGTTTATTTTTATAAAATACCTTTTTGAAATAAGTTATTGGTTGAAATCTTATTTATCTTTTATTTAAGTAAACCACACGCTTTTTGCCAGTGGCAAATTTAATAAAAAGTATAATTTATTTAAATATTAAACAATGAAATATTACCATTGATGACATCAGTATCTAAAAAAATGTCTTTGTAAAGAAAAGGAAAAAATTTAAACTTGTTTTCGCATGTTATTATTTTCCTATGTTCGGAAATTTTGGGGCATTCGGTATATAGCTAGGTGCCCGCAATATTTAATTTCGCGGCACGCTAACGTGCCGCTATAAAGTAATTTACCGGCACGTCTGACGCAGTCTGACGTCATACACGTTCCTATAGTAGTTAATATTACGGCACGTTAACGTGCCGCGAGTCAGTGCGTTATTTTTTCCTGCTGAGTGATTTTCAGCAGAATCGGCGTTGACCCAAGCAGTGCTCGCTGATATTTCCCATCATAGCGCACGATGTTTCTTATTGGCTTACGAGATCGGCTGCGCTCGAATATACGAGTCGCCCCTCCCGTATTATTCTTATCAGGCGAGAAAACAACACGCGAGGCGCTCAAAATATTAAAGGCCCTATAAAATAATTAGCGTCTAAAAATTTTTGGGCGGACAAATAAATCTAAAAATATACTTAGTTTGCGTTTTAATTTATACGACTTTGGCTTTTGATTTTTGGTACATTCTTCGATCTTCGGACTTACGATATAGTTTCACGTTTTAATTTATACGACTCTGGCTTTTAATAGTACATTCTCTGGATTTGTGATAAAGTTTAACGTTCACTTCATATAACTTCGCTTCCTGTTTCTTTTTGGTGTATTCTTCGTTTTTTGCAATGCCGAAAAGTCTTGACCAACAATCTCGGCAACTCGTTTTAAATTGGCTCGAGTATTTTCAACGAGAATATGATAACGAAGGACCTATTGATGCGCTTAGAGGAGTACAAAAACCCGTTTTGCCTGATGTATTAAAAAATGAAGTCCGGTATACAATTTATAAAATGTACGAACTTAGGGAGCATATATCATTGGATACCCTACGTCAAAAAGTTTTGGAAAAAAAATTATTTGAATGTAGTCGTTCTTCTTTATATAAATTAATAAAACACATTGGATTTTCTTTCAAAATGTGTGATAATAGAAGAACCCTTTGTGAGAAACCTGATATAGTTCAAAAGAGAATCAGTTTTCTACGAAAATATGTGGCAAATATAAATTCGGAAAACCCTCTTGATTTGGTATTTTTGGACGAAACCTGGATATTCGCCAAAGGTGATTTAAAGAGATCATGGCAGGATTCTTCCATAAAATCAGTAAAAAACACTTCTGCAGGTGAGGGAAAGCGATTCATGATATTACATGCTGGAACGAAGAATGGTTTTGTACAAAACTGTAGCTTGATATTTTCTACGAAGAACAAGAGCTTGGATTATCATGATAATATGAATTCAGAGTCATTTGAAAATTGGCTAAAGAAACAGTTATTGCCTAATTTAGAACAACCTAGAATTATTATTTTGGACAATGCTAGTTACTATTCTAGGTAGCTGGAAAAAAATCCAACAAATGCTTGGCGTAAGGACAAGATCATTGAATGGTTGGACAAAAAATGTATTAATTATGAAGAAAATTCGCTAAAGCGAGAATTACTTGCGATAGCTAGCATGCGTGGGAGATATTGGTTTTAAAAAACGAAAATCCGTTAAAAAATAGCCCGACAGCAGCTGCTCACCCCTAAAATCTAAGTTTTGACTTTATATTCGCATAACTTTTCAACCCTTGCAAATATCAAAATTCCCTACGCGCTTGGCCACGTAGAAATTAATCCTTTTAGAAAGTTTGAAAAAAATTTTAATTTTTTAGAAATTGTGACCTCCACAGGGGCCCCGTTTGCGCGATTTTTTGAGCATTTTACGTTCGATTTTTTTCCGAAGCTCGGGATGAAAATTGAAAATCGTTGATTTTTTTAATTGTAAATATTAATGTGTAAAGTAAAGTAAAAAATATATGACCGTAATAGCTCGCCCCTATCAAAAGTTACGAATTTTTAAAGTAGTCGTCGAAAAAGCGCGAAATTCAAACAGCGACTTTGAGGGCGCCAAAAAACTTGCGGATGATGGAATTCGAATTTTGAAAATCGGACTAAAAAAACTACCCTTTTCGAGCCTCCGCGTAAAAAACGTCCCAATTCGAGGTAAAAATACAAAAAAGGTTGTATCTCCGCCCCCTTAAAAAAAAGTTCCAGACGGGTCAAAACAGCTGTCTTTAGAATTTGGTTTTACGTAACATACTAAAATTTGGTAGCATTTCGGAATTTGGGGGGTAATATCGAAATCGCGTTCGGGGTTGAAAAACTTTTTTCAGGGTGGTGATGGAAAATAAGTTTTCCATTTCGTTCTAACACCGCACTTGTGTGAGATAAAACGCAGAGCGTAACGCCTGTATTCCTTCGGCTAAATGTTTCTTGTTGCCGTCCTCCTTTTATGGGAGTAAGAAAGAAACAGCAATAAAGAAATGTCTTGGTTTTAATCGGAATCCCTGCTGAAAATCACTCAGCAGGAAAAAATAGACTATACAATATTTCGTTACTCAACTTTATTAATCAGCTTTTAAATAAGCGTTGTCAGGCCTTATTTAAACGTTGAAATTATAAACTATTTTGCGATCGATTTCGAGTTCATCAGGCAAAAGGATAATAACAAAAACGGGTCAACTGCTAAACATTGCACTGTAACGGTGCAAGGATCCAAGACTTATGGCAACAAACGGCATACTACATTTAGTGACTGGTGGAATGTCAATTTAATCCTTGCACCGTTGATTAAAATAAAGTTGAGTAAAGAAATATTGTACCTTCATTTGGTTTTATAACCTTTACCTTACCTCCAACATCAACTCAACACATCAGTGCTTCACCCTTTCACTTTGATAAATTATTTGTTTTATTTTTAGACTTGGCAAGGTGTGAAGAGCCAAGTAAAAAATAAGAAAGCTGCAAAGGTGGCACATTTGAATGGCACTGGAGGAGGTATACCACTTCAACCCGAAGAAGAATTAACTCCATTAGAAGAAAGGGTGACAGCTCTAATTGGGACAGTACCACTTGAAGGGCACCCTCAAACCACAGAATCATGTGTATCTTTTTATTTTGAAGATGGGTTGGAATTTAATCCAATATCAAATGATGCATCAGCTGAAACCCATAAGCAAGCAGTGATTGAAGCACCAAATGTAACATACACTCCAGCAGAAATAGTAACTCTTGCATCAGCCGAAACGAATACATCATCAAAAGAAATGAATACACCAGCAGTCACCCAAGCAGCAACAATATCTACTCCAACAACTTCAACAAGTTCAGGTAAGAAGATATAAATATATGTACTTACAAAACTTATGTTAAACTTTGTAATTAAAAATAATACTGATTGAACCTGCTTCAAATTGAATTTATCAAAATCATTAAATTTTAGATATGGAATTAAAAAGAAAGAGAACGAATGACACACTAAAGCGTCCTTTTAAAGTCTAAAGATTGGAGAACAGCATACAAGCTACGGATAAGTTGGCAGACCAAGGTGAAAGAAAACTTCTTCTTAAAGAAAAATATTGCCGAGAAAAAATTGAGATCCTTAGACAAAAACAAAATACAGAAAATGAAAAAATAGCCCTTAAAAAAGAGGACATTTTACAAATAAAAACGAATCGCAAATGCTATAGCGGCTCTTATAGGTAAAAATAAGTAGGCTTATCTGTCAATTAAAACATTTTTTTTATTTAGAATCATTATTTATTTTATATAATAGGGTAAACTGACCATTAATTGAACACCATCCAGTAAATGAACAAATATCAACATTTATGTAAAAAATAAGGACAACTCACACGAAAATCTGCCTGACTCTTTCTCTTATGCTAGCTGCGCATGTTCGGCATACTGTTCATTTATTAGAATAAATCCGAATCTTTTCAGTGTGCTCTAAGAATTGAAACAAACACACATGTTTTGCATTATCATTATTGAACGCCATATTTGATTAAGGTAAGTGTTGAACTCTTATTATTTAAAATTAGTTTATAATTCATAGTGTTTCTATCACTTTTACATACGTCAAGCAACTAGATTTATGATAGAAGGAAGTTATATTGAATGTTTTTTTATTAAATTCTTGCATGTTCGTTCACTGGTTGGACAAAATGTAAAAAATCTAGTGAATGATTTGGGTGTTCATTCACTGGGCTTTGGCTCATTTTTCAGAAACATCCTAAAATGATCCTAAACACACTTTAACATAAGTATAAACAATCGATAACTGTATTAATTCATAATAAGCTTCAATATACTAGTAATTGAACACTACTATCGGTGTTCATTTACTGGTGTTCATTCACTAGAAGTTTCATATTCCATATTTTATGTAGATAGTTATAATAGGTAATTAGTTAGTTAATATACCTATAGCTATTATTTATTAACTTTAAGTATTTTATTTTAGATGGAACATAAATATACCCGCTTTAAATACTCTGAAGATGATTTAGAAAGAGCCCTTATGGAAATTAATGGTGGACAAATCAGTTTGGATAAGGCGTCCACTAAATGTTCTATTCCTAAATCAACTCTCCATACTAAGATATCGGGCAAGGTACCCAATGTACGAAAAATGGGTCCTTCTCCAGTTTTAATCTCTTCTGAAGAACAACGCCTAGAAAAGTGGATTTTGGCTAAAGCAAAATTAGGTTTTCCGATGCACTCGGACGAGGTGAAAGATTCTGTGCAAAAACTTTTACAGAATTCTCCCAGAGAAAACAAATTTATTGATAACAGACCTGGGGATAAGTGGTTGAAGCTATTTATAAAAAGGCATCCAAATATTTCAAAACGAAATACAGAAATCATATCCAAGAGTCGCGCATCGGTGACAGAGGAAGCAATTCGTGAATGGTTTTCTGAACTGATAGATTACCTCAAAGATGAAAATATTATAGATATGATGACCGATCCAAGCCGAATTTTTAATGCGGATGAGACGGGAATGAGAACTTGCGTAAAGTCAGGATTAGTTTTGGCACCAGCTAGAAATTTTAAAAACTTGTACGAAATCTCATCAGGTAATGAAAAGGAATCCATAACAGTACTATGCAACTATAGTGCAGCAGGAATAGCAGTTCCACCAATGATTGTGTTCCCATATAAAAGAATTCCTAAGGAACTCTCACTCTCTGTTCCAGCGGGATGGGCAATTGGCAGATCTGATTCAGGATGGATGACTTCAGCAACATTTTTTGAATATGTAGCAAATATTTTTTATCCGTGGTTGTTAGAAAAAGTCATCACCTTTCCAGTCATTCTATTTATAGATGGGCACAAGTCTCATTATAATTTGGAGCTTTACGAGTTTTGTATGGAAAAGAAAATTATTCTCTATTGCTTATATCCAAACGCAACCCATATTTTGCAACCTTGTGATGTCAGTATTTTTAGACCCCTCAAGGTGCAGTGGAAAAAGGTATGTCGTGCACATAAACAGAGAACAAATACAATGATAACTCGTCATAACTTTAGTTCACTCTTCAAAGAAGCTTTCGATAATGCTTGTGAGCCCTCCACAATAATAAATGGCTTTGCTGTTTGTGGTTTGTATCCCCTTAATCCAGATGCAGTGGACTACACCAAATGTATATCTACAAGACGCAAAGAACTGTTTGCACAAAACGATACTGACGAAGTAACAGATGAAGACTATAAATCATGTCTTAAAGTATTGAAAAATTACCTGGGTGAGACGAAAATTAGTGACTACTACAATAGAATTGATGACGGTAGCGAAAATGAAAGCATGTACAGTTTTTGGAAATTCTGTAGACAAAAGACTTCCGAATACACTGAGGCATTTACAGAATCGTTCCTAAATGCTTTGCCCATGGATATCAATGGAATGTTATATTCTGTTGATGAAAATACAAACAACGAAGAAAATGCTGTCCAAGAAGAATCTGTAAATGATCTACAATATGTTCAAAACTATGACACAATTAGCGATATACATCAGATGAATTCTGCAAAAAATGCAGATTACCTTGTTGATGTGAATGAAGGTTTACAAAACTCTCAGAAAATTAGCGATATACATCAGATGAATTCTGCAAAAAATGCAGATTACCTTATTGATGTGAATGAAAGTTTACAAGACTCTCAGAAAGTTCTCGAAGAGATTGTCGATAACGTATTCAATTTGTTGATAATAATGATAATTATCAACAAATATTTGAAACAAATGAGGCTTTAACAAATTGTGATGCCAATAACACAACAAATGATAAGACTGAAATAAAGACTGTAACAAACTGTGATGGTAAAAATAAAATAAATATAATATCAAATGTATTAATTCAAAATAAACGACAAAATATACAAATGCCTATATGGGAAGAACATTTACACTGGCCAAAGCAGGAAGAAGAAAGAAAACAAAGAAGCAGCCGTGTCAAGATGCCATATGCTGTTACCTCCGATAAATGGGTTAAGTATTACAAAGAGCAAGAATTGAAAAAAGAAGAAAAATCTGAAGAAGCAAGAAAGAGGAAATTGCAAAAAGAGGAAAAGAAAATACAAAAAGACAAGAACGAAAGTGATGATGAGAATATAAAACCCAAACGAAGACGTAAAATTAATACAGTTAGAAATCAGCCAATGAAAACTCTTACAAAATCTCAGGAGAACGACGAAATCATGGATATAAATGTTAACAACTATGTCATTGTTAAATATATGAATCAAAAATATCCTGGAATAGTAAGATATAAATGATAATGAATATGAAATCAGCGTAATGGAAAAAGTGGGAAAGAGCGGATGGAGATGGCCAAGTGCTCTTGATCAAATTTGGTACAAAAAGAAACAAATTTTAAAGAAAATTCCTGAACCTAAATACGTAAAAAATGCAATTTTTAGTGTTGAAATGTGATTATTTTTGTTTATGTTACAATTTAATAAAGTTTATTTTAAGTTTATGTCAAATATTAGCAATATTTTAATTTGTGTTTTTAAATAAAGTAATATGTTCATTCATTGGTTTTTTTTTGTTCAATAGTTGGGTCAGCCTGTTCATTCACTAGAATTTTTTGCATATTTCATAAAATGAATTTATATAAAATAAAATAGTTACTTGTAAGAAGTTTTTGTTTCTTGGTCATATAGTTCAATAATGAGATTAACTAACTCAAAAGTTTCAACGATATATGCAGATATTTTTATTGATTAAATGGTCTTGAAAGGAAGAAGTTTTCTTATTTGTTCATTTACTGGTCACTTTACCCTACATATATTTTTGAATTTTATTTTATTTTATAAATTTTATTGTTTATTAAATAAAATTATTGAAAATAATTTCTTATAATTTGGTCACGGACCCTTCTTCCTGCAGCCAGTTCAGGATTTATAACCCCTATTGGTTGTTCATTGTCATTTATTAAACCAAAGTCTAGATGTTCGCTTATTTCTTCTTCTGATTCTTCTGACAAGGGAATATTTCTGCTAATACAGAAATTGTGAAGGAGCACACAAGCTTTTATAATACTTGAAGCTCTCTCTGGACTATAGTGCAAAACTCGGTGTTTTAATAAGCACCTAAATCGTAATTTTAGTGTACCATTACACCTTGCTACTGTACTTCTCGCTCTCATTTGGGTTCTATTAAAATTATCTTCTGGAGTATTTGGCTGGGCATTTGGTAATGGGGTTAGAAGCCAAGGACGTAAGGGATATCCAGAATCCCCTAAAATTACTCATGATAAAAAAGGTACCATTTCAAATTTAAATTTAACAAACCTTGAAGAAGAAATGATGTATTTCTTTGATGTAATAATCTGAGAAGAGGTAGCCATTGCAATTGTTCCAGATGAAGGCATCATTGGTGCTTCCGGGGTATCTGGCATTAACATTTAAAATTCTCATGTCTGCATCACAAATCTAATAAATTATATTCCAATTATATATATTATAATCTTACAAAATATTCTTTCTTACCAGTTGCACGTTTATGGAATGATAACCTTTTCTATTTAAATAAATATTTTCTGGATACAAATCATCATTTTTTTGGGGGGGGGGGGTTAAGATAGCCACATGAGTGCAGTCAATGCAGCCAATTACACCCGGAAACCCATATTCTTGATAAAATTGGGTTGTAAGGATTTAGCTCTTATGCAGGCATTTTTGTAAAACAAAGTAATGTCCGGGAATGCTTCCTCAAAAACTAAATCCACCCTTACATCTTTCAAACAAAAAATCACTAGAAAATATTGTACATACTTACACATTTTATATTGCTCTAAGTTCCTCCATATTCTCTGGAAATCTCACAAACTGATCAAAAATATGAGGTAAATTTAACGCATCTGTAACCTCCTTGATACGTCGGCTTACAGATGATTGGGAAATTTATATTATAGCCTATATTTAATTGATAGCACCCATATGCAAAGAAATTTAAAGCTGTTAATACCTTAAATGATTATAAAAATTGTAATTAGAAGACAAATTAAACATTAATTGTGAAGATAGTACACACCTTTACAGATGCATCTAATACAGAACTACGTGTTGGAGAATTTTTAACCGGTTCCATAAGTTCAATAATTTCTCTGGCCATCTCTTTTGTTAAACGAAATTGTCTAACAAATTGTTTTTCTGATAGAATTACAAAAGAATCATCTCTAGGATGAAATTTTCGAGTAGGAAGTTCCGCATCATTTTCTATGTCTAAATCAAACAATGCTCCTAAGTGAGGTAATTCATCAAGACCTGCCATTTACAGTTTAGAGAAACACTTTAAGTCTATAAAAATGCTTTAACTTCGAATGGTAATAATACTAATCTTATTTTAAAGTTATAGCGCAATTCAAAACAATTAAATCACAACAACTCCCCGCGCATGCGCTTTCGAATAAAAAGTGTTCCTTCACATGGGCTAGACCCACTCTTTCATTTTACGCATGCAAAGCCACCAGCGCAGCTGGAGAATACGACTTTTAAAAACCATGCGCAAATTGACAGAAAAAGTATGCAAAAGTTCGTGGCATACACTGGAGAGTCGGTGTCCTGTACCGTAAACTCTCTCTTTTTAATGGTAGATTGCCGACTAACCAACGGGTGGTCGTGGTTCAAGAAATTTAACGTTAGGGCGGCCCGTACTTGTAAAATTCTCTACCAAATGGTCAAGTACGAAACCTAAATAGGGTGACAGGTTGAGCACAGTATAAACAAAATTCAGAAAATAATGGTTTTATTTTCACCTAAATACAAGGTGGTGGTCATAGACCTGCTGTAAAACAACAGATTATAACCTAAATTCACAATACTTAAATCTAATAAAGAGAACTTTTGTTTCAGTTCATAAACTTAAAGCACATAAGATATAGAAAAAATAGGCCTATTAGTTCCTTACAAGAATTTAAACTTAAATATTTAATCAACGAACTAAAATTTACTACCCTAACCAACGAGGGTATATCGTAAAACATAAAAATTATACCCTGACCAACGAGGGTTTACCGAAAAACATAATACGCTGATCCCGTCAAGCGCTCAGACACATAACTACTAATTAAATAATATTCACCACCACTAACAAGGGTGTACTATTAAATATGATACCCTGACCAACGAGGGTTTACTGCAAAACATAAAAATTATACCCTGACCAACGAGGGTTTACTGCAAAAGAATTGTCTAGCCTTGACGAAATGATGAACAAATTCTAACATATCAAAAGTTATTCATCCTTAAGGGAAATGTATACCAAATTAATAATCTATATAGTTACATTTATACAATATTTACAGAATTGAAATTACTGGCCCACTTAACTGTTCAAGGAAGTCAGTTATTGTAATTTAATCAATTTTTAATAGTCACGAAACTAGGTTCATCAGAAGGTGACCATATCAGGTCAAACTCAATCAGTATGGGAAGTCTTTCACGACGAAGGAGCGATATTTATCCGGACGCAGGTGAAGTTTAGCTCCGACAAGAACGCCCCCTTACTAGGCAAGACGCCCCCCAAAAGAACACGTGCAAAATAGCAGCAATATCCACCCAAAATCCCCCAATTGTGAGAAATCAAAACCATCCACAATTAGCTGTGTCACCAGGAACCAATTAGCGCCGAAATCACCATAAAAAGGCCTACAGTAGTCAGGGAACGTTAGAAAAAACCACGTGGTGGATCAATGGTACCTTACCTCTAGAAATTAGGCGGCCTTAAATTAAATCCGTCGAATGGTCGATTAAAGTAATAAATTGTCATCAACACAAGAACAACTTCAACCACTTAAACTAACGAGAAGTACAAATTATTAGATGGCCTGACCAAAAAGGAACGGATCAAAAAAATAAAGCACTAACTCAACTGCTCGCGATGAGATCTCACGAGGAAAAGAGCCTCCATCGCCGGAAATTCCAAAATTCCTACTCCTCACGTTACGCCGGAAGATCAAGAAAGGCCCCAAAAAGGCGGCAATTCGAATTCAAACTATACACAACAATCGTTTCCGTTCAAGTCGATAAAACGCCCACAGTAGGTTAACTACCCTCAATTCATCTACGCAAGGATCTATTTCCATTTTAATTACCTAGAAAAACCCAGAAGTTATTCAAACAGAAGCAAATTACTAATTGTATGACAACACGGTTGGTGGCGAAATTCTAAAAGAAAGCCTTCCCCAGACATCATGTATTGGTCACGCATTGCACTGTACACCTCTTGTCCTGCTATGTCAAGAATATCCAATAAACAAGTCTCTGCTTTTATAATAACTTGCTTTCTATTTGAATCCTCAATAGTGGGATCATATTCATCGACAAAATGATTCTGTATCAACTGTATGGTAAGTGCCGAAAACTAACCTAACCTAACCTTTCCATTTTCTCGCACTAACGTATAAAAAGCGTCATCTACACCCATTCTTGTCTTCGCCGATGTCTGAATAAAAGGAACACCATATTGTTTAGCTACTTTACGAGCTTCATGCATATTAACAACCAAAACATGTAGATCACATTTATTGCCAACGAGAACTATGGGGATTTCTTCTGAATCCTTCACTCTTTTAATTTGTTCTCTATACATTTCAATATCTTCAAAACTATTATTAGAATTAAAGTCAGATTCTAAAAGAAAGCCTTCCCCTGCAATCATGTATTGGTCACGCATTGCACTGTACTCCTCCTGTCCTGCTGTGTCAAGAATATCCAAAAAACAAGTCTCTTCATCTATAATAACTTGATGTCTGAATGAATATTCAATAGTTGGATCATATTCATCGACAAAATGAATCTGTATCAACTGTATGGTAAGTGCCGAAAACTAACCTAATCTAACCTTTCGAATTTCTCTCACTAACAATAAAAAGCATCATCTACACCCATTCTTGTCTTCGCCGATGTCAGAATAAAAGGAACACCATATTGTTTTGCTACTTTACGAGCTTCTTGCATATTAACAACCCAAACAGGGAGATCTCATTTATTACCACCGAGAACCATGAGGACTTTTTCCATATTTTTAACTCTATAAATTTGTACTCTGTGCATGGCAATGTCTTCGAAACAATTATCCAAATTAACTTCAAATACTACAAGAAACCCTTCGCCTGTTCTCATGTTTTGATCACGCGTTGCACTGTACTATTTTTGCCCGGCCGAAAGAAAATACACCAAAGAAGGCTATAAAGTTGACAAGCATAAGAAGAAAATACCTCCAAAAAAAACGCCATCTGAATCTTCTACTACGGATGAGGAAACGTCAGATGATATCAGCAATCAGAAGATGAGCCTCTCCTTGGCAACAACCCACGACGTTCAGCACCCTCTCAAAATTATGGTGAAACCATGAAACCTTCAACATAAAAAGGAAATGGTGGGAATTCTCATCTCATTAGCCCTCCACAAGCTCAAAAAGATGACAAGAATTATCATCCTACACTTCTCGTAAAATCTGTAACACCTGAACCTAAAGTGGACACTGTAAGGGGTATGACAATATACCACAAAGGTAATTATGTCTTGGTGAAGTATCAAGGACGCCAGTATCCTGGAAAGGTAGTTGAATGTTATGGAAAATAATATTGCGTGTCGACCATGGTGAAACAAGGAAAAAATTGGAGGTGGCCCTATAAAGATACGTTTTGGTAGGACGTCACAAAAATAATACGAAGACTGCAGCCACCAGTTCAAGTCAGCGGTCTCCCAACATTTCATGTGGATAGATTAACGAAATGAGTACCTACGGAATAATTATAGAAAGCGATAGTCCATATTGAACGAAGTTGCAGACCTATATTAGAATTTTGGTTATTGTTGGTAATGCAGTTAATTGGCGCTTAGGCGTGTTGCGTGGTAGACCCAAGTAATGCAGAATTTTTTTTAAGGAACTACTTATCAATTAGGCTTGGTGCGTAATAGACCTAAGTGGTGTAAAAGGATGGAAGGAACTACTTGGCGCTTAGGCTGGGTGCGTGCTTAACCCAAGTAGTAAAAGAGAACGACCAATCATTGATAACTGATTTTTTATTGTTACCCTGCTTATACTATATAATAAAATTATAAAGATGTTTGTAAACTAACTGTAGGTCATAATATGTAATTAGTTACATTTAATTATGTAATTAATGACAAAGGCGGCTAAATTGCGCTCGTTGGAATGCGTGCGATATGCTGAATTGAAATAACGCGTTATGAGTAAACATTGTTATTGAATTACATTAAAAGGAATAAGTACAAAAATATGTTTAATTTATTAAAATTAAACAATATAATAGTAGAAGAGTTCACCGTTCGCGTTCTTGCTTGAGATTTTAATAGTAAATAACAAACCTAATTTTATAAATACAATTGTAGATGTAATAACCAGTTGCAATCATTAACAGTTGATTGTAATTGTGTGAAGTATTATAGTTTTTGGGAAGTTCAAGGTATTTATAATACCACAAGATAGTAATTTTACACATCATTCCAATCTAAAAATCATCAGATATTTGTTGTATTTTGGTAAAGCGGCTCAAGTTTAAACCTCTTGCCAACTGCTATATTTCCTAAACTAACATCACGTTAACTGATAGCGGCAGGGCTAGGACCGATGCAATGCCTGCTACACTTTAAAGTGCTCTGAGATCAAATAATCACTTTTTTAATATTTTATTTATGCTCATTTGTTTTATTGTTCCCAATCCTTTGTTATAATTTTGTTTTCTGTCCGTGTTCTTTGGGTGTGAAATATAAAAGTCACCGCTACTGACCCAGCTGGTGTGAAGCGCGTGTCCTTGTTTTTATCCGTTTGATAATTTCCTAATAAAATGTGCACGACTAATAGTAATAGTAATAATAAATTTTACCAGCAAATGGTTTAAACGAATGGATTAGTGAGTGGCAATGGTATCAAATAGATCCAAAACTAGAAAATGAATGCTATGTACTAGGTACGGTTCATATTGGAAGGAAACTACGCTCTAAGCTTTTAAAGCCCTCAATTATTCTACCAATAGGAAATTATTTTGTCTCTATAAGTCACATTCAAATAATTTTAAAAGAACATTTATTATGTGAATCTGATTTAAAACCTGTTGATAAAATGAATTTCAATGCGGCATCAAAAATGTGTTCTGATGGTGTAGTTAATTTGTTAAAATCTGTTCCCGGTACAAAAGGAACCCAAGCATTTCTAAAAGTGATGAATTGGGTGATTCAGGAATTTTTGAACAAGGAATTAACTATTCATGATAGAATATAGTATTTGTGGTATGCAGTTTTCTTCTTAAGAATGTGGAAAAAGTGGCTGGTAGATTCACCCTTGTATAAAGTAAGAGATATTTTTTAACTGAAAACTGTTACCTTTGCATAGAGCTAAATGCGCATGCGATAATTAAATTAGTGCGTTTATTTAGAAGTGATGCCAATAAAACAACAAAAATGTTTTTGCCTTGGTTATTCAGCAGTCAAACGTGCGAGAAGACTTTTCGTACAACGCGGTCTTTAACTCCTACGTTTTCAACTGTTGTCAACTTTAGTATGAAGGATATATTGCAAAGAATTGAGTTGATAAATAGAATTACCAATGAACTTAGTCTAAACAAAGTATACAAATTTCCAAGAGAAGAGGAAGAACAAACAGCATATCTTTTAGAAAGCAACTTTGATATGACGGATAATGAAATTGAGGGCATCATAAAAGTTGCAATTCAAGATGCGATAAACACTTTGCAGGTATTTATTTTTTAAATTTTTTTCTGACCAACCCTAATAATTTATTAATTGCAGGGTCTTGGAATCAATGACAACTGGCTTTATTGTATGTCACCACCTACTACGAATATGTCTCAACCAGTTCATGAAATCATGGATGAAGACGAGGATGAAGATAATGAGGAAAACGAGGAAAACTATGGACAGTATCAAGATAATTTACTTGAAGTCTCTTCAATAACCGACAATGAAGAAAATATAAATTTACATCTTAATACTCTGTTTGAGCATGATATTGAATCAATAGAAGACCTTATTGATATTCAGTGAATTGAAATGTTTATGCATAAAAGATTTTAAAGACCAAGAATTTTGTAAAACAGGCCCATTCTTAAGAATTAAGATAAATAATAAAATTATGACGATTGAAAAATCGTCGTTATGTTGGTTACTAAACGAAAAATCAGATAGAGTTAGTACGGATCGCATTCGAAGATTTTTTTCAAATAAGAAAAATAAATCTTCGGTGTTTACTGAAACAAGTAAGGAAACGGTTCAAAAAAAGAGAAAAATTCAGGAAGCAACTCGGAAAGCGAGTCATAATGCAATTGACTCCGAGATTGATTCTGAAGATTCCGATAATGTCGAAGTAATATATTGCAATACTTCAGAATCCGAAAACTTTTTATCGGATAAAAGCCAGGATAAGAGTGAAGACGATAGTGAAGATGAACACGACAAAAATTCAAAAAACCTGTTGCAAATAGAGATAGAAAAATACTATGCCGTTATTTATGACTCTGGATGGTACATAGGTCGTGTAATTGAAGATCTCGGAAATCGCAAATATAAAATGAAATTTCTTAAGGAAAATTTAAGCAAATTTATTTGGCCGAAAAAAGACGACGTGCATAATGTTAATGATAAATATATTTTTTTAGGGCCTGTTACTTTAGTTGGAAATAATCCATTTCCAATTTCAAGACCCACATTAGTAGAAATAAGAAAAAAATACAACTGTTAAGAAGCTTGATCCTTAAGTTGTATAAATAAACTAAATAAAAATAATTGCAGTGCTTTAATTAATTTCAAATAGCCTATATAATCATAGACAACTTATATTGGTTTTTGCATTCTTTATAAATTATCTAAAAGTACAATTTCTGAATATTATCGGACATTACAGGTATATACAGGGATGTCCGAGGATATCCAAGAATATCATAGGATATGCAACTTATTTACGAGGATGTACCCCTGTACATCCTTATGTAGTCAAATATTACAGGATTTTACAGGGATATACAGGATGTATTACAATATATGTATAATAATATATAATTCATTTATTAACGGACTTTGCCTTTACATACATACAATTAAATATACAAATATTGTATATACAAACAAATATACAAAAAAAAAATATTTACAAATATACAAGCACTGAAGATTATGAAGATGAAACAGAAAAAATTACATATATGAATGAAGATGATTCATGACAGCCTTTTTGAACAAAAAATAGGAACAACAAAAAACATCAATATCATCAAAAACATCATTCAAGGCACTGCAACATTTGGTAAGGGGACAATTCTGACCATAAATTGTGGCATGCTGCTCAATGAAAAATAAAAACTGCTGGCGCAAGGTGCGGGGAGGAACATAAAATTTTAAAAGACCTAAAATAGGCATACACTGGATTATACCCTTGAGAACTTTGAAAATAAAACATGCACAAAAATATGATCTGCGTAATTTAAGTACGATAGGATAACATTATAAAATGAACTATCATACAATACCCTTGATTTGAAACATAAAAATTTTACAAAACGTTTGTGAATGGCTTCAAGTTGATTGACATATACCGGGTGGAAATGAAAACCAGGTCACCTCTATAACTTTTTTATTTATGAATAGAAAAATTTGGCTATGTTCTATGGTTCAAAAAAAAAAAGGTTTTCGAAGTCGGTGAAAAGTACCAAAACTAATTCTAAATAATTCAAATACATAAATAAAATTGTAATTTGAAAAAAAAATTTAAGTGGTCTTTGAACTATTAATTTTTAAACTTAGTTAATGAAGATTTTATCAAATATCTCATTTTTTTAAATGCAATGATGCCGGGTCATTCGACTTTTTAAAAAGAGGATTTTATACCGATTATTTTGGTACCCCATATGTAGGGGTATTATTTTGCATGTGCCTGTAATAAAGATACTTAATAGCTAGTATTTTCCAACTTAAGAAATAAATAATTTTACTAGTTCATTTAGCGTTATCCAGGGTGCACCGCGTGGAGGCGAACTAGTTTTACACCCCAAAAAACTTAAAAATATTCATAAATAAAAAATGATTAATAAAATGAGACGAACGATAAAATCACAAAAATTGTTCTAAATGTCCTCCGTTGTTTTCAATACAAAGTTCGTGTCTACGAATAGTAGAATGAACTTCATCTTTAATTTTTCCCCAAAGATAAAAATCTAGCGGGGTAAAATCGGGTGACCTCGGAGGCCATCGAATTGGACCATTAGTTCCAATCCACTGGTTATTATAATGTCTATTTAAATATTCCACCACTATTCCTGCATTATGTGCAGGGGCAAAGGTAGTTCCTCAATTAAATCATTAATTTCGTTTTCAAGGAAACCCAAATAGCGTTGGGCATTCAGATGCCCTTCAAAAAATATGGGACCAATTATTCCAATCCAACAATTGAAGCTAAACCTTACTTGGAAATTGGCTTCTCGAAAAAGCCTTGGACCAATACCTCGTGTTATTTCTATTAAACAATCCTAGGTTGGTAAAATTACTTTCGTCGGAATATAAAATTTGTTTATTGAATTGTAGATTTTCTCGCATCATATTTAAAAACCATTGGCTAAACTCAAGACGCCGTGCGTTATCAGCTTCATACAAATGTTGGTGAAGTTGGTATTTGTAGGAATGGTACTTATGCTTTTGTAAAATCTTTAGAACTGAAGTGTGGCTTATTCCGTATTCAAAAACAATTTGTCGTGAAGAAGAGGTTGGGTTAACTTCGACATAGGCTATGATATCAACTTCACTTTCATGATTAATTATAAATTTATCTTCAGCATTATCAGGTTCTCTACGAAATTTGGCTTCCAGTTTAAAAAAGAAGGTACGATGTGGCTGACGTCTTTCTGGATGTCTTTCGCGATAAAGTACACTAGCAGCCATGGCATTTTTTCGACATTCACCGTAAATTAGCAACATGTCAACTTGTTCATCTCGCGAAAACATTTTTAAGATTTGATAATTAAAACTATCTAAACAAAAAAGTAATCTAATATATTATACAACTCTTCACAAGATGTTTAGATGATTACTGATTTGTTTAAACTTTATCAAATTTTTGAATGTTTCTTATGAATTTTATTTGTTCAACAGAAACGGCTGACGCCACATGTTGATCAAAATTTATTTAATATTCACGAATAAAGCATTGACATTTTCTGAATATCACACATTTTGATAAGTTTAATAATAACATAAAAAGCAGTTAATTTACTTGAACAATTTTTGTGATTTTATCGTTGTTACCTGCATTCTTCTCATTTTATTAATCATTTTTTATTGATGAATATTTTTACGTTTTTTGGGGGTGTAAAACTAGTTCGCTAAAATTATTTATTTCTTTATTTTGCAAATAATAGCTATTAAGTATCTTTATTACAGGCACATGCAAAATAATACCCCTACATATGGGGTACCAAAATAATCGTTATAAAATCCTCTTTTTAAAATATCGAATGACCCGGCATCATTGCATTTAAAAAAAGTGAGATATTTGATAAAATCTTCATTAACTAAGTTTAAAAATTAATAGTTCAAAAACCACTTAAATTTTTTTTTCAAATTACAATTTTATTTAGGTATTTGAATTATTTAGAATTAGTTTTGGTACTTTTCACCGACTTCGAAAACCTTTTTTTTTTTGAAAAAAAATTTTTTTACAAAAAAAATAAAAACTAATATCTCAAAAATACTTCTTTTTTAAAAGTATTTTAAGCCATGAATAAAAATATGGGATGTTACATTTAAAAAAACAAAGTTCATGGTGTTTTCGGTGAAACCGGAAGTGATTTCGAAAATAAAAAATGCACATAAAATTTGTTTTTTTGAACCATAGAACATACCCAAATTAAAAATTTTTTTATTCATAAATAAAAAAGTTATCGAGGTGACTCGGTTTTCATTTCCACCCGGTATATGAAATACAGGTGACCAAATAATGCAACAGTAATCGAGATGCGATCTAATAAGCGTACTGTAAAGTGTGATAAGTGCTCTCTCTAAATTAAACATGTCAAATTGACAGGTCATGGCAGAAGCGTTTTATCGCGACCATTTAGGTATTATTTACTAATATCTACTTAATTCTGCTACTACCATCCTATTATCATTATATTTTACATTATGGCAAGTAATATTTTATATCAATCGTTATTAAGTTCGGCCTTCAAAATAATTTCAATTAATGTGGAAGGATTCTCATCTGCAAAAGGAGATATTTTATCAGATTTATGCAAAGATACTAATTGTCACATTCTTTGTATACAAGAAACACATAGAGGTCCTAAAAGGAATAGACCAATAATTAAAGGTATGAAACTTATTAGTGAACGGGCACATAACCAATATGGAAGTGCACTTTATATAAAAGAAAATTTAATATATCAATGTTGTAATAGCCAAGATGATAATAACATTGAAATTCTTACTGTTGAACTGGACAATATTATTATTTCTTCTGTTTATAAACCACCCAATGTTCCTTTTAAACTTCCTTTATTTACAAATGTAAAAAAATCTAGAATTGTTATTGGTGACTTTAATAGTCATAATTCTACATGGGGTTATAAAGATACTAATGAAGATGGTCATAATGTTGAAATTTGGGCAGAAAATAATCATTTAAGTCTTATTCATGATTCAAGCCAATCTTCGTCATTTATTAGTGGTAGATGGAAAAATGGATATAACCCTGATCTAATATTTGTTAGTAATTGTTTAAAGGATATCTGCCGTAAGAAAGTTCTTAACCATTTTCCTAATTCTCAACATAAACCAATTATGTTAGAAATAATTTCACATGTCAATCCTCAAATTATACCTTTTAGACGTAGATTTAATTTTAAAAAGGCAAATTGGTCGGCTTTTTCGGTTGATTTAGATAATGAATTACAAAAGATCCAACCTATTATTGAAAACTACGATATGTTTATCGAAATTGTAAGAAATATTTCTAGAAAACACATACCCAGAGGTTGTAGAACGAAATTTATACCAGGTCTTCAAAGTGATCATAAGATTTTATTAAATAATTATATAGAGTTATAATACAGACCCATTTTCACAAACCACTATGGATCTTGGAAAATCTATTGTTACACAACTGAATGAGAAACGTCAACAAAAATAGAAAGAGACTCTCGAAAATATAGATATTAAATATTCAAGTAGACAAGCCTGGAATACAATTAAGAATCTTTGTAGTGATTCCAAACAATCTGAATTAAATTGTTCTATTTCTGCTAATCAAGTAGCTCATCAACTAATATTAAATGGAAAATCAATGAGATTAAAAAAGAATTTTATTCAAAGAAATAAGAATTTAGAATCTACGTTTTTAAGTCGCCCCTTTGAAATGAATGAGTTAGATTCCGCTATTAAATCTCTTAAATTAGGTAAAGCTGCTGGTCTTGATGATCTTAAAAATGAACAAATAAAAAGATTTGGTATTAAAACTAAACAATGGTTATTGGATTTTTTTAATAATTGTATTTTTGAAGAGAACATACCAAAGATATGGAGAAAAACCAAAATAATTGCTATTCCTAAACCGGGTAAATCACTTGATAATGCCAAAAATTTTAGACCTATCTCACTTTTATGTTGTTTATACAAATTATTTGAAAGAATGATATTAAGTAGACTCTCTCCTAATATTGACGATCAACTTATACCTCAACAAGCTGGTTTTCGTCCTGGTAAATCAAGTACTGGCCAAATCCTTAACCTTACTCAACATATTGAAGATGGTTTTGAGAATAATCTAATAACAGGTGCTGTTTTTGTTGACCTCTCTTCGGCATATGATACAATTAATCATCGTATTCTCTTGTCTAAAATTTATAAATTGACAAAAGATTTTAAGCTAATTCAAATAATTCGTAATCTATTAGAAAATAGACGATTTAGAGTAGAATTAGGTGGTAAACAAAGTAGATGGAGAATTCAGAAGAATGGTCTTCCACAAGGAAGTGTTCTCGCCCCTACTTTATTCAACATTTATACAAATGATCAACCTATTTTTCCAAACACCAATAGTTTCATCTTTGCTGACGATCTAAGTATAATTACACAAAATAAGAATTTACTTACTATTCAAAATACTTTATCTGCAGCGCTTAAAAATCTGTCTATTTATTATCAAAAAAACAGTCTTCGTCCAAATCCATCTAAAACAATATAAAGTCTCTTCCATTTAAATAATAAAAAGGCAAATATAAAATTAAATATTTCTTGGAATGGTGAAAATGTTGAATTTTGCCAAACCCCTACATATTTAGGAGTTACCCTGGATCGTACATTATCGTATAAACAACATATCAAAAATTTAAAGACTAAAATTTCAACTAGAAATAACCTTTTACAAAAACTTACGTATACCAAATGGGGTGCAAATGCTCATTAAGATGTACTGCTCTAGCTTTAGTGTTCTCCAAAGCTGAATATGCTGCTCCAGTATGGGAACGTTCAAATCATGCCAAATATCTAGATCCAATTCTAAATCAGACACGTCGCATTATAACTGGTTGTCTTAAGCCCACTCCTATTAGTTTCCTCAATATTTTAAGTGGAATAGCTCCTTCGAATATTAGACGTTCTGTTGCAAGTATGAGGGAAAGGAAGAAACAACTCACTGATTATAGACATTCTTTATATGGTATCATTCCTACAAGATCTAGACTAAAATCGAGGAAAAGTTTGCTTTTATCTGTTAAACCTTTGGAAATTTCAATATTAGATACAAGAAAATTTTTATGGTGTGGTTCTTTATCTGATTTAGATAAGGAATTAAAAATTTCTCCAAAAGAAGAACTTCCTCCAGGCTTTGATGAAAAGTGGTTAACTTGGAAAGCTCTAAATAGATTACGATCTAAAACAGGTAGATGTAAAACAAATTTATTGAAATGGGGCTTTACAGTTGAAGATGAACTCTGCTTATGTGGAAATTCACAAACTATGAATCATTTACTAATATGTGATAAATTAAATCAACCTTGTTCAGATTTAGATCTTGCACAAGCCTCACCAGCTGCAATTGAATGTGCTAATTTTTGGTCATCTATTTTATAATATTATGTTTTTGTATTTATGTATTATTATTAGGATGGACACGAAATAAATAAATAAATAAGTGCTCTGTCAGAAGAGAAATGAGCTGAACATCTCTTTATAAATCCTAGCATTTGACTAGCCTTATTGGTAAATTTTATTTATGTGATTCTTAAAAGAAAGCTTGGAATCGAGGATCACCCCCAGATCACTTATAACAGAGACCCTTTCAATAACAACATCGTTCAAATAGAAATTAATAATATTTGAGGTGTGCTTACGACTGAAAACTATATTTTAACATTTTAAAACATTAAGGGATATACCGTTGGAAGCACACCAAGAACAAAGGGCGTCAAGGTCGAGTTGCAAATGTACTAGGTCAATGTCTGACTTTATGGCCATGTAGATCTTCAGATCATCCGCAAATAATAGAAATTTTGAAAACTTAATTACATGTTTAATGTCGTTGATAAACAACAGAAACAAAATAGGGCCCAAATGTGAACCCTGTGGAACACCACTAGGAACCGGCATAGTATCTGACAAAACATTAAGTCTCACGCACTGGGATCTATCAATAAGATAAGATTTTAACCAGGATAGTAAAGGCTCACCAATGCCGACTGATTTAAGTTTAATTAGCAACAGGTTGTGATTAACACGATCGAACGCTTTTCTAAAGTCCGTATAAACACTTGCCACTTCATAACCACTTTCCAGACCGCACAGCAAGTCATATATAAGAAATATTTATTGATACATAAAAAAGATACATATCAAATGGCTATCGACCGGAGTCTTTCTGCCTTAACATATTATGATTATTGTTTATTTTGACTTATGTTATATGTGTAAGAGATGTTGTTATTAATTTGATTTTAGATTTCTAATAATATCCTTGAGGCTTTTAGCTGGGTTGAGGTGTCTTCTTCTTGCTACATTGCTGGAATACATGAATTTGTTGATTATTTCTCCTGGGAATTTTTTTGCGATTTTAGTAGACAACGTGAATATTCTATCCTTTATTGGTGTAATTTGGGTCGTGTTATATAGTAGTTCCGTAGAAGGGTTGTGTAAAGGGTTGCGAGGATGTCTTAATTTGGTGATTTTTCTAAGAGCAATTCTTTCTGCCGTCTCAATGTTCTTCAGGGTTCCAGGCCGTATAATTGAGTATATTAGACAGCAGTAATCAAGCAGTGGACGACATATCATTTTGTATATTCTGGTGCAAGTTTTAGTGGATGCTCCCCTGTTCTTGTAAGTTAGACTAGAGAAATTTTTAGCTCTTGCCGTTATTTTAGACTTAATGATTTTTGTATGCTTGTTAAAGTTTAATTTGCTGTCAATGAGAATGCCTAGATACTTAGCTGAACTTGAAGGTAATATTTGTTGTCCCAATAAGTTAATACTTGGGGAGGAGTCTTTAATTTTGTGGTTGAATATGATAAACACAGATTTGTTGGGATTAGGTTGAATACGCCATTTAGCAAACCATTGAGTTGTAGAATGATGACATCTTGAAATACTGTTGAGATTAACCGACTAACGAACTTGTCAAGGAGTTTAGGAATATGTGAGATTATACTTATTGGACGATAGTTTTTGATATAAGCTTTGTCTCCAGACTTATAAATAGGCATAATAAAGGATCGTTTCCACAAAGAGGGAAAAGTACTTTCCTGAAGTGAAAGACGGAATAAAGATGTTATGGGATCACAAAGAGAAGAGGAACATCTTCTAAGTAAAATGGCTGGAATACCATCTGGGCCAGCTTTCAACTTATCAGGAAGACGAGATAGTTCATCCGCAACCTCCAGAGGATCGATAGGTACATTGTTGACAAAAACAACATCCAGGTTCAACATAAAGTAATTGCTGGCCGGGTAGGCCGCGTTATCACAATAATAAGATTTAAAATTCCCGAGAAACATGTTGCTAATGTCAAGAGGTGTATTAGCAGAAACGTTTACATCATTAAACACAGTAGATGGAATCGAACACTTGTTGGGGTAAAGGTTCTTCACATAGTTCCAAAATGATTTAGAGTCTTTAATGATTTTATCTTCAGAATCGTGTATAAAGTTGATGTGGTCTTCTGAGATAGATGAGTTACTCAACGCCCTAATATTAGAAAAGGTTTCATAATCGGAGGCCAGACTGCTCTTCTTGAAGGTAGCATGGGCTATCTTCTTTGATTTGATCAAATCTTTAGATCTTTTACTGACCCACGATGGATAGGAGTAATTCCTGACATCACCCATCAAAGATTTAGTCGTAAATAATTCTATTCCTAACCAAACCAGGTTGTAAAACGAGTCAACAGCCTCGTCAATATTGACATGATCCAAGACAGTAGCCCAATCCATTTGATCGAAGAAAATATTAAGTTGTACAAAGTCAGTAGCAAAAAAGTTGTAATCTAACATTTCCTCCCCTGGTTCAAGGAAGGAGGGATTTAGCTGATATGATATCAGGAGCGCAGGATGGTAACTATCGATGGGAACTAGGCCATCAATAGCGCATATGGAAACGTCTAAATCAGTAAAAACCAAATCCAGAATCCTTCCATTTATGTTAGAAATAAAATTTCTTTGGGACAGATCACAGGAGGCTATGCGGTTCAAAATTTCGCCATTCTTAGGACCGATATCAGAAGAGGGAATCATTCCAATACCCAAGAGATGTTTGTCAGATTGTAATCGCCACATATTAAAATAGTGCTGGAATGGAAAGAAGATCCAATGGTGTCCACACATTTGGTGTGGTCAATGTACCAGATAAAGTCACAACCCGGGTGAAAGTAACATGCACAAATTAATAAATCACAATTATGGAGCTGTAGTGAGATCCATAATTCCTCTCTATCAAGCATGTCAATTGGAACGTGACTAGAGTTGAATTTTTTGTTGATAGCTACGAGTACACCACCACCACGAGTTTTAGAAGGATCAGAACGATCAAGACGATAAATCAGATATCTATCATAAAACAGCTCACTATATGGGCAATATTTCGGAATGTTCTGGCTTAGAGGATGTAGGTGTACATAATTTTTACTTGCGGTACGCCCCTCGGCTTTAATAATACTTCACTGCTGTGGCCCAAACTCGCATTGGTATAGTTTAATTTTTTTGCAAACAGGAATGGTTTAGACAAGCAAATAGCTTCGCTCACTCTCTTTTACATTTAACCACGGCAACTTTCGCATGAACGTATGTTGAACTAAGTAATGCGGTACGTGCTTGGTTAAGGTAGCGGTATGTAATGATAACGGAGAATCCACTATTACTATCGTATGTCCTAGTATTTTAGAAAGCGCGATTAACTGAGAAATGGGTGGGGCTTCTCATTCCTCATCGGAACGCAGAGCTGTTCATTTCATTAGATTTCTCTATGTGCGTGATGGTGATCGAGAGCAGAGTGGGAGTCCCTAGTCCCTACCACAACTTTCCAACAAGCGGTGGGAAAATTCAGCGTTGCCGATTTGATTCACTGTCAGTGAGGTTAGAATTCATGTTTGCTGAGAATTCCGACTTTAGCCTACTTAATATAAATATTGATCCAATGCACATATGTAATTTATCTATAATACTAAAACGGTAAGAAAAGGGGGAGGCGTTTTTTTTCGTGGAGTTGAAAATTTGCAAGCTGAAGGGGGAGAAAATTTCAAGACGAAAAGTTAAATGTCATTTTTCGATCGGAAAAATTTTGACGGATCTACAGGGCGTTGAAGAAAAAAGTGTTTTTTTGCCATTTCTCGAAAACGGCCGGGGCGATTTTCGAAATTATTTTTTTTTTCTTCTCCTTCTCCGTCCGCATCTTTTTTATACGAAACTTTTTTTTCTGCGGGGCGCCGTTTTTTTGCGGGACCGGATTAAATTTTTTTTATAAAAACTCCACTTTGAGGGAAAATTAAACATGTTATCTCGGAATCCGACAGAAAGGCGCATACCGGCGTTTTCGGCGAAAAAATCTCTTTCGAAGCTATACGGCGCCCAGAGCGTACCCTTTAGATTAATGGGTCAAACGGGCCCCCGAGTCCGCCCCCGCAATTTTTTTTCCGTTTTTCGACGATAAAAAAGAAACTATTAAAAATTTCTCAATTTTTTCTTCGGATTCTTAAAGAGGAGGACGAGCCGCATTTAAAAAAAATTTTTTTCGTTCGAAAATTCCAACAGGGACGGATTCAGGGTCGAAACAAAAAATACGACTTTTTTTCGGAAAAATCGCGTTTATATTGCAAACATCTCCTCCGAAGGCGCTCAAAATCCGAAAAATCGCTACACGTGGCGACGAGCCCTCAGGTTCCGTGACGCTAATAAAGTATATACGATGGCCATATCTTAAAAACTAACGTCACACGAGCAAAATCAAAATTTTCCGTTTTTGTTGTTGATTTTTTGACATTTTTCGAAATATTTCGCTCATTTTTGACTTTTCAAAAAAAGTAAAAGGACGCAATCGATTCGGAAAGGCAAGGCAAGTAAAACGCATTCAAAATTTTTCAAAAACTCCCAAATTTGACTTAAATATTCAAGATTTAAATTTCGCGCCTTCCAAAACCTTGACCCGTAAACTGACGAACTCCTCCGAAACCGTCCAAAATCTTAAAAATCGCTACACGTGGCGACAAAGGGCCTAATTTGAAGATTTTGAATAATTTTATTTCATGACGATCGGTTTGCACGAGCCACGCGAAATTGGTCGATTGTTGACCATTTTCTATCAAGTACTCCGTTTTTGCCTGAAATTTTTCACTTTTCACAAAATAATTAATATTTTAGAAAGTTTTAACATCACCGCGACGTTTAATAGCTTAAAATTCTCACCGTCACCTCTCCCACCACATTCCGTAAAAATGTAGATTTTCGGTTGAAAATTGCGCCGTCCAGGACCGTATTTGTATCAAAATTTTGCCAAATCTTTGGGAATATTTTCCGAAAAAACTATTTAACCGATTTTAACCGAGTATTTTTTAAAATGCGTCTGTCGACGCTGTTTAACTTTGGTCAAAATTTGAAATCGCCAACTTTCATAGTTTTCGAGAAAAAAAATAAAAACCGATTCGCATGAAAAATTTCAAGCCCACAGCCTTAAAAATATCGGAAAATTTTTTTTTCCAATTTTTTCAAGATTGATCCCTCAAATGATAGACAATTGAAAATGCATGAAATATAGGGGGTCAGTTGCCCCCTACACCCCCAAAAACTCAAAAAAATTGGAAAATTTTCGTAATTTTCATAACCTTTACAAAATTTTCAAAAAAAAAATCGAAAAAATTTCAAAAAATTTTCAAAAAATTTTCAAAACATTTTCAAAAAATTCTCCAAAATTTTAAAAAATATTGACGAAATTTTTATAATTTTTACTAAATTTTTACTGAATTTTTAGTAAATTTTTAGTAAATTTTTAGTAAATTTTTAGTAAATTTTTAGTAAATTTTTAGTAAATTTTTAGTAAATTTTTAGTAAATTTTTAGTAAATTTTTAGTAAATTTTTACTAAATTTTTACTATATTTTTACTAAATTTTTACTAAATTTTTACTAAATTTTTACTAAATTTTTACTAAATTTTTACTAAATTTTTACTAAATTTTTACTAAATTTTTACTAAATTTTTACTAAATTTTTACTAAATTTTTACTAAATTTTTACTAAATTTTTACTAAATTTTTACTAAATTTTTACTAAATTTTTACTAAATTTTTACTAAATTTTTACTAAATTTTTACTAAATTTTTACTAAATTTTTACTAAATTTTTACTAAATTTTTACTAAATTTTTACTAAATTTTTACTAAATTTTTACTAAATTTTTACTAAATTTTTACTAAATTTTTACTAAATTTTTACTAAATTTTTACTAAATTTTTACTAAATTTTTACTAAATTTTTACTAAATTTTTACTAAATTTTTACTAAATTTTTACTAAATTTTTACTAAATTTTTACTAAATTTTTACTAAATTTTTACTAAATTTTTACTAAATTTTTACTAAATTTTTACTAAATTTTTACTAAATTTTTACTAAATTTTTACTAAATTTTCTCTGAATTTTCATCATTAACTAAATTTTCATAATTTTTACATAATTTAAGAAAAACAAAAATTTTACATAATGTACGAAATCTCTATAATTTTTACATTTTCACAATTTTTTCATAATTTAATTGAATTTTTTATTTGAATTTTTTTGATGTAATTTAGACGACGATTTCATAATTCTCATTGGCATTTTAAAACATATTCATAATTTAACACCCTGTATACTGTACTATGAAAAAGTGGGTTTAGCCACTCCCGGTGGCATGGACGTACCAGCTCCAGCTGTCATTCAGTACTCATTACATTAGCGTCCCTCGGTGCTATTGTAATTTCGTTGTTTTCATCCAGTGTTTCTCATTATTTACTCCCTTTGTCTTTATTAAGACACCTTTGTGTTCAGTTTTCGTTGTTTTTTGTTATCTGCTTTTTATTTTTAATATTGTTGTTTGTTTTAGTGAGTTTTATTTAAGGAGGTTAAGTCAGCTCAGTGAGTACAATTTTTAAGTGTAATTTTTGTATTTACTTGAGAATTACTTGATAAAATTATTACAAATCGTAAATTTATACCTTTGGTGTTAGTAATTTCATCATTGGTTATGTCAAGTTTTACTTTTTTTTTATTATCGGTTACACAAATTGAAATTTATTTTATAATCCGTACAGTTGCTCGACATTACCAAAATTCCATCGATAGTTGAGTTTTAATTTAAATTTGAATCTATACGAGTAACATTTTTATCAAGATTTCGATTTGTCGATTACTTTTGTTAGGTTAAACATTTATTACGATACGTTTGCACATTTTGACCAAATTATATTAAATTATAGACTACGTTCTTTTGTTTTTAACATTGTGTTATGGTCATGTTGGCAAATTGAATGCATTTAAGTGCAATTATGCTTTAGATTTTAGATTCTTAGATTTTATATTTTTTTATAATACATAATTTTACCTATATTTAGAAGATGCCTAAGAAGATCAAAGGAAGCAAATGGATCAAGAAGAAGAGGATCCCCCGTGTTCCACTTTCCGAATCTTCCATTTCAGAGCCTGTCCGACCCATCAGAATTGCCACACCGGAGGGGACCTACGCCGAGATAGCGCCCTTAGTGCCGGAACCTGCTCCGGTTTTAATTGAGCCATCGGCCGAAGGTAATTATTTTTTTTTATAAACAACTTTTACAACATAAAAATACCCCGAATGTATGATATTGAGAAGTAAAAGAAGTTGTTTTCAATTTTTTTCTTTATTTAAGATGGTGCCGCTTTGGAAGCCTCTCCGATGAAGAAGAAGAAAGAAGGTAAATTTTCTTAACATTATAAGTTGCTCATTCACTCCTAATTTGAAAATATTTATTTTCAGATTTTCCCCCTCTTACACCGCTGGGCGGATCACCACCATCACCACCGTTATTTACTGTTAATTTACCGATTCAAACTGATTTTGTTTCAGATGAGCCAGCACCCGTCGTTGATGCTTCTTCAAGTCAGGCCAAGAAGAAGAACTCACCAAAGACCAGAAAACTGCAGGAACAACGACAGAAGAAAAAGGAAATGGAGAATAGGAATAAGGAAATATTGAGGAAGGAAAGAGCATTGCAATCACCGCGCAAAATACCAACGGGTGAGTAACAGTTATAGTTAATACTTTTTGCATCGTTTGAACCATCTTAAGCTTCCAGATTTGTTTAATAAGAATTTTCAATTATTAACTTGACATTTTTCAATATATGTATATCAAGTAAGTAAACAAATTATTTTTTTTTCACTATAATTATTTAAAATGTTCCACCCGAATTACAATCAATTCCTAACGTGTATCTTTTCAGGTGAACCTCAAATCCAAGCACCAGTGAGAAGATCATTGCGGCTGTCTTCTCGCTCTTCCACAGAAGACGATGAAAAGGCAAGAAGCAGGGCGAAAGAAGATTTGTTCCCCTCTGTCGCCGGTAAAAATCGTTTATTCAGACAAATTTAATGTTTAGTTTAAGATTTATTTATTACTTCTTACATCTAAAGGGTTAAATGTGTCTGCATAAATCGGTGGCGTCAAGGTCCGGTTGCACAGATTGCACTTTAGCTTCAAGTGACACTTGAACTAAAAAATGTTGTAAACACAATGGCATTTTTTTGCTCAAGTATCATTTCAAACTAGAATGGGACTGCGTAACTGGACCTTTGAAAATTCCTTTTAAAAACCGACCGACCAACAGCAGAACCACCCCTCCAGAAAAAAATCAACAAGGTTTACTTTGGTTAATGGTATTTATGGTTTTAATGTAATCAACAAAGATTTCTTTGGAAATTCCTTTTAAAAACCGAGCAACATCAGGACCCTCGAGAAAAAACTCCCCAAAAAGGTTTACTATAATCAACAAGGTTTATTTTGGTTTGTACCAAGAGAAAATTATCTTTTTAGTGATGACGACCGAAAGAGGTTTCTTAACCTAACTTAACAATTGCAGAAAAGAAGGCTCCAAGGATCCAGATTCTACAGGATTTGCTGATTACACCGGCTAATGCACTTCGTACGAGGAAAGAGATTCTCCCCCTGGGAGGTCCGCATCACTTCGGAGTTATCACTAGGGCGAACAGACATCAGGGCGACTTCAGATATTCAGACTTAAGCAGGGGTAACCAGTGCACCGCAATGGCAGCTTTCGCCTTGAGCTTTCTGGAGGCAGTTTCATCTACACCGTGGGGCAGCTCCGTCTTGGACTTTATTCTGGATTCAGGTGACGCTTTATACAGATATTCGATGCAGACAAGACCAGCACCGCCTCCAGGAGTCCATGCCATTTTCTTAAACGTCATGGAGGTTGCTCCCAGGTTCATCTTTAGGTACCAAGGAGAGGACTACGGCGTCATCTTTAATTATCCCCAGCTGACCGCTTTTGAAAGGGACCAACAGGGAGATCGAGGTTTGCTGATGAACGAGCCACCTGCCCACAACTATTCAGCGGACCAGCAGCTTGCCCACTTCTTTGCTCATCACGACGTGGGAATTTTGATCGGAGCAGCTCAGACAGTGGCCCTGTGGAAATTGGATGGTTCGTATTATTTGTTTGATTCTCACAGCAGACCGATTGGCAACGGAGCAGCATTTCTCATGAGGTGCAGGAACATCGAGGAACTCTCCCACAACTTAAGAGGAATTTTCGAGTCGGCATCCGGAGATTTTCAGATCCATCATGTAAGTGTAAGCTCGACGAGGGATTTTTTGCAGTGGGACAATAGGCTGAGATTGCAACCGGTCAACGACACACCAGGTGTTACCAGAACTCTTAGGAACAGAGTCGTTAGAAGTCCTTCCCCCAGCATCCAGAAAAACCGAAAAGGAGTTAGTCGACGAACGAGTTTTGCAGAGAACGAGTCAGCACTTGCCCGGGCTTCTCAGGATTCCATCGATGAAATTTTGGACTATCTGCCAGCACTTTTGGACGAGTTTGTCCTTGAAGATGCTGTCAATTTGGAGAATGTGGAAGAACACCGTTTGAAACCCATGGTGAGGAAATGCAACCACTGTTTGGCCTACAAGTACGAGGAGGAATCCTACGTGTCCTGCTGCAAGAGTGGAGCAGTTCGATTGCCTGCGATTCACCAGAGATTCCCGGAATACCTGAAGGAACTGTTTCTCGGAGAGCACCCTCTTTCAAAGGAATTCTTCAAAAACGCCAGAGGACACAACAATCAACTCTCCATGGCCACAACCCAGGCTAACTTTAGTCACGTAGCAGGTGTTTTCAACCCATGTGTGGCGCTCGAGGGCACCCTCTACCATTTGGTCAACGAAGTGGACATCCAGAGATCCAACACGGCCGCCTTCTACTACGTGGATTTTGATAACATGAAGGAGCACATGGATCCCAACAGGGCAGTTCCGGTCAGCGAGGAGATCATTCGAGATGTGAGGCAGATACTTTTGGACATCGGCAACCCTTTTGTGCAGATCTACGAGCAGATGGGAAATTTAAGGCGCCAGAATCCCAACATTGGTAATTGATATAATCATACAAATGCCACTTATATAAATTAATTTATCAGTTTTTGTCACACATTTTATTAATATGAAATTTAAAAATTAAAATAAAAAAAAACATTAATTATACATTTTTTACAGAAAATTACCACATCAAGTTTCATCTGAAGTCCAATGTCAACCGATCCACACATAACAAACCAACCAACTTGAACGAGGTAGGAGCAGTGTACGTGAGCGAACAGGGTGACGAGATGCCACCACCGGGGGAATTCAGAGTTTATGAAAAAACTGCAGGACAAGGGATGCGGAGCAAAATCATCTCAGCGACTGCACCCATCACCGACCCCTTGGCTTTTCCATTTTTATTTCCAGAAGGCGAATTTGGCTGGGAAGTGGACATCATCCGTTACAATCAAAAAGCGAGGAAAAGAGTCTCATTCAGGGAGTACTGGGCTCATCGATTGCAGGTCCGCGAGAAAAGAAACTATTTACTGGAAGCTGGCAAGCTGACCCAGGCGTTTTTCTTATCGGTTTGGATTAGGATCGAAGATGACAGGTGCAACTATTTGAAGGGACACCAGAGTAAGCTATGAGTTTCTGACTACGCAGGCCTCATAGACTACGTTCATCGCAAAAACGAGGATTTGGCACAGACAAGAGGGGAAGCGGTTCCCAAGGTAGGAAAGATGACCGTGTTGCCCAGTACTTTTGTAGGAGGACGCAGATACATGCAGGCCAAGTTTCAAGACGCCGTGACCATCGTCAGCAAGTTCGGTAAGCCTACATACTTTATAACCTTGACCACCAATCCGCAGTGGCCAGAAATACAAGAGTTCATAAGGAACAACGGACACAAGAACGTCCAGGATAGGCCGGACATAACAGCCAGAGTTTTTTACGCCAAGTCACTGGAACTGATGCGATATCTGCTGAGCAACGAGAGCATCTTAGGAAAAGTCACAGCGTACGTGTTGGCCTACGAGTTTCAAAAGAGGGGACTTCCACACGCCAACATCCTCCTGACCACAACTGAGTTCGACAGACCTCACAACGGAGACGACGTGGACCGGATCATTTCTGCTGAAATTCCAGACCCGGACACCAATAGGAAACTTCACGCTTTGGTTGCCAGAACGATGATGCATAATCCGTGCGGAAAGGATTACCCGGACGGCGTCTGCATGGTAGATGGTAAATGCAGCAAAAACTTCCCCAGGTCAGTTTAATAATAAAATGCATAAGTTTTTAATCGATTGTTATTGTAGAATACAATTATCATACTGAAATTAATTTACACCCAAAATCAACCTTTAGTATTTTTTATCTGCATTTTTAAGAAAACTTTGACCGTTTTTAAATAAAATTTTTTTATAGGTATAATTCGAACGTGACAACCATATCCAACGATGGAAAGGTGAGGTACCGAAGACGAAAGGACGACCGGACCGTCCAGGTGAGAACTTCAAGGGGTAACAAAACCGCGCCTTTGGACAACAGATTCGTGGTGGAGTACTGCCCTTATTTGCTGATGCGGTTCAACTGCCATTTTAACGTCCAAGTGGTTACCGAATACACGGCCCCGAAATACCTGTTTAAATACATCACCAAGGGACAGGACATGGCCACCATCACGGTGGAGAACGAGGACGGTTCTTTTGATGTCAACGAGGTGAAGGAATACATAGAAACGCGATACGTGACTTCCGGATGCGCTGCTTGGCGACTTTTGGAATTTCCTTTGGTCAAAATGTCCCACACCGTGGAGAGGTTACCAGTCCATCTTCCTAACGAGCAGTACGTAATGTTTGAAGAGGGAGACGAGTCCAATGCAGCCGTCAGGGCCGAAACGAGGAACAGTAAGTTGATGGCGTTTTTCGAGTTGAATAAGAAGAGCGAGCATGCCCGCCAGTTCACCTACAACCAGAGGTGGGATTTTATTTCTCTGGCGATATTTATCACTTCGCCAAAACGTCATGGTTTTCCGCCAATACGTCATGACTTCCCGCGTCAAGCGATAAATATCGAAATCGGTATTTTGTTTCTCGAAATATCGCTATTTACATGCGGTATCCCATGGATACTTATCGCAAGGAGTAATACAGGCGAAACGCGTATCGCCTCGTTCGTTATCGTACACATAACCTCAAAATTTAAAATTTGTGTGAAGAAAAGTGCAAACAACTGTAAAATGTATGGAATGAAGATACTATGAAATGTAATTATTATGCATATTCAAATTAATATCTTTTCGTTTCTATAAAGATTTTTTTCCAAAAGTGTATTATTAAAAGATTTTCAAGTTTGAGGCAATTGAGGATGGATAATATGCTTTGGGAGGAGCAGAAACAAAAATTAAACACTGATGGAGAGACATTAAGACTGTAAAGCAGTTGAAAAAGGTAGGATACAAATTTTAGTCTCTATAATACCAAAATTTAATATTCATTCAGACAGAGTTAAAGCAAAAATGCTAAAATTTAACAAAAATTGATATTGAACAGGAGGATATTGCACATTGCACAATTGCATCCGAGTCGGTTTGGGAACAAAATTTTGGTAACAAATTGTGCCCGTCTAAAACGGCCTTTAGGTTTATACCTAAGGTTTTTTCTCTCACCGGGTAAATAATAGAAAGTCACAAGTTACAATAGGTAGGTGTCGAGTGTGGTTTGGTATTGTTTAATGGCTTTTTTAAATTTACTTTTAGTCAAAAAACCTATAATTTCCAATAATGGAAGACCGAATATGTTCCCATTTTAAACTTTATAGTTAAAATCCATGTAACAAATAAGTCAGGCTATCATCGGACTCCCACTCAAGCATGGGACCTTAGTAAGAACGATACTAAAAAGGTGACTTATTCGAGACTCGGACTAAACTTGTGGTTCTCTTGAGTTTAAAAGTAGATCAATATATTTTTTGAGATTACTTTATAAATAAAATACCATTCAAGACTAACCGATGATTTTCAAAATAAAAAGCTATAACGTTTGGTCTAAATCGCCCTGCATTAAATAATAAAGAAAGCAATTTCTAAAGATGGTTTCAAAATGATTAATTTGTTCAATAGATTAAATTTTGAAATTTAAGGAATTTCCTTATTTTTCAACACAATATGTAGAATTTCAATATTGGCACGCAGGCAGGATTCTGGGTGAATGTTGTCTTTTCCAACAAAAAAAGATATAATAATCAAAATTATAGAAGTATATTTTTTAGTACAAACTGAATAAACATGTTTATATAAATAATAATGTATATTAATTTTTTTAGACCCTAACCATAGATGCAACAATCTGGATGAGCTTGGAGTGGTATTTTTTCCTTTTGATGTAATTATGCTCAAGATTTTTACCTGGATTACATATTGCCATAATAGCACATGAGTAAAATCAATGCAACTGATATAAAGTTCATGAGTCGACTCAAGTAAAGTCTTCCCAACATAACATACCTATGTTTTTTGTTAAATCGGTAGTTTTTTTATGTATTCGAGAATGTGCCATCATCTTTTTAAACATCAACTCTGTTATAGAAAATAAAATTGAAAGTTGTACCAGTCAGTTAAGAATTTTAAGCAAATTCATAGAAATATGTGCACAAGTTTCAGCTATGTGATGTTGTATAGTGAATTTGGGGTTTCAAAAGAGGTACCGGAGGCATTTTTTAATATTTCGGTCAAGTTTCAGCAGAAACAAATGATGGCACATTTCTGAATATAAAAAAACAAGAAACATCTCTGTCTTATGTTAGGGAGACTTTAGTGCAGTCGGTTCTCCTACTAATAATTCAAGGAAAGTTTTAATTTTGTATAAACCTAAAAAAGAAACTGTAAATAAAATGATTTGATTTTATCAATTTCTTGGTATCTTTCTTGGTCCAAATGCTGAATAGCGCATCCCGCAAACGTCTTATAACACGGAGCCTTTGTGATATTTAAAAAACATAACCGTTTTAGCTGTCTTGATAAGCCCATCTTATTTATTTTTACCCTTTGGAAAATGAAATTATAGTATCATTCATTATGGTGATACAGGGTTTGGTTAGTTTAGGTATAGTTTGATACTTCTTTTTACGGTAAAGGTTTTTAAATTATTTATTCTGGTGATACGGGGAGGTTTAGTTAGCTTCGTTAGGTTTAGGTTGATACTTCTTGATACGGTTAAGGTTTTTAAGTTATTTAGTCTGGTGATACAAGGAGGTTTGGTTAGCTTCGTTAAGTACAGGTTGATACTTCTTCATTAGGTAAAGGTTTTTAAATTATTTATTCTGGTAATACAGGGGAGATAGTTTAGGGATAGTTTAATTTTATTTTTATGTTACTTTAGTTTTTATCCATGTTACGCTACTTTTTTTTGAAACGACAAAAATTTTTATAATATATTTTGCCATTTAGTTAGGTTTGTGATAGAAAAATATCGTTATTTTTGTCTAATAAATATAAATTTGAATAAAGTTTTGTAGGTGCCGAAGGTGCATGGTGGCGCCATCTTTCGGAAACGCGTTTTATTAGGGAATACACTATTCAGCACTCTCACCCCTTTCTTTTATTGGACCATAATGTCTCACATCATGGGGACATGTTGGTCACAATAAGTCCTGCTACTTCATTGATAGCCAGCGATAGCTGAGCTGCGACAGTTCAATGCCATCTCTTTTAACTACCCTGACCAAAAAACATCATCGCTGTGAAAATCTTTGTTTATTTTGGAATTTTGTGAATGTTTGCCTCAACCTCTTGTTGATACGAAATAATTGTTTAAATCTAAAATATCTCTACCACTTTGTAAATCCATTTTATCAATTCTAATGCTCAAACCTCCACCTTCTAGAAACTTCTTAAGCTTTTCCTTTAATTTAGTGGTGTACTTTGTTTTACTTTTGGCTTTCTTTTAGACCTTACAAAAGTGATGCTGATCAACAGATATTTTTCCTAGAGACTACAGGAATTAGCATTACGAAGAAATGTTTTTGTTGCCAGTTCGAGTAAATCAGAGTAAACCGCAAACTTTAAGATTTATTTTTACCAGTAGTCACTTCTTTATTAACTGTTTAATGTGTTAATTCCTGCCTTATTTAGTAAAACAGACTGGTTTAATGGTACGATACAATTTTTATTAGAAATTTAGTAGTTTGCCGATAATATGGCAACTCGAAGGTTGAAGAAATCAATTTAACTTTATAAAAAGTACTTTTTCCTCTGGAAATAACGTCTCTCTTTTTCGACTTCATTCACTATAGGTAAAAACTTAGTAATTGCACTATAAATAATTAAATTACAATTCACAAACTTGCGTTGCGTTCGCATTATGTATTTTGTAAAACTTTTTTGAGGTTATGTTTTTCGTTATTTTGATTTCTTGTATTTACATTTAAACGACGTGAAGTTCGCCCGTATTCGAAAATGTATAGAATATAGACAAAATATCATCGGCAACGTCGCTTGGCGATATCCCGATTCATTCCGCTTCGCAAGGCGATATGTTAGGAAACAAAATACCGATTTATCCTCGGATTTATCGAACGAGGTGATAAATGACTGGCGATACGTATCGCTAGCGA
This sequence comes from Stenus bimaculatus, assembly GCA_963971135.1. Classification (NCBI taxonomy): domain Eukaryota; kingdom Metazoa; phylum Arthropoda; class Insecta; order Coleoptera; family Staphylinidae; genus Stenus; species Stenus bimaculatus. The sequence goes on from OZ020181.1 coordinate 38,987,609, forward strand.
TATTTATCACCAGAGAAACAAAATCCCACTTCAGATTCCAGAGCACTACAGGTGATAAGAAATATTTAATTAGAATTTGGAATTTTCATTATTATACAACTGAACATCCTGCATACTTTTTAACATTCTGTTTTATTTCGGTCACTCTGTAGAATGAATGAAAGTTATATGTTTTTAAAATCACTCTGTATAATGAAAAAATGTAGTAGTAATTATTAACATGAGTAACTTAATTAAATATTTTCTTTTTATTAGATTCGTGGGAAAAAATTGGATAAAGAGGATGAAATGCACCAAAATAGTATCCAGAATTTACACCATTTCACCCAGGGAGACGGAAAAGTTCCATCTTCGCATCCTGCTCCTGCACGTAACAGGTCCCACATCCTTCGAAGATCTTCTGACAGTCAACGGACACAAATGCGCCACGTTTGAAGAATCGGCCCGCCTTAGAAATCTCATCTTGGACGACGAAGTTTGGGAGAAAACCCTGCGAGATGCGGAAGTGTTCCAGATGCCGGGACAGATGCGAAAACTCTTCGGGAACCTGCTTTGCTTTTGCAACGTCAGAAACGGGCCGGAGCTGTTCGAGAAGTTTAAGGTGGCACTCAGCGCGGACTACGTTCATCGAGGCATGCAGCAGGAAGAAGCGGAGAGGCGCGCCCTTCTACGAATAGCCGGCCACCTCAGGTATTTGCATCGAGACTTGGCCGATTTTAACTTTCAGGTCGACATCCAGCCCCAGGACATGGTGTTTGATGACGAAGTGGCGCCATACCACGTCGACGTAAACGATGAGCAGATTATCAGGGCGACGGAGAAGGCCGAGGAAGTAGACAGGAACTACATGCAACTGAATCCCGAGCAGAAGGCGCTGTACGATGCGGTCGTTCGAGCCGTCAAGGACGAAGAGCTACAACACAGGTACTTCTATTTGCAGGGCTGCGGAGGAACAGGAAAAACTTTCGTCTACAACGCCATCCTGCAATATTTGGACACTCAGAACATCGCGGCTCTTCCAGTGGCGTTTACGGGTATAGCTGCTTTGTTGCTGCATGGAGGTCAGACCGCCCATTCGGCTTTCGGAATTCCCATTCAGGTCGATAAGGACATGAGATCTTGGATAGCGGCTCACAGCCCAAAGGCGGACTACTTGAGATCGATAAAGCTGATTGTTTGGGACGAGATAAGTATGGTGAGTCAGTTCATCATCAACTGCGTGGACACGTTGCTTCGTGACGTGAGAAACGACAGGAGACCTTTCGGAGGGGTTTGCACTCTTTTCGGAGGAGACATAAGGCAGCTGCTCTGCGTCGCACCGGATAAAGTGGATCAGATCGAACAGGTGATTATAAAGTGGGGTGTGCATTTCAATTTTGCAATTTTAATTTTAATAAAATTTATAACGTCCGTTTTCTTTGTTTCAGGTGTTTTTCAAGTGCAGATGTTGGGGTGGCTTCAAGATCTACGAGTTCAAGCAGAACATGAGGACCGATCCTGGCGAGAAGGAGTTTTCCAATTGGCTTCTGAAGGTTGGAAGCGGCAAAATCAATCAGGAGGGATCCCTTTTCATTCCCAAAGACAGCATGGTGGTGCCAAAGGAATGTTTGACGGATGATGCAGTCGCTTCGGTTTACGGATCTTTGGACATGACGGTGTACAGGCCCCAGCTCTCCGAAGCCCTCAGCGATTGTGCGGTCCTGTGTCCTCTGAACGAAAACTGTGATCGGATCAACCGGCAGATGCTCGACAGGTTCCCCGGAGAGACGCACAACTTTTTAAGCGTGGACACCATCGACTCCGACGACAAAGAAGAACAGGCCATGTATCAGGAGGAGACGCTTAACGGCTTTAACCTGCCCAACCTGCCCTTGCACAAGCTGGAGTTGAAGATCGGCGTTCCTGTTATGCTCCTGAGGAACATCTCGGTCCGAGACGGGCTGACGAACGGAACCCGTATGATCGTCAAACACCTCAAAAACAACGTCTTAGTTTGCGACATTTTGACCGGACGCTTCAGAGGTAATCAAGCTTTTATTTCTAGACACGACCTGACTGCGAAACCAGCTTCTCTCCCGTTCACCATCAAGAGACGCCAGTTCCCGGTGAAAGTCTGCTTCGCCCTTACCATCAACAAGGCCCAAGGACAGACGTTCGAGAAGGTGGGCGTTTATCTTCCCAAGCCGGTGTTTTCTCACGGACAGCTGTACGTCGCCCTTTCGAGAGTTCGATCCCAACACAACCTCAAACTGCAGATCGTCAGCGGAAGAGCCCAGGGAAATTTGATGGCCACTTCTGCGGATGTCTACACGAGGAACGTGGTGTTCAAGGAGATCTTCAAGTACATCTGGCCGAACGGTAACCAGGATTAAGGAGTAAGATTTTTTCTATTTTACAAAATTTACTTCATCGTGGAAATATAACCCCCCCCCCCCCGCCATCCCTTGATGGTTAGAGTGAGTCATCACTTCATCGTGGGAATATACCTCCCCCCCCATGATGATTGGAGTCATCATTTCATCGTGGGAAATCGTACCCCCCCCCCGCCCATGATGGATGGAGTCATCAATTCATCGTTGGAATATATACACCCCCCCCACCCATGATGGATGGAGTCATCAATTCATCGTTGGAATATATACACCCCCCCCCCCACCCATGATGGATGGAGTCATCAATTCATCGTTGGAATATATACACCCCCCCCCCCATGATGGATGGAGTCATCAATTCATTGTAGGAATATATAACCTCCCCCAACCATGATGGATGGAGTCATCAATTCCTCGTAGGAATATATACATCCCCCCCCACCCATGATGGATGGTGTCATCAATTCATCGTAGGAATATATAACCTCCCCCAACCATGATGGATGGAGTCATCAATTCATCGTAGGAATATATAAAAGTAGACTTTGTTTTGAAATTTTTTGGTTAACTGACAATTATGATTAAAAAAATATGAAATTTTTTACATGCAATTTGTTTTAGGCTACCTGTGTTGTTGTTTCCATCTATTTCCATTGATTGAAAGTGGGAAATTATTACAAGATAGTTTCTTTTGGAATACATCCGGAGCCTTTTATTGTTTTATACCATGATACAGTATAGTTTCATTTCGGAATACATCCGGAGCCATTTGTATATAAAATTCTACACTTATTTTTATAAGTAATTTTGTGATGTTTTGTAATTTTAAATAATAAATTTGATAAATTTGTAATTTTAAATTGTAACTTTGATTTCAATAAAAAATCTTGGATTTTTAAAATGAAAATAATTTTTATTTTGAAGTTGTGATGTTTTTGAACATTTAGTACTCTCGCACAATTATCTACCTATTTTATTATTATATTCACCATACAATATTCATTATACAAGAATTAATATTTTTTGAGATATTTCAATAATAATGTTTTGTGGAAAAAATTACGTTTCGTAGTACCAAAATAACTGATCAAAGAAATTTTTGATTGTCATGTTATGGTACCAATCGATTCATATTTTATGTAAGTCCTTAATGTGGTAAACTTAACTTTATGCTTTAATTGGTTTCTAAATTATTTTACTGTAAAGTAGGATAACTTTAAGGCGTTTAAAAAATACCAAAATTCGGTTCAAAAATATAAAGTGAGTTATAGCTAACCCCGTAGCACAGTATTTAGCATACTTCAACAACAACAAAAGTGACTTAAAAATCAAAAAAAAATATATTATGTCCAAATAAATTAGATTATATTTTTGAATAAAACATTTTTTTTAGAAACATTATTTTATCTATTTAGTTAGAAAGCACATAACTAATAAATTAAAAAATCAAATTTAATTTAGGTAGGTACCTTTAGTGTTTAATATAATTCATTTTTTATTACATTAATTCAAATTTGGCGCGTAAAATTGGAACGTTTAATTCGCTTTGAAAACTTTTTTTACGGCTGTACTCCAGGAATCGGGAACCGAGCAAATCGAGGAGCGAGGTTCTTTTCGCGTCCAGAGTTGCTTGAGGTAAGTCATGTTTTTTAGATTATACGCAGAAGCTCACTATTATTAAGTGAGTTAAATATTTTGTTTTTTATAACAATTACTCTTATTTATTTGTTTTAAATCTTGAGCCCACACTAATTGTGCCGGTGTAGAATAATTTTATTTTAGGGACTATAATTTAATTGTTTACTGTTTCTTTGTATTGTTAATGCGCAGGTGTTCACTGACGATAACGGGTGTAATAAAATGAATTTAACGAGTAACACATTTTTTTAAATAATTTTAAAACAACTATTTCTTTTAATGGTTATGCAATATACGTCGTTACACCCTATAAATAATTCCATTTATAATACGATGTTAAAGTTGTTTTCATAGAGAATGCATCAACGGGCTAATTTAGTTTTTTTATTTGTTTTTTTCCAATTTCTGAATAATTATTTATTATTATTAAGGCCGGAGTGTGTCATCTAAATAACTTTAAACACTTTTTTCAATTTTAGATGTCTTATAACTCAAAATTATTAAAAGAAGAGAGGGAGTGGAGACTCCGCATCGCGGAGAATATGGTAAGTTTTGGAAAACAAATTTAAATAAATGTTAATTAATATTAAATTTATTTTAGTCAAAAATGTTCTCAGAAATTAATACACTTTTGGGGCGCGATGCGGAGCCCCCTCTCCGACATAGGTATGAGGAGGAGAGGAGAACATTTCTAAGACAGAGGCGGCATGAGGAGGAGAGGAGAAGACGAGAGAGAGAGAGAGAGAGAGAGAGAGAGGAGGCATGAGGAGGAGAGGAGAAGACGAGATGAGGAAAGGCGAAAGAAAGAGAAGAGAATTAGAAGGCATGAAGAGGAGAGAAGAAGGATTCAAAGAGTAAGAAGGCACTCGCGGCAGAGAAAAGAGAGGGCAGAGGAAAGAGAAAAAAAAAGAGAAAAGGAAGAGGCAAGAAAAACGCAAAGAGAAAAGGAGGAGGAGGAAAGAAAAAAAAAAGAGAAAAGGAAGAGGCAAGAAAAACGCAAAGAGAAAAGGAGGAGGAGGAAAGAAAAAAAAAAGAGAAGAGGAAGAGGCAAGAAAAACGCAAAGAGAAAAGGAGGAGGAGGAAATGAAAAAAAAAGGCGATGAGCCAGTTATTACCGAAGAGGACGATCTTGCAATTGTTTCTCATTTAGATGGTTTAGAAGAAGACCAAGCTTAAGTTTTTTAGAATTTCATTTTTATTTGTTTTTTCAAATATATTTTTTGTTATTTTTATATTGCTTTCCTTTTCAATAAATGTTTAAATTTTTATAGAAATATTTTATTCTAATATTCCAGAATGACTAATTAATAAATTTTTCATACAAGCATTTATTGTAAAATTGTATTAAAACTTTGCGGTAAGTATAAGTAAAGTAATTAACATCGGAGACACAAATTGAAATTTATTTTACAACCCGATACGAGTAACATTTTTATCAAGATTTCGATTTGTCGATCAATTTTGTTAGGACGACCTATTACAAACCGTACATTATAAATTTATATTTTTAGAGTTGTTAATTTCACCCGTTTTGTTACATTTTTGCTTTTTTTGAATCGATTAAACATAAGTTCTAATTTATTTTACAACCCGCAAACGCTTACAATTCTCTAAGCAGTTTCGATGGCCCAATTTTATTTTAACGCTGCTTATGATAGAAACAAAACTGAAAATATAATTTTGAAGATTAAACCGTCGTTGATTACTGTTGCTAAAATTGTTATCAAGTTTTCGCTTACGATTCACACTTTCTTATAATTTTACAAAAAATAAATCGTTTCACCTTAGAGACATGATTATTTTTTTTTTTTGCTAAACTTAAAAAATGAATGAATTGAAAGAGATTCCTCTACACCCCCAAAAAAAAATTCATAATTTTTCATATTCTTTATTTTTTTGATACTTTCGTCAATTTCAATTCTCCTCATATAGAGGGTTCTGTGCGCATAGGTAATTCCACAAAAAATCATAACTTTTGAACAAATAGTCGTAGAGCCCTGATTTTTTTTTATTTTTTCATAAACTAAAATTTCAAGTTATTAACTCTCAAATTATAAATTTGAAACGCGCTTACTTTTTTTACTAATTTTTACACCCCAAAAACTCAAAAAAAAATGAAAAATTTTCGTAAATTTCACAAAATTTTCATAATTTCTGTGCGCATACGTAGTTTCACATAGGTTAGGTAGTGTTAGTTCTGTTTATATCGAGGGTTCTGTGCGCAAACGTAGTTCCATATAGGTTAGGTAGTGTTAGTTCTGTTTATATAGAGGGCTCTGTGCGTATTGGTAATTCCACAAAAAAACATAACTTTTGAACGAATAGTCGTAGAGACTTGATTTTTTTTTTGATTTTTTCAATATATTAACTTTCAAATTGTAAATTTGAAACGGTTAGTAACTTTCATAGTTTTTGAGAAAAAAAATAAAAACCGATTCGCATGAAAAATTTTAAGCCTTAAAAATATCGAAAAAATAGTATATTGTTTTATTAGGAGTAAAATAAGTACTTTTTGTGACGAGCATGTAAGTTCGCGGGACGAGCTCTGCGAGTCCCGCGGATACATGCGAGCCACAAAAAGTTATTTTACTCCGAATAAAACATGCTATTTTTTCTTCAAACGCCTCAATTTATAAAATAATAATTGAAAAAAATAATTTTAAAATGTGACATTTAATTTACTACGTCATGTCATTAATGTATATTGGGTTACCTACTTCCAACAAAGTGAAATATGAAGTGAAGTTAGCTATGAAACAAACGAAAGCGCACCTGTGACTCTGATTTGAATTCAAAAAAATTATTTTTGAAATCCATAATCGAAATCATACTTCTTGTTTATTGTATTTACAGTGTTTAGTGATAGCTGGAAAAGTAAGTAATACTTAGTTTATTGGAGTATTAATTATTTATTGTAAAACAATTATTTATTGTTCCTAGTATTTATAATGTCATCCGATTCTGAAAATGATATGGAATGTACGCCACCATTTATTTTGCAAGCCGCAAATGAAGCAGCAAATAATCTGCTCCCAACAAAATCATCTAAAATTTATGAACATGCTTATGATAAATTTATTTCATGGTGCGATGATCAAAAAGTAAAAAATTACTCGGAAAATGTTTTATTGGCCTACTTTTCCGAACAGAAAAATAAAATGAAATGGAAGAGTTCAACAATGTGGTCGCAATATTCGATGATAAAATCATTACTTAATATAAAAAAGGGAGTGGATACAAATAAATACATGAAACTTCGAGCATTCCTAAAAAAACAAAATGAAGGGTATACTCCTAAAAAGTCGAGAGTATTTACAAAAGAACAGTTTGATAAATTTTTAAACGAAGCTTCTGATGAACAATATTTGGGCATCAAGGTAAGTTTACAGTACAACCATTTATAGTACATAGTTATTAATAACAATAATAAGTTTATTTAATAGCCCTTGGCTAAATTAACAAAGATCACAAAATATACAACATTCAACAAAATTAGTACATATACATATAACAAATAAATAATACATTATACAATAAATCTTTTTACATATATTTATATTGAAAACCATTTTTTATATAGATCATTTTGTTATTTGGGGTTTCTGGTGCTTGTCGATGTGACGAGTTGGTCAAAATGAGAATGGACAATATTGAAGATTTTGGATCGTTATTATTTATTAAAATACCAGATAGCAAAACTAACAAATCAAGATCTTTTACAATAGTGGGAGAAAACTTTTTAAATATATATAGAAAATATCTTTCTTTACGCCCAAACAATATGAAAGATAATCGTTTTTTTATTAAATATGTAAATGGAAAATGTTATGGACAAGTAATGGGAATACACAAAATTGGTAACGCTTCTAGGGATGTAGCATCTTATTTAAAATTGCCAAATTCTCATGAATACACGGGGCACTGTTTAAGACGAACATCAGCTACTTTTCTTATAGATGGGGGAGCCGATATTACATCTCTAAAACAACATGGAGGTTGGAAGTCCACCAGTGTCGCCGAGGGATACATCGAAGAATCTTTAACCAAGAAGAAAGATGTTGCGCGGAGAATTTTGAATCCAGAGCCGATTACAAGTAATCCCGTTCAATTAATTATAAACCAAGAATCTGTAACCGAAAAGAAAGATGTTGCTCAGAGAATTTTAAAGCCAGAGACGATTACAAGTAATTCCGTTGAGTTAATTGATAACGAAGAATTAGCCCTTCCTGAGCTAATACCACTTAATCCGATTCCCAGTATAATAGGATGTAATGCGAAAAAAACTTGTATAACCGCAGCTACAAGTTCAGCGTCTTCCTCCGCATTCAATTTTCAAAATGCTACAATTACAAATTGTACATTCAATATAAGTTATGTCGATAAAAACATATAAAATTATATTAATATTGTATTTAAATTAATAGATTTGTAAGCAATAATAATAAAAAAACAATCAGCTTTATAGGTTTTTATTTTAATTCGGCATTTGTTGTAACTAAGCTTTTACTGCTTTAAGGTTGTATTTTTGTCAAATTGGTAAAGTGCTCTATTTCTTATATTTAGTCTCCATTATTTTCATTAAAAACTTGTAGGTTTCGTACACTATAAAAAATTGATACATTCATTTGCGATACCTTACACAATTGCATACATTCTGTGAGTTTTTGAGATGACTTACGATTTATTCAGGGTTGTGTTTATATTATGAAAGCAACTACACCACTGGCCGAACTCTTACACTCATTTCTCTACATTGTGCACTCATACACATACACACTCTAAAGGCATTTAGGTATTATTCATTTACAGTTGTAGAATTTTTCCATCAACGTACAAAGTACAAATTTTATTGTGGACTGCTAATAATATTATTCCACTGATAAATACCATAACCTAAAAAGTAATTAAATTGATTTCAAAGTTAACTACAAGCATTGTTACAACCAACATAATTTTTAAAAACTGAGCTGTATAAAACCAATTCAGTAAAAATTATAATTTTTTTTTATTTATTAAAGATTTATTATACATATATTATAACCGAAGAATCTCATACAGGTTATTACAACATTGTTACATTTAATTTTAATACGTTATGTCATGTTGCTACAATGTATATTGGGTTGCCAAATACGCGGAGTTAAAAATTGATTTTAACGCCTAGGAGTTAAAAAAACCGATTTACGTCGGAAATGTGCGAACATAACCCTAAAATCAATCAACAAAAAAATGACTTGTTAATGCCTACGAAGTGTCAAAAAACGCCATACTTTTATGACGTTTGAAGAAAAAATGAATTTAACGAGTAACACATTTTTTTAAATAATTTTAAAACAACTATTTCTTTTAATGGTTATGCAATATACGTCGTTACACCCTATAAATAATTCCATTTATAATACGATGTTAAAGTTGTTTTCATAGAGAATGCATCAACGGGCTAATTTAGTTTTTTTATTTGTTTTTTCCAATTTCTGAATAATTATTTATTATTATTAAGGCCGGAGTGTGTCATCTAAATAACTTTAAACACTTTTTTCAATTTTAGATGTCTTATAACTCAAAATTATTAAAAGAAGAGAGGGAGTGGAGACTCCGCATCGCGGAGAATATGGTAAGTTTTGGAAAATAAATTTAAATAAATGTTAATTAATATTAAATTTATTTTAGTCAAAAATGTTCTCAGAAATTAATACACTTTTGGGGCGCGATGCGGAGCCCCCTCTCCGACATAGGTATGAGGAGGTGAGGAGAACATTTCTAACACAGAGGCGGCAGGAGGAGGAGAGGAGAAGACGAGAGAGAGAGAGAGAGAGAGAGAGGAGGCATGAGGAGGAGAGGAGAAGACGAGATGAGGAAAGGCGAAAGAAAGAGAAGAGAATCAGAAGGCATGAAGAGGAGAGAAGAAGGATTCAAAGAGTAAGAAGGCACTCGCGGCAGAGAAAAGAGAGGGCAGAGGAAAGAGAAAAAAAAAAGAGAAAAGGAAGAGGCAAGAAAAACGCAAAGAGAAAAGGAGGAGGAGGAAAGAAAAAAAAAAGAGAAAAGGAAGAGGAAGAGGCAAGAAAAACGCAAAGAGAAAAGGAGGAGGAGGAAATGAAAAAAAAAGGCGATGAGCCAGTTATTACCGAAGAGGACGATCTTGCACTTGTTTCTCATTTAGATGGTTTAGAAGAAGACCAAGCTTAAGTTTTTTAGAATTTCATTTTTATTTGTTTTTTCAAATATATTTTTTGTTATTTTTATATTGCTTTCCTTTTCAATAAATGTTTAAATTTTTATAGAAATATTTTATTCTAATATTCCAGAATGACTAATTAATAAATTTTTCATACAAGCATTTATTGTAAAATTGTATTAAAACTTTGCGGTAAGTATAAGTAAAGTAATTAACATCGGAGACACAAATTGAAATTTATTTTACAACCCGATACGAGTAACATTCTTATAATTGTTTTGTACAAATTGGGCATGTCCCGTAATAAATAAATAAATAAATAAACATTTTTATCAAGATTTCGATTTGTCGATCAATTTTGTTAGGACGACCTATTACAAACCGTACATTATAAATTTATATTTTTAGAGTTGTTAATTTCACCCGTTTTGTTACATTTTTGCTTTTTTTGAATCGATTAAACATAAGTTCTAATTTATTTTACAACCCGCAAACGCTTACAATTCTCTAAGCAGTTTCGATGGCCCAATTTTATTTTAACGCTGCTTATGATAGAAACAAAACTGAAAATATAATTTTGAAGATTAAACCGTCGTTGATTACTGTTGCTAAAATTGTTATCAAGTTTTCGCTTACGATTCACACTTTCTTATAATTTTACAAAAAATAAATCGTTTCACCTTAGAGACATGATTATTTTTTTTTTTTGCTAAACTTAAAAAATGAATGAATTGAAAGAGATTCCTCTACACCCCCAAAAAAAAATTCATAATTTTTCATATTCTTTATTTTTTTGATACTTTCGTCAATTTCAATTCTCCTCATATAGAGGGTTCTGTGCGCATAGGTAATTCCACAAAAAATCATAACTTTTGAACGAATAGTTGTAGATCCCTGATTTTTTTTTATTTTTTCATAAACTAAAATTTCAAGTTATTAACTCTCAAATTGTAAATTTGAAACGCGCTTACTTTTTTTACTAATTTTTACACCCCAAAAACTCAAAAAAAAATGAAAAATTTTGGTAAATTTCACAAAATTTTCATAATTTCTGTGCGCATACATAGTTTCACATAGGTTAGGTAGTGTTAGTTCTGTTTATATCGAGGGTTCTGTGCGCAAACGTAGTTCCATATAGGTTAGGTAGTGTTAGTTCTGTTTATATAGAGGGCTCTGTGCGTATTGGTAATTCCACAAAAAAACATAACTTTTGAACGAATAGTCGTAGAGACTTGATTTTTTTTTTGATTTTTTCAATATATTAACTTTCAAATTGTAAATTTGAAACGGTTAGTAACTTTCATAGTTTTTGAGAAAAAAAATAATAACCGATTCGCATGAAAAATTTTAAGCCCACAGCCTTAAAAATATCGAAAAAAAAAATTTCTAATTTTTTTAAGATCGATCCCTCAAATGATGGACAATAGAAAATGTATGAAATATAAGGGGTCAGATGCCCCCTACACCCCCAAAAACCCAAAAGATATTCATAATTTCTGTGCGCAAACGTAGTTTCACATAGGTTAGGTAGTGTTAGTTCTGTTTATATAGAGGGTTCTGCGCGGATAGGTAATTCCACAAAAAATCATAACTTTTGAACAAATAGTCGTAGAGACCTGATTTTTTTTTTCATATACTGAAATTTCAAGTTATTAACTCTCAAATTGTAAATTTGAAACGCACCACACTTGTCTCCACCTAAAACAACATTATCACATGAGAAAATATCAATTTTTGAAACGCGTGAAACTATAAATTCACTTCAAAAATCAAAAGCGAAAGATACATATCGTTTAGATTCAATCAAATATACAGGGTGTAACTTAAATGCACGGCAAAAATTTAAGGGGTGTTTCCTTGGGTCATTTTAAGAACATTTATACCTTAGGTGATTTTTCGAAAAACGCTTCATTTCAAAAATACACGTAGATAAAGATTTCTTAAAATGCATGCTTTTTATTAAATAAAAAATAGGTCTAAAAATTAAAGTTTAGTTGTTATCATGGCTACAAACTTTGTTGCTGTCATCTGTCATAGTATATTTTGCTAATTATGAATTATTACACAAATTCCGAGATGACAGACATGCATTTTACCTATGGACTTGCTAATGGAAATGCACTACGAGCAAGACGTTTTTATCGTGAAAGATTTCCCAACCGTCGTCTTCCTGATAGAAAAACTTTTGAAAACATTCATAACTGTCTTCGAAAAAGTGGTTCATTTAAGATCAGAGAGAGACCAGGAAGGCCAATGAGAGTTAGAACGCTAGAATTGGAAGAAAATGTGCTCAACTTGGTGGAAGAAGATCCAAGTACTCGAGGGGCTTTTCACTCTAGGTATTAGGTGTACACTTTTTGGGTATTAAAGGTAATATTAAGGTAATATTAGGTATTATTGGGTATTTTGTATTATTTGGGTAATATTAGGTATTATTTGGGTATTATTGCTGATATTAGGTATTATTTGGGTAATATTAAGTAATATTTAGGTATTAAAAGGTAATATCTAAGAAATAAAAAAAGGGAGATGCTTACACGTGTGCGCATTGGGTTTCATGATACAACTTGTTTTACCTTCGAAGCGAGTGCAAGTGCTGTGAACAATTTTACTGAATTATATCTTTCTGTATAAAGAAAAAGAAGCAAAAAAAGGTAAGCCAAGTATTTTATTTATATTAGTTATTTAATTGAAAATGCCATTTAAAATAATACATGTTATTTTTAATACTCTGACTGTTTTTGCTGTGCTACTTTACCGAAGCTATTGAATATTTATTTGCAAGTCTGATTTTAAGGGGTAGTTTCCTCTTGAGAGTTGATCATAAAAACTTTCAACTGTTCGAACGGAAAGTTCCACCAACTTCAAATTTAGACACTTGAATTGAATTGCAAAGAAAGTAGGTTTTTCGAAAATCTGATTTTAATGGGTAGTTTCCTCTCGAAGGTTGATCATAAAAAACTTTCCATCTCTTGAACGGAAAATTCCACCAACTTCAAATTTCATATTTAGACATTTGAATTAAATTGAAAAAGACGTAGGACCTAGGTTTTTCGAAAATCTGATTTTAAGGGGTAGTTTCTTCTTGAGGGTTGATCATTAAAAACGTTCCACCGCTCGATCGCAGAGTTTCACCAACTTTAAATTTCATATTAAGACATTTGAATTGTTTTAAAACGATGTAGGACCTTAGTTTTTTGAACATCTGATTTTAAGGGGTAGTTTCCTCTTGAGGGTTGATCATAAAAAACTTTCAACCACTCGAACAGAAAGTTCCACCAACTTCAAATTTGATATACTGCGATATAATTTTTTCTAAACTTAACTCATATCATGGATTCAGAACAGCACCGGAGATAGTTTTTCACTATAAAATGGAGCTTTACATTTTTGCTCTGAGTTTTATTTAGTGCATTTTTGCTCTGAACTTTTTTAGTTCGTTTTTACTGAGGATTGATTTTTCAAAGACTTAAAAACGTATTTACAAGATTCTGACCTTACTACTGGACCAAGTTTCTTGATTTTTTTACCAACGTAATCCTTACTAAACTCTGTACAACTTTTATTGGCTAGAATTTTTATTTTGGCAACCAGATCTTTTTAAATTGTAATCGAGATCGTAATAATATTCACAAGATTTTAATGTTTAGCATATAGACTCGATTAAAGGAAATCTGGTTAACAAAATTAAAATTATAGCCAATACAAGTTGTAAAGAATTCAATAAGGATTATTTTGGTAAAATTTTTTTACCTCACGGTAAACACTCAAATTGACAAAATAAGTAATCAATAGCTTCTTTAACTATAATCTTCGTTATCATCTTACTTTGATGATTAATCCATTAATATTATTTTTCCACTTAACTTTAGCAATATCAAGAGTGTCTCGAAGAGTGTGCAATGGACTTATGCAATGAGATAAAAAATGCTGATCTCAAGGAAATTATTGCCAATATGCCGATTGAATTTCCTGAATCGCTGCGTAATTTACTAGTGGCTTCAGCTTGGGATAACATAATATCTCTGGCAGCCTTTTGTGAAGATTTCGATACGAATATTAAAAAATTGGAAACTTTCGCCAAGGAAGATTTAAGTGTTTTACTTGAAGAGCACGAAAAAAAATTATTTTATGGAATATACGCAAGGAAAATTGAAAAATTCAAGATTTTGGATGGTCACAAAGAACTAATTATTTATCTTTCAAAACAATGCAAAGCAAGGCTAAAGGAAAAATCAAATGAGAAAAAAAGAAAGCAAGAGGAACTAGTAGACCTAACCAAAAAGACTAAACAATCGGATATTGAGACAAAAGGCAGCTCGAGTGTGGATAAAGATACTTGCCAAATGAAATTCCTCAAAGAAAATCTAGAAACGTTCAGTTGGCCTAAGAAAGATGAAATACTTGAAATAAAAAAAATATTTATTTTTTATGGCCCAGTCGAACTCATTGGGTCATTACCATTTACCATTAAAAGATATGATAGAATAAAAATCAATAATATTTTCAAAGAGCTAAAATCTGGAAAATAAGAGTATTGTAATGCGTTGAAAATAGAATAAATTGGAGATATTTTTTTAATGCAAATTTTATTTAATGTATACCTAAATCTTAAAATCTCCCAACTTTTTTATTTGATGATATATTACGATTTCTTTCCACAACTTGAGGGATAAATATGTCTTGAAATCTGTGTAAAAATTTACTTAGATTTTGTTAGAATTCTCGCGATTTTTCGAAACTTTTTGAAAGTTTCGAATCATGTGTACAAAATTTTTTAGACATGTTTGCCACTCGCGAGGCCACTCACCACAACTTGATAACAACAACTTTGTGACAAATTTCAAGTCGATAGCTTTATTAGTTTTAAAGATATGGTAGCTTAATGGCTTCAGACAGACAGACAAAAATTATCTTCTTATTTTTTCTGAAACGCACAAACATGGAAGAATTTTTCGTTATTTCAATTTTTGAGTAAGTTAGAGGGTCTACGATCTATTATATATTTCTTTGTAAATATGTATTTCTAATTTTCTATATAAATAATAATGAAAGTACAATAAAGTAAGCAATAAAATAGGAAACTAACTAAAAAGTAATGGGGAGTAAATTTGGTATTAAAAAATACTTAAGTAATAATTTAGGTAATAAGGTAATAATTTAGATATTGAGGTAATAATATAGGTATTACGGTAATATTTTAGGTATTAAGGTAATTATTTAGGTAATGAAGTAATAATCTAGGTAATTAGGTAATATTATAGGTAATAGAGTAATAATTTGGGTAATAAATTGATAAAAAGGTATTAGGTGTACATTTTTTTAGGAGTGAAAAGCCCCTCGCAAGTACTTCTACACGAAAAATTGGTAGAAATTTGAATGTAAGTAATATGACTGTTTGGAGAATTTTAAGGCAGCAGTTGTTACACCACATTCAACGCGTTCAGGCACTTTTACCTCGCGATTTTCCACCACGAATACAATTTTGCCAATGGTTTCTTCAAAAATTGATCCAAATCCCTCAATTAATGACCATAATTTTATTTACTGACGAAGCAAATTTTTCAAGAAACGCAGTAATGAATTTTCACAATAGACATTCGTGGGCCGAAGAAAACCTACATGAGATTTGTGAAGATCGTTTCCAACAACAATTTTCATTAAACGTATGGGTCAGAATTGTGGGTGATTTTCTTATTGGACCAGCATTTCTACCTCCAAGGCTTACCGGTGAAGCATATCGGATTTCTTTGGAACAATCGCTACCACGTTTGTTAGAAGATGTACCATTGGCGATGAGGAATGTAATGTGGCTAATGCATGATCTAGCTCCAGCGCATTTTAGTTTGGTTGCTCGTGAGTTCCTGAATGCAAACTATCCTAATAGGTGGATTGGACGCAGTGGTCCACAACCATGGCCTCCTCGATCCCCTGATTTAAATCCTTTAGATTTTTTTCTATGGGGCCATCTGAAATCATTAATTTATCAGACTCCGGTAGAAAATTTAGAAGATCTAAGAACTCGAATAATTAACGAATGTAATTCGATAAGAAACAATCCTGGTATCTTTGAAAGAGTTCGCCAATCGATGAGAAGAAGATTGGATTCTTGTTTGCTAGCTAATGGTTCTCATTTTGAACACTTATTGTAAATTGTATTTAGATTAATAAATAATTAAAATTATTACGTAAAATCTACCTGTATATTCGAAAAAAAATGTCTAGTAGCCATAGTAACAACTTTATGTGATAAAAACCATGCATTTTAAGAAATCTTTATCATCGTGTATTTTTGAAATGAAGCGTTTTTCGAAAAATCACCTAGGGTATAAATGTTCTTAAAATGACCCAAAGAAGCACCCCTTAAATTTTTGCCGTGCATTTAAGTTACACCCTGTATAACTCATTGGAGCAAAATAAATTATTTAACCCAAAACAATTTGGATTTAATCAACGACTGTGATTATTGAATTTGTGGATGATACTGTAAAATGTTTTTAAGATGGTGAGTTCGGTTTCCCAGTTTTCTACGATTTGTCAAAAGAGTTTGACAGTGTGTCTACCTAAACATTGCTAGGTTAGCTCAAATTCGCTGGCATGAATAAATGTCTTAACAAATCTTATCTTAATATTAAATACTTTTAAGAATTTAGTTTGATTTATTTAAGCATCATGTATACAGAGGGGTGTACAAAAAACGGCTAATGATGTAGCTTCCTTATTTCTTATCCGATTTTAATAAGTGATATGTTAAATTAAATGGTTTGAAGAATACTACTATCAGATAATAAAAGATTAATTTAATTTTTGAAAACAACAGAGGAGGGGGCAACTTTTCTTTTTCAAATGGCAACATATTTTTTCGATTGGAAAAAATCATTAACAAAAATAATCTAAACCAATTAGACCATTAATTTTTTTTTAATTAATTAAAAAAAAAATTTTTTCTTATATTTTTTTAAATTTAATTTAATTGGTTTTTTTTGTTTTCGAGTTTTTAGGTTCCTATTTTTTTTAATTTTTTTTTTACTTTATTAATAATTTTTAATTTATTAATAATGAATTAAAAAACAAAATTTAAAAAAATAAAATACTGAAAACTCTAAAACAAAAAAAAACAATTGAATTAAATTAAAAAAAATAATGATTAAAAAAATTATAAAAAAAAATTGCGTCCTCCTCCTCTGATGTTTACAAAAATAAAATTAATCTTTTATTATCTGATAGTAGTATTCGTCAAACCATTTAATTTGACATGTAACTTAATAAAATCGGATAAGAAATAACGAAGCTTCATTGTTGGACGTTTTTTGTGCACCCCTCTGTATGCTTGTTATAACCAAGTTCGACTATAATTGTTTTATAACATTCTTTAAAATATTTATAAACCCATTTATTGAAGCGAATTGTAATTTTTATTGCTTATAAAAGAAAAGAAATTCTTAAAACGTGAAACACAAACATGGACTACGTTTATCTCCCGTAAGTTGATCCAGGTTGGATTGAACAGCGATTGACTTAATCTGCTTTTTTTCCGAAATAAACATGTTGGATTGGAGTTATCAATCCAATTCTGTCCAATTGTATATGTTTTTTTCGGAAAAATCCACTCCGGATCGAGTCAGGCGAGATAACCGTGGTCATGTGTTAATAACTTAATTGGTACTTTAATAAATTAAAACATCTACACTTACATATTTAATGGAGTTACATGCATTTTGATGAACGTCTTCTCAATTTCAAGTTCAAAATCAGTAGATGCTTTCTAACTTCACACGCTCACACAAGTCACCATGGTTTTGTTGGATCTGTATTTCAGGTTCGTAGAAGTTCGGAAGTCCATAATATATTTTTAGCGAATTAACCAAAAATGTGGAACTCATTTTTGATGCGAAAACAATCTTGATTAAGAACCTAGTAATGGTCAAAATGAGTGCTCCATAATATTATAATATTAAATATTTTGTTATTGAAAATGATCAATTATTAAAAATTATTTTACTCACTTTTTTAGTTGTACACTTATCGAAGAAATGATGGTAAGAAGTACTCGTAAGCGAGAAAAAGCGTAAGTATATCATCCTGAACTGTACTAATTAATAATAAAAATTTGCTGAAAACGACGCCAACGCTGTTAAAATTTTACTGTCAATAGGGAAACGTCAAAAGTCCAATATGGCTGAACGCTCGGAACCGATCGTGCATACACGGAAAAGATCGTAGCGATTGCTTAACGTTTTGAAGTTCTACGGTCATTTAAATCATTTATATTTATACCGGGTGTTTAACAAAAATATATTTATAATTTTTACTACTTGCATTGTTTTTAATTTAGAGCATTTTTACTGTCTAATTTGAGTATTTTCTTTTTAATTTTCCTACAACAGATTTGTGTCTTTCTCTATTTTGCTTTTTTAATAATGTTGTTTTATTACAATAGCAGTTTTAGTTGTTTTACAACACAAAAATAAAACCGAAACTTGTAATTATCAATTTAGGTTTTCTAAATTTCAGTATGTTTTGAAAATTTAACAACTGACGTTACTGATTTTGTTGAATTTCATTTTAATGCTCTCTTCTGATAGCTAGAAGCGGATTTCTTTTAACTTCACCATGCGCTT
Source organism: Stenus bimaculatus (assembly GCA_963971135.1). Classification (NCBI taxonomy): domain Eukaryota; kingdom Metazoa; phylum Arthropoda; class Insecta; order Coleoptera; family Staphylinidae; genus Stenus; species Stenus bimaculatus. The sequence continues at coordinate 39,006,415 of OZ020181.1, forward strand.
ACAGCATATTTACAATTTCTTCTTTAGAAGAGTTCACTATTTCGTTTTAGTTATTATCAAAAGTACAGAAAACGGCGTTAAAACAAAATTCAATAAAATAAGGGTTTCCTTGGTAACATCAGTTTCTTAATTTTCAAGGCATACTGAGACTTATAAAACCAAAATTGATAATTGCAAATTTCGATTTTATTTTTGTTATAAAACAACAAAAACTTCTGTAGTAATAAAACAACATTATAAAAAAGCAAAATAAAGAAAGACAGAAATAAATAATAGGCAAATATAAAAAAAAATCCTCAACAAAATTCACCAAGAGCGCTATTTTGTCTATTTTTCACTGTTTCTCAGTTTGGATATTATTATCCCCTAAACCTTTGATAAGCGACCATACAAACATTATATCAATAGAAAGCTTGTAAAAAATGCAATCGATTGATGTTAAAATATACAGGGTGTTCTATTTGAAAATTTCGTTCGTTTTATAAGGCACGCTGATAAAAAAAATATCACAAACTTAAATTTGACATGATAGTTGTAACAGTAGTGTAGAAAGGAAATTCCGTATATCCAACTTGATTATGATTTATTAATATAATGCTACATGTTTCGCCGAAGCTTACGGCATCATCAGGCAACAGCTGAAACTCAATACAATGAGCAAAAATACAAGATAAACACAACAAATGAATGTCATGCTCTAAACGCAAAAAATATTACATAAAAACTTACGAACTAGTTTGAAGAAACCAAATGGAGTAATCAATCACGGACTGGTTTCATCAATATTCAAAAAATTATGATCAAGCTACAACATGTTATATTAGAAGATGTTAATTAATCTAGGTGCTTCGACTTACTTGGAATAGGTATATTGTCGTACAAACATATAATTAGGACGACCTGTACCATGCAGGTAAACCAAAAATAAAACTAAAACGTAGAAAAATTCCCAAATCTCAAGACGACCTAGACCATGTAGGTGAACCAAAAATAATAAGTCATGAGACGACCTGTACCATACAGGCAAACCAATAATAATTATAAAACGTTAGACGACTTGTACCATACAGGCAAACCAAAAATTACAAGAACGTTGGCCGACCTGTACCACGCAGGTAAAATAAAAATATAAAATTCTTGAAAAAGTCGAAGCGGTCCTAGAAACAATACACTAGTTATAAATTATGAACAATATTAAGAGAAACCAAACTCACCAAATTCAAGGCATTAGTCAAAAATTAAAATTATCAGATATTTAATTTAACTTTATAATTCATCCTTTTTAATCGAATTCTATTCGAATACGCTACCATTGTCTTACGATAAAATTAAACTGCTATCAATGATTACCTAATTTCTGCCGGACCGTCCATGAGGATAATCGGCTCCAATCGGGGCTGTCAAACCCGATTATCACCGAACGCCACATAGGAGCACGAACTCCACTATCGACCACTGATGCGGAGATCGATGTGATACAGGGTGGAAAAGCGTAAAACGGAAGGAAATGTAAATAATTAATTATGAAGTTTTGGATAAATTGATTAAGCTATTGTAAAATTTGGAATGTGGGTGATCTAATTGAATATTCACATTATTCGTTTTCGGATTATTGATACTTCTGTGAATTTCTAAATTTTCAAAATAATTTAAATAATGAAAGTCAGAGATAAAGTGCAACACATCGACATCCGCACCAGGGTCAAACATATGGTCTTCATTTAGGATGTGATCGGCAAAGTTGGACTTGTACTGCACTTTTATAAAACATGGGGATTCCATTATTATTAAGGTTAGGGATCTTGGTTAATTTGATCCACTTGGTATCGTTAATAAAATTAAACACAATACTTCTTTTTTCATCACTTCGAAATTTACCAATTTTTAGTATCGCCTTTTTTAGACAGCGATTACTGAATTTCGTCCTTAATGAATTGCACGGTAGCATCGACAGTTGCGTGATTTTTTCATGAATTAGGTGGATTGCAGAATTTTGTGAAAATATTATTTTCAGCCTTTCATTCAATTTCTCTTTGGGAATTTCATAAAATCGCACATGACCCAACATATCTTCCACTCTTTAATTCTAAAATGTATAAATTACAAATATTGTAAATTTTGGAAGTTCAATGATTTGGGGAAGAATTTCTTTAGAAAATTATTAGGCATTAGGCTCAAGAAAGAAAAAATACAGGGTGCGGGAAAAGACATGCATAATGGCTATAACGTTTTTAATATTAGTTTGATGAAAAAAAATTTCGTATAAATGTTGCAAGATTTAAAAATTGATATATTCCTTGCTTTTGTTTTTCTGTATCACGTAACTGTCAACTTTCAAGTCTTCAATGGAACAGTCCACCTTATTTTTAATAATTTGAACATAATAATTTTCTGAATCCAACAATACTTAGAAAGGGACATTTTTCTTTCAAGTTTTTATTTTTTAAAAGTTATTTTGTATTTTATGATTGATTGAAAACAAACAATTCATAAGCAACCCCTACAAATCATTCTAATTATATGAAAAATGACGCTAAAACATATTATTAAAGATAAAATAAACTTGAGAGCACAGAAATGTGAATTTTATAACCCTAAATTTACCTTAAACATTTTTTTCAAAAGTTTTATAAACCTTAAGTTGAAGCAAAAGTAGGACTTATGGGGCATTGAGAAAATTATGTAGAATCATATTGTCACAAAGTAAATATTTCGAAATTTTTTATTTGTATTTTTATTATTAATTTTCAGTTATTATTTGTATAACGTTAGAATATTTTATAATTTTATTGATATGCAAAAAAAGACATCACCCGACCTAGTATTTTGCGTACATTAACCTGATGCATCAGCAAATTCAATAAAGGCTTCTTGATGCATATCGAAAAGAGAGACATTCAATCTGCAGACCCAAAAATTTATAAAGAATATATTACTTCAATACTATAGCAATAATTAAAATAAAATGTTGTAATTAATTATGTAAAAAGTGTAATTACTTACAATATCAATTTTAATAAAGAAATGTATTAAAATAAAAATATGTTTACTCTGCCAAGTCACCCCAATCAAGTGTGACAACATTATTAAAAAAATGATGGACTATTCCATGTAAGATTTCCAACTTGACAGTCTTATCTCAGTCACAGAGAAGTGTAAATTTTTAAATCTTATAGTATTTATATGAAACATTTTTTGATCAAACCAATATAAAATAAGTTATAGCCATTATTTAGGACTTTTACCGCAACTTTAAATTTTTTTGATACTTGTTCTTTTTAGAAAAAAAATACTCAAGTAAGATTGCTGGGCTTAAGTCCCCATTGTAAAATAGCCTCCAATAAATCCAACTCGGAAAACTTAAGTATTTTATCAGCTGCAACGGCATGATGTATTTGCTCTGGAGTCAATTTATAAAAAATCTCAGTTTGTGAAATGTCGCAAAAGTTTTCATCAATAAAATTAAGGACATGTTCCTTAAGACTATCAAACGAGTAGCACTCGGCGATATTTGCAACAGTAGTACAATTTTTGCATCGACATTCAACTTCAAAAATTCCTCACAAAATGTCATCGCGTCATTTACTTGGATGTAATCGGCGATGACGAGGATGTCCACGACGTTTTCCATATCGAGTTCAACTACCAAACCGTGCATGTACCTCAAAATATCCCGAAATCCTTTCGAGGAAATTCCGTTAAGTACAACTTCGTTTTTTTTCGATTACATTATTCCGCTGGAAAACATGGCTTTGAAGTAATCACTTTTTACTGAAATTACTGATTTATTTGCCACAAATTTTTCGCCAGATACAATTAACGTGATGTCGCTGGTGATGATATTTTCGGCCATAATGAATTTATCTAAAAATATTAAAGTACGTAATAAAAACTTTTGGTAAAAAACTTTATGAGCAAAAATCGTTTTGATTTATCGACTATCTTAAAATTTTAGCAAAAAAATCATAACATGGACATTTAAACCACTTTTTATAATAATAAATAAAAATAAAGAATTGTACCTGATTTGCAACTCGTGAATTTTCAAATAAATTGAAATTTTGAAACAAAAAGTTCCTAATTTGCACTAGCACGTTTTGTTTTCAGAAAATTCACTTCGCAACTAAAAATTCTACAACATTTAGTTAATTTATAAACTTAAATGGTGGTGGAATTAGGGTGAGGGTAATTCCCAATTGAATTGGTCAAGAGGGTTTAAATGTATTACAAAAGTAAGGGTTAATTATCTAGTTTGGGCTCGTTTCTCTGAAAAAATTTAGATTAATCAATTTTTGAAGCATTTATGCCAAACATAGGTACACAGGTAGAAAAATTAGATTTTCCAAAAACTACTAATTTTATTAATCAACTCCAAGAACTTCCAAGTAATAATGTTATTGATCCAAAATACACGTACAAAGAGTGATAGCCATTAGACTTTATTATAAAAACTAATATACATTGTGTACAAAAATTGGTTTTATCCAAAATAATATGTCTTTTATAATGTAAAATACTCGGCAAACTTGATCCCAAATTTTGAAATTTGCTTCATAATAGCGGTTTTGGTCATGATTTTATTTCCATTGGAGCTTTTTTAAAATTTCTCTTTTAATATACAGAAGAGTCTTGTGGCTACTGATTTCTTTGTTTTTTGTTTTTCCAAGTCAAAGCAAATAGTAAATAGTCATACGGCAGCTGTAAAATGTATAATACTAAGAAAAAACTAATCGAAATAATATTTTTTTTTCAACGCTAGCAATAAGTAAGGTATAAACGAAGAGTAAAATTTTTCGTTTTTTATTTTAAGTATATTTTTAAACTTTTTACAGCGCTCCAAAAATTAGGTATAATTTTAAGAAAATTCAATCGATGATGCAGATCGATATTTAAAATAAATATACAAATCGGAAGGATGATTACTTATATCTGCCTTTTATTATATTATGTGTATGTAGGTAAATACATGTACATAATTTTTAATAGGATATTAAAAGATTTTTCTTTTTTCTGAAAACTTTCGAGAAACGGTAGGTAACTTTACATTTTCATATGGCGACATGAGTAATAAAAATAATTTCTATTGTAGATAATTTCAGCCAATAAAACGAATACATTTCTAATTTTTTTTTTTAGTTTTTTTTATAAATTACTGCTAAAAAATTTGAATCAATACCTGCCGTGATTTACTTATTTTTTTATAAATTCGTTTTAAGAACAATCGTCCCGCAACGTTTCAAGGTGTTTACAGGAATCCTCGTAGGTCATTTATTTATGAATACGTACCAAATGTACCAAATTAAAAAAAAAGTCGTTAATTAATAAGGCTCCTACAACGATTTCACAAAATGATGTTTTGCATATACAATAGCTCCTATATGCAGCACGCCTTTTTAAGCGGTAGGGAGTACAGTCAAAACTAAAACATTTGGTTGTCGTTTCTTAAGGTGCGTGAAGTTAGAAATGCCCGTATTAAAAAAAACGTGTTTTAACATATTCTTTAATTAGTGCTAAATTAGTGCTAATTTGTGCTGCAAATTTTAGAATTTGTGCTTTTGTAGTGTTGTAGATAACCGCGTTATTGTTGTGCAGTTCTAACTTCACGTTTAATGCTAATTTGTTCTGTAAATTTTAAAATTTGTGCTTCGTAGAGAAACGCATTATTGTTGGGCAGTTGTAACTTCACGCTAAAAATTCCCATGTCATGAAAATTAATTTTATCAAATTCAATAATTAATGCTAAATTAGTGCTAATTTGTGCTGTAAATTTTGAAATTCGGGCAGTTGTAACTGTTACAATAACTAATGTTATCGTATGCAATATTAGTGCTTGGACATACAGGGTGTCTCATAATATGCGGGACCCAATTCTAGGGTGGGTAGTAGAAGTCAAAAGAACAAAAGTTTATATCAACATATGTCCGATCTCGTCTCCTAAGGGAGTTGCAGGTCTTTATTGATATATTCAATTGTTGTACGATTTGATGTAAATGTTCTTACAGTTGCACCTATCAAAGCCATTGATTGGTCCACAACCACTTCTTTTGGATGAAGATCACCAACACGCTGCCATTCACTTAACCAATAACTTACGGCATTTGAATTGTGACGTTCGGAAAGCATTTAACATATTGGTATTTGTCCTTCCTTTTCATTATCAAGCTTAATAACAATCACATATAAAAATATTGAACCAGATAATTCATTCAATCTTGAAATTTTTGTTACTAACCCACCAGTTGCATCAATACATACTTTAGAAATTGACTTCTTGGAATAAAAATTATATAACCTTAACTGATAACTTATAACAATAATGTGTAAAAAATTTAAATTTCCAATTTCATGAACAATATTTTTTATTTCGTAAAATTTATAATTTTGGTGTATTTGGAGATTCGGCAGAAAAAAAATGTTTTTTTCCAGCAAGTACCTTTCTACACAAAGAAGGGGTAATATTTTCTTTTTCCATTTCCGACGAAATTGTTTGTCTTAAGTTTCCAGAAAACTGCCTTTTTTATTGTCTATAATATTCAAATTTAATTTTTCAATTGTACAATTTAAAATGTAAACATATGTCCGATCTCGTCTCCTAAGTGTTCATTCATTTCATAATGGTTCTTATTAGTAAAACATTCAAATTTGGTACAACACCTAATAATTTATCATTGTTTTTAACACAAAGAATTCTTAAAATACCACTTATCACTAAACAAAAAATCTCAAAATAAACATGGATGCGAATCAAGTGAATATTAGGTGTTAAACCAAATTTGAATGTTTTAGTGAGAACCATTCTGAAACAAATGACAAAAAACACTTTATTGTCAGTACCTTTAAAGAGCTGCAACTCCCTTAGGAGACGAGATCGGACATATGTTTATACAAACTTTTGTTCTTTTGACTTCTACTACCCACCGTAGAAGTGGGTCCCGCATATTATGAGACACCCTGTATGTTCAAGCACTAATATTGCATACGATAACATTAGTTATTGTAACAGTTACAACTGCCCGACACTAACGCGTTTTTCTAAGAAGATACAAAAGCACAAATTTTAAAATTTACAGCACAAATTAGCACTAATTATTGAATTTGATAAAATTAATTTTCATGGCATGGGCATCTTTAGCGTGAAGTTACAACTGCCCAACAATAATGCGTTTCTCTACGAAACTAAAGAAGCACAAATTTTAACATTTACAGCACTAATTAAGCATTAATTATTGAATATGATAAAATTAATTTTCATGACATGGGCATTTTTAGCGTGAAGTTAGAACTGCACAACAATAACGCAGTTTTCTACGAAACTACAAAAGCACAAATTTTAAAATTGGCAGCACAAATTAGCACTAATTATTGCATATGATAAAATTTAATTTCGTGGCATGGGCATTTATAGCGTGAAGTTAGAACTGCACAACAATAACGCGGTTATCTGCAAAACTACAAAAGCACAAATTTTAAAATTTGCAGCATAAATTAGCACTAATTATTGAATATGTTAAAACACATTTTTTTAATACGGGCATTTCTAACTTCACGCACCTCGTTTCTTATGATTTCGGGAAGAATACACACGTTTTACGTTCTTTGCTCTAATTATTATATTTCTATTGACGACTTGACTGTTCTCTTGATTTTACTCTTTTAATTTTGAATTTGGATTTTGATATATTTTGGCATCTTATTATCAAATACTGTTGACGGCTTTTTCTGTGGGTGCTGATTTCTGACTTATTTAATTGTACATTCTTACTTTGAATTTTATAATTTCAAAATGGGAAAAAAGTCAGTTATAAGAAGTCGAACTACCAGCAAAAAAATAAAGAAAGGATATATTAGCAGTTTTGGAAAAGCTACGGAGCAACGAACATATAATTTTTGTGAAAGTATTATTGAAGATTATACGTTGGATAAATTTTTTACGCCCTTAATACTTAATTTCTTGAATTTGCAATTTTACAGATAGTAAACGAAACGTTAGCTAAACATAGAAGGTGTTTCATTTGCCCCATTCGGGAAAAATCCCAAATTAAAGAAATTGAAGATTATGTTACTTATGCTATGGTAATTATTATTTTGTAATTTACTTATTATTAAATTATCAATCTTATACAGGGTGATGATAAAGTTTGGAACAAAATTCTTAACTGCCGATGTTAATTTTTTTGAGAAAATCGCTCGTACAGGTCAATTTTAGTTTTTAAAATGCCATCTCTTTACTAATAACAAAAATTACGACATACTGACCCCTTTCTCAATAGATGGTAATAGAATTGCAGATATTGCATATTGTTTTGAACAACTTAAAGTACCAACTTCGGTTGTACTGTGTCCAAATTGAATTTTGTTGGATTAAAAGTGGGCTAAATTCCAAATTTGAATTGCAGTAAAATCAATGGCAGTTGGTTCTGGATTTTCAAATATGTAAGAAATGTTTGTGGTTTTAAATGTCCTTTACTTGTCGAGCAAAATATATTCCATATCCAAATTTAAGGAGAAAACATTCCGGTGAGGCTAATACTTTCGAAGGTGTTGATTATTTTGTGAAAAGTGAATAATTTGGGACCGAAATTTTGGCTAAGACTGGAGATTTTTCTTATTTTAGCTAAATTTTCAGTCATAACTGGAAAACGAAAACAGAGAGGGCAGTGATTTTTTTTGTCGTAAAATGGACCTTAAAAGCTTTCATAAATGTATATTACGTGGTGGTTAAATATAATTTGAGGGGTTGATTAGACCGAAAATAGAATAAAAATGCGAATTTTTTAAATCCGATCTTAAAAATGTAACGATTTAGTTGTTTTATCAAAATTCAAAAAACCCTATGCGTGGGCGTTTTGGTACCAAGAGTAGATTCAGCAGAGTTTGTAAAAATGAAAATCCGTTAAAAAATAGTCAGACGGGAGCCGCCTACCCCCAAATTCGAAATTTCTACATTGTTACTCCATAACTTTTTAACCCCGCAAAATTTAAAAATTTCCTATAGGCTACACACTTTAGATATTATTCGTTTTAAGGGAAATGAAGCGAATTGTAAGAAAAATTAAAAAAATTGTGGTCTCCACAGAGGTCCTAATCTGACCGCGTTTTGCGCGATTTTTTGAGCATTTTACGTTTGATTTGTTTCTGAAGCTTATAGTAAAAGTTTGAATGTGTTGATTTTTTTGCTGATAAAAGTTAATGCATTAAGCAAAATAAAAAATATTCAGATGTTATAGCTGACACGCATTAAAAGATTTTTCAAAGTCGGCATCGGAAAAACACGAAATTTGTCTCGCGCGTTTTTGTTATGCGCTTTTGTCGTACTCGCTTAGTACGACTTACGCGCTTTTGTCGTTGCTCGTTTTTGTTGTGCGCGATTTTCTCTTGCGCGTTTTTGTCGTACGCACTTTTGTCGTTGCGCGTTTTTATCGTTGGGCGCTTTTGTCGTTGCGCAAATTTGTCATGCGCGCTTATGTCGTGCGGGCTTTTTTGTTGCGCGTTTTTGTCGTCGCGCGCTTTTGTTGTTGCGCGTTTTTGTCGTTGCGCGCTTTTATCGCGCGCGCTTTTGTCGTTACGCGTTTTTGCCGCTGCGCGCTTTTATCGTTCGCGCTTTTGTCATGTCGGGAATAAGAATTTTTGTCACCTTTTGCTATCCGAACATGTTTTCGCAACGTAATAATTTATTAAATGGCATCGAATAATACTTAATTTTGAAGCTAATAAAAAATAATTAACTTGGGTTTAACCGAAAGTCATTACTACTGCCCCTTACATAGATTAATGAAATTAAATACCAAATTTTCTTATTATGCAAATATCAAGTATTTAATTACCAACTTTCATTTAACACATATTCTAAGTATTTATAGTGTTTCTTTCAGTAATTAACTGTAGATCAAAGTATCTTTTTCCAAACTTTTCCTTTGAGGGTCAAAGTTACGTCAGTTTACGGTACGTTTGTTAAAATTGGTCTTAACTGGTTAAAACGCGAACTAACTCAATACATTTGTAAAAAAACCGAATAAGTTGTATCTTCAATATTAATTCGAGCATTAGCTAAGAGTTTCATTCAAAACAAATTTTACCTGATCATTTGTTTGTTAGAACTAGTTTTGACGTAAGAAACCAGTGAAAACCCGGAATTAGGAATATTATGAATTTGAACTAAATCATAACCAAGTAGTCAACCTTGCAGGAATAAATAAAAAAGATTAAATATTAAGTCAGGAAAGAAAAGGAGCCTTAATTACCAAACGAAAACTTGTTACACATGTAAAATTATACTTAAATATTAAATATATTTCAAACAAATTTTTTAACAAATGTCTGTCATAAATTTTTTATTAGAACATATATTTTAATAATTTCTTTAATTTTATTGTCTGATGATGGACTATTGTCCGAAAGTGCACTAGCTATTTTCATTTTTTGACAATTTGTTATTTGAAGATTATCTTCACCAAATATATTTTATTTTTCTATTTAATTCTTACATCTTTTCCAAATTGGAATACTGCTGTATAGTTTGGTTACCTTTTTAGTCAAACCACATCAAAATCTTGGAGTCCATTCAAAAAAGATTTCTGAAATACTTGTATTTCTTCACCTATCAAAAGACTTCACAGTAACCTATCAAAACCTACTTAATGAGTTCAACTACAAAACTGTTCACAGTAAGCAGAAAGTTCAAAGCATTTGTTACGTATACAAACTTATAAACAACCTTATTGATGATATCGAAATGTTATCTACATGGTGTCCCATTTTAATTAATCCAGCTGAATATCTTGGAAACTAAGCGATTTCATTAAAAATGTTTCGGACAAAAATTGTAGCGGCTCGAGGGGGACATATAATTGAGCCATGGGTTTTTAATTTTTATGGGATTTTATGGGGGTTTTATGGGGAAATTTTTTTTTTCAAATGGGAACCTATAAATTTTATTATTGATTCACAATCCATGAAAAATAATAAGCAACTTTTGATTAAAAATATTTTTTGGGAAATTTCAAGTTTTCATGATATTCGCCAAAATTAACAAACATTTTGAGATTTCGATTCAGGTTTTCTAGAAAACTATTTTTTTTTAAGAAAAATCCCCAAAGACAAAAAGTGTTTAAATTAATGTAAAGATTTAGAAAAACCAGTAAAAAGTGTTTAAAATTTATTTCATTTTTTTTCAATTTATTTAAAAAAATATTTTTTTACGAAAATGGAAAATTATTTTTTTAATATTAAAATTAAAGATAAGGTCAAGGATCATCATAAAGATCACTTTTTGCCTCTTGCGATTTTTCTTTAAAAGCTTTAGTTTTCTAGTAAAACTGAACCGAAAATTTCAAAATTGATGATTATTTTGGTGAATATCACGAAAAATTGAAATTTTCTAAAAAAATTGTTTAATCAAAAGTTGCTTATTATTATTTAAAGATTACGAATCTACAATAAAAATTATGGGTTCCCATTAAAAAAAATGCTTTTCCATAAAATCACCATAAAATCCCATAAAAATTAAAAACACATGGTACTGTTAAATGCCCCCCTCGAAACGCTATAATTTTTGTCTAAAACATTTTTAAGGAAATCGCTTAGTTTCCAAGATATTCAGCTGGATTAATTAAAATGGGACACCCTGTATAATACTAAAACCGTAAGAAACGTGGAAGGTATTTTTTTTCGTATAGTTGAAATTTTGCAGGTGGAAAGAGGAGATAATTTTAAGAAAAAAGTTTAATGGTCGCTTTTTGAACCCCGAAAAAAATTATTCCACCCCGAACGAAAAATCGAATTCATCCCCTCATTGTCCGAAATTCACCCCGAATCGCATCAAATTTTAATATGTTAAGGAGGACCCGATTCTGAAGACGGTGGTTTTGACCCGTCCGCACCTTTCTATTAAGTGGGCGGAAATTCAGCCCCTTTTGTTTTTTTCCCCAAATTTCGGACGTATTTTGCGCCGAGCCGCGAAAAGGGTAGTTTTTTTAGTCAGATTTTAAAAATTCCGGTTGCATCATGAAGAGGGATGCGAATTCTAAGCGGCGTTTGAATCCGAGCACTCTAACACTCTGAAAAAAATTCTCGAAAATGGTCGTTTTTTCTTCCTTTTTTTCCGGTTTTCGCCTGGCTCAACTTTGAAAAATCGCACCCCCGTCGGGTTTTAAGGGGAAGCGAGGAAATGTGGTCCCTTTTATTCTTACATCCTTGGGATTGACCCTGGCCATTTTTAAGTCTCCAGGCGCAACCGTGTGGCTCCTCGGCGTGGAGACGCAAAGTGTAAAGATTTAGCGTTTTTTCGGGCGGCAAAAGTACCACATCTATACGAGTCTCATCTCGAGATCCACCGATGCTAAAAAATCGCAGTTTTTTGATTCGTTATCGGCATTCCATTTATTGTTGCATGGACGGGTGCCAGTTTTCATATCTCATTTGTTATGTACTTTTGGTGCTCTCCAAATCGCGCATCGTTTTTCATGCTTTTTCGACGCGGACTTTGAAAATTCGTACCTATTGATAAGGGTTGATTAATAAGGTCGAATATATTTTATTTTGCTTATTACATTCATATTTATGAGCAAAAAAATCAACACGGCAAAATTTTCACCCTTTGCTTCAGAAAAAAAATCCAACTTAAAATGTTCAAAAAATTTCGCCAAACGCAGCCAATTGGTACTACCACTGTAGCCCACAGTTTCCAAAAATCATTAAATTTGTCTGCACTGTCTTATAAAAGAATAATTTCTACAACGGGTAGCGCGTAGGAAATTTTTATTTTCGAAGGAGTTCGGAAGTTATGCCTAAATTAACTGGAAATTTTGAATTTTGGGGTGAGTGGCTCTTATCGACCCATTTTTAAACCGATTTTCAATTTTAAATGTTCATTTGAATCAACTTCCCGAACCTAAATCGCCCACGTATAAGGTTTTTTGAGTTTCCAAAAAATGTCGAAATAGTATATTACGCAACGAGCTAGAAAGTGACGAATTTTGTGCGAGTGTGAAAATAGCCGAACGAGGCGCTAGCCGAGTGAGGATATTACACGAGCAACTAAATTCACTTTCTGCGAGTTGTGTACGCTATTTTTCCGACGACAACGGAGATTTTGCGACCATTAATAATATTTTGTAGTAACAACATAACATAACCTATGTTAACAGCAGCTGACATTGAAGTTATCGATTATTTTTAGTTAAATGTAAATAATTGTAGGTGGCGCTGTTTTGACGGAAGCAACTTATCGAAACGAATAAAAAATGTTCCTATTTTATTTAAAATTTACAGAAAAGTGAATTATATAATGATTTTAATAATAAAATTAGTAATATTGGCGGGGTTAAATATAAATTTTTATTTGAACTATCCTTTTTTTGCAAGTTCAAAAAAATCCAAGAGAGGGCTTTCGGTGTTGTAACTGTCAAATAGTTCTTGTAATTTTCGATAGAGGCGCTGCGAAGGAATTCCGAAAGCCCTCTCTTGGATTTTTTTGAACTTGCAAAAAAAGGATAGTTCAAATAAAAATTTATATTTAACCCCGCCAATATTACTAATTTTATTATTAAAATCATTATATAATTCACTTTTCTGTAAATTTTAAATAAAATAGGAACATTTTTTATTCGTTTCGATAAGTTGCTTCCGTCAAAACAGCGCCACCTACAATTATTTACATAGCTAAAGTTCCCTAAAGTTCCCTAAAGTTCCCTAAAGTTCATAAAATTATGGAGGAGATACGTAGATGATATTTTTGTTTTATGGTTAGATTCACAGGAAAATTTAGAGCAATTTTTAATCTTTTTAAATTCTCAAGATCAAAAATTGTCCTTTACACTAGAAACAGAAAACGACAAAAAGTTAAATTTTCTAGACGTAACAGTGGAAAATGTCTTGCCCTACAATACCTTTAAATTTGATGTCTTTAGAAAGCCAACTCAAACAGCTAATCTCATTGGTAGTTCGTCATTTCATCATTACTCTCAAAAAACTGCCAGTTTCAATTCATTAATTTATAGAGCACTCAAACTACCTTTAAGTAAGGAATCAAGGAAAAAAGAAATCTCTATCATAAAGGACTTAGCTGTCATTAACGGTTTTCCAACAAGTTTAATCGACAAAATACATCAAAAAATTACATATAGGATGAATAGAGATCTGGCTTTCTCGAATTCGACAGACGATATTGTAGAAGAAAAAACTTACTTCAGCATTCCGTATTTGGGACCCATTTCTTCACTAGTCGCTAACATTATTATAAGACATAACAGTTCCATCAATATTGCCTTTAGAAGTTGGTACAAAACATCCTCAATTTTGGTAAACACCAAAGACAAAACACCCTTGTTAGATAAAAGTGGCATTTATCTATTGAAATGCGACAACTGCGAACATTTTTACATAGGTCAAACGTGTAGGAAACTTAGTACCCGCATCAATGAACATGTAAGGAACAGTAACGGCTTGTCGCATTTCGGTGAACACTTAAGTACCTTCAGTCATAATTTCACCACAAACAAGGCAAAATTATTACACTTACATCCTTTCAGAGGTTTTAAGATGGATCTTTTAGAATTTTTAGAGATTAAAAGATACTCCTTGTCTTATAATCAGTTTTTACTGAATCAACAAACAAACATCAACAAGGATTTCAGCCCGTTGCTGAATAATATTTGTTGGTCTTTTGAAAAAACATAATCAAAATTTAAAAAGATTAATAATAAAATGAGTTAAGGATGTTAAAGTAATTTCCTATACACCCTGTATATGACCGTCCAATTTTATAAATGAAGCTACCGATCCACCTGGTACATAGCTGGATTTGACATCCAAACGAACCTGTCAATTGCGTTTAGAGGTCAAAGTTCCAATGTGCTTGAAATTAAAAAAATACAATTAATTCTTCATAATTTGGTTAAAATCATTGAAAAATCAACATTTATGGTAATTTGAATTAAAAGTCGTTAATATTGTTTAGTAGAAAACATTTTTATTTTTCAGAATTTGAAAAACATAACAGAAATTGTATTTGGAGGTTAACGTCCCAATGTGCTTAGAATTAAAATTAAAATTGCAATTAAATCCTGTAATTATCGTTACGATCGTTAATGAATCGACATTTATGGTGTTGAAAAATAACTTATTTTTATTGAGTTCGGATCTGGCTTCCTTCGACTTAAAAAGTCTTAATATTTACTGCTCATGTATGTTTTTGTATTTTTCTGACAAGTAAGTCCTAGTTTAAGTCACATTATTTATCTGTTTTTAGTTATATGTTGTATTTTAGTTAGTCCTGATGATGGCATTGCCGAAACATGTAGACTTGTAATTTAAATTAATTTTTTGGAATATATGCAATAATAAACAGCACCTACGCTCATTCTTTCACCCATTAATTGAATTTCATACTGAGGTTCTCTTCTTTCTTTTACAGCTTTTGTGTTGCAATTTTATCCAAAATTAATTATATGCGACCAAAGTTAAGGTACTTTTGGGTAATTATATTTTTTTTTTTAGATTCTTCAATTTTTTTTCCTTCAGACCATATTTAGTTGAATGACTCCAGAATCTGAAATAAAAAAAGTATGCAAAAATATTGTTTGCACTAGCATATCTAGTGTTGCCCGTAAACTGTTATTTTTGTCTATTAGAAAACGACTCTTAATATTCGTAGGGAACTTAGCTGTAGCTGTTTCAGTAGATCTTTGTTTCCTATATCTATGTTGACAGTTGCTGTAAATGTCATATTTTTTCAAAACATCACTAATTCTTTCACTTATGATGATTTTAAATAATTTTGATATTACACTCATGGCAGAAGTATGGCGGTAATCACTTTTGTCAACTTTTTTGGTATCTGGCACACACCTGCAATTTTTAAAACATTTGAATTTTGACCCACTTTAACAATCAGTTTCATCAAATAGTCCAATGGTTCAGTCAGAACTTCTTGTATTTTTACCGCACTATTTAATCTTCTTCAACAATTTCATCCACGTATAATGTTTTTCTTTTTTTGCATTTGCTGTTGAGTACCCGTGCTTGTAGAACCAGAAAATTTTTTGTTCCTCATTCGTACCGCAGCATATGCAAATTCATTACCGGCGAGATAATTCTCCATAAGAGGTTTTTTCTAAATAACTTCCTTCTTATCAATTCACAAAAGAAATCCATATACCAAATTAAAGCGCAATTAAATCCCTATAGAGTGGTGGTACCCACTTTGCTTGTCCGTCCCGATTAAGTGTTTTATAGCACCGCAATCAAATTTTTAAATAATAACCTACAAAGACAAATGATATGTCTATGGATGGCTTTGTTCATGTATATGACGATGATATTGGTCACTTTACTTGTCCGGGCCAATTAAGTGAGTAATTAGCAAAAAAACATAATGTTTTCGACATTTATGAAGTTTGAACGCTAATTTATTAACGCAGTATTAGTGCATAAAAAAGTTAATTACACCAAAAGATAAGAAATTTAATTGTGATTACGATGGTATGACACACTTTGCTTGTCCGTTCATAATTAATTCGCTATTAGCCAGCAATAACTTTTAGAACGCCAAATTCCAAACAAATATGCGGCGAAAGTCAATCAAAGAAAACACTTTTTAATAATTAACTCGGAGAAACAATTTATATGTCCCGAGACAGTATTTTTAATTTGGATAACGATGGTATTGGTCTCTTTGCTTTTCCGGGGCAATCAAATGACAAATTAACAAAAAACTCTATTGTTTCGATATTTATGAAGTTTGAACGCTAATTTATTAACGCAGTATTGATGCATAAAAAAGTTAATTACACCAATAGATCAGAAATTAAATTGTGATTACGACGGTTTGTTACACTTTGCTAATCTTTTGAAGAAAAAGTCGTAGAGCCTTGAGTTTTTTTTATTTTTTTCTTATTTCTTTATACTACAACCTAAAATTATTAACTTTCAAATTATAATTTGAAACTGTGCACCTTAAAATGCGAAAACTGGAAGCTTACGTGCGCTATCAATCCACTCGTAAATATTTACAAATCCGTAAAGATATTTACAGAAATCTGTAAGCTACAGGTCATCCCAGAATTGAATATTTCTTACAGACTCGTAAAGTCTTACAGATATTTCTTACAGGTCCTGTAAAGTAACGCAGAGTTGCACTATAAGTCATTGGAATTGCACCAATGAGTAAATGTTTCGTTACAACTGTCTATTGAATTTACTAGATGTTCTTTATTATCGGCAGTAATTGTAACAGTTGAATCATCTGCAAACAACGATAGTTCCCCATTCTTGTATTTTTGTTTTACAGCGTTATCAATATATAGTATGAACAAATACGGACCGATGGTGCTTCCCTCCGGTACTCCTCTTTTTATACCTTTACAATCCGATTACTTCTTCCTTTTCTCTTTTATAGTGTCCTGTAAATGACTAAATTAAAATAGGGCAAAAACAAATCATATTTTTATTTTCAGGACAAAAATACCTTTAAAATGATGCGTCACTCGACCCCCATTCCCATTTAAAATAATCATAGGGGCGGTCCTGTGGGGTAGGGGGTTGCAAAGATAACTTTAATTTCATTGTAAATAGATGTCCCCCTAAAAATAAAAATTTACCTATCATGGAATTTTTACATAAAATTCGTTTTTCTAGTGTTATTTAGGTAGCTCCTTTTAAAATGAACACCCTGTATGTAATAACTATAGTAAATTAACTTACATCGAAATGATCTTCGTAACAATTACGAATACTTTTGTTGAAAAGCACTACATTTTTTTAAATCCCTTTTCATAGCCTTGCACCAGGTTTTGCGTTCTTTTTCACGTTTAGGCACCGTAATAAAAACTTTATTTGGAGCAGTCACTGTAGTATTTGTACATAAAGGAACAATACAATATTTGTAATTAATATCTTCTACTATTTGTAATTAATTTTTGGTTCAGACATAATTAATTAATCAATTTTTAGAACTACAACTGCACTACTAAAACGCGCAAACCTTACGCTAATGTATAACCCGTACGAGGCGACTCGGAAATAATGACGTCACTCAGCCGCTAGTCGCTCGAAAGGAAAAAAAGTAGCACCGCGCAATTTCATAATCTTTGGTAATTAATTGTGAAGCCATTTTAAGTGCTAGACCAAAAATTCAAATTGCAAAATTCAAGTTAAAAGGTACTCTTCTATATAAAATTATAAAAAAAAAATGGTTTACAGACTCTTCTACTTTTGCCGGACCCTGTATAAATAAAATTATGGTTTAATTTCCTCTCTTTTTTATTTAAGGGGGTATTCTAGTCTAGAAGCCCGAATTTCAAGCGTTTTATGAGGATTCATAAAAAAAAGCAATTGATATTTTTACTATCCATTTTTTATGGCTTATTTATTCATATTTCAAGAGTACATAAAAAAATAAAAATAAAAAAAATATTAAAAGTTATGCGTCGTTGAAGTAGAGGGGCGAAAAAAAAAGTCGTGACCCGGTAGTCATGATATCTACCCTCCTGGTCACTTGACAAATAAAATTATAGATAAATTTTGATCAGAATAATTGCCAGTATCGTATGAACCAGAAAAAGTGAAAAAAAAATGTTTCGCAAAATGGTGGCTACTCAAAAATTCAGGTCGATTTTCCCACTAATTTTTTAACTTTCCCGAATTTTTTAAAGATATTAAAAATAAAAAATATCTAGTTTTTATTGGTTCGTACGATAGAGGAATATATAAAGAATATTCATGTCAAATTTCAAGTAAATCGGTCGACTAGAACTTCAGATATTATGTCAACCGCATTAAAAAAAGTAGTTTCGAGAAAAACGCGTTTAAAGCTTTACGTTAAGTTTTAGGCAGTGTAACTGATGGATGCGTACATACAGGGTGACCCAGTCATATGCCCACGGTCTATAGCTTCTTTGCTATAAAACATATCGACTTCCGGTTTTCACCAACATACAGATACATGCATGCCCCACAATTTAAAAATATTTTCGATATATACAGGGTGTCCCATCATGGCCTACTGAACCAAAGTTATATTTTTTTAAATGGAACACCCAGTATATTATTATATTTGTGGATTCCTTATCAAACAATATTATACTTTGTAAAGACTTTTATGGGTCTATCATCACTCGTTTTGCTGATATTTGCCATTTAAGCTAAAAAAGATCAATTTTGAAAAATCACTACTCTAAAACATGAACATGAAGAACATGCTGGCTTGAAATTTTGTCAAAATTTTTTCAACATCTTCTAGTCTACAACTATCATGTCAAATTTAAGTTTGTGATATTTTTTTTTCAGGGTGCCTTATAAAACGCAAATTGAACATTTGGACGAAATTTTCAAATGGAACACCCTGTATATTTTAATGTCAGTCGATGGCATTTTTACAAGCTTTCTATTGATATTATGTTTGTATGGTCGCTAATCAATGGTTTAGGAGATATTAATATCCAAACTGTGAAACAGTGAAAATAGACTAAATAGCACTCTTGGTGAATTTTTTTCAGGATTTTTTTTAATTTGCCTAAAACTTATTTGTGTCTTTCTCTATTTTGCTTTTTTCATAATGTTGTAATACTACAAAGCAGTTTTTGTTGCTTTACAACACAAATAAAATCGAAACTTGCAATTATCAATTTTGGTTTTCTAAATTTCAGTATGTGTTGAAAATTTAACAACTGATGTTACCAAGGAAACACCTATTTTGTTGAATTTCGTTTTTACGGTCTCTTCTGATAGCTAGAAGCGGATTTCTTTTAACTTCACCATGCGCTTACAACATATTTACAATTTCTTCTTTAGAAGAGTTCACTAGATCGGTTTAGTTATTGCCAAAAGTACAGAAAAAGGCGTTAAAACAAAACTCAACAAAATAAAGTTGCTAAATTTTCAAAGCATACTGAGACTTTGAAAATCAAAATTGATAAGTGCAAATTTCGATTTTATTTTTGTTATAAAACATCAAAAACTACTATTGAAATAAAACAATATTATAAAAAAAGCAAAATAGAGAAAGACAGAAATAAATAATAGGCAAATATTAAAAAAAATCCTCAACAAAATTCACCAAGTGCACTATTTTGTCCATTTTTCACTGTTTCTCAGTTTAGATATTAATATCTCCTAAACCTTTAATAAGCGACCATACAAACATTATATCAATAGAAAGCTTGTAAAAAATGCTATCGATTGATGTTGAAATATACAGGGTGTTCCATTTGAAAATTTCGTTTAATTGTTCAATTTGCGTTTCATAAGGCACCCTGTAAAAAATATCACAAACTTAAATTTGACATGATAGTTGTAGACTAGACGATGTTAAAAAATTTTTGACAACATTTCAGCCAAAATGTTCATCTGTTTTGAAGCAGTGATTTTTGGCTTAAATGGCAAATATCAGCAAAACGAGTGATGATAGACCCATAAAAGTTCATACAAAGTATAATTATTTTTTGATGAGGAACCCAAAAATGTCATAATATACTGGGTGTTCCATTTAAAAAAATATAATTTTGGTTCAGTAGGCCATGATGGGACACCCTGTATATATCGAAAATATTTTTAAATTGTGGGGCATGCATGTATCTACATTTTGGTGAAAACCGCAAGTCGGTAGGTTTTATAGCAAAGAAGCTATAGACCGTGGCCATATGACTGGGTCACCCTGTATAACTTGCATTTTCTTAATCAGCCATCCCAACTCCGTATATCGGGCCTTTTTCTACTTATATTGCTGGTTTTCAGCGTTTCTTACCGCAAGACGAGCAGTTCTTCCTTCTTATGAAGCATTTGAAGATCGAACTTCAGAACGTTGCATTCTTACTTCATTGCGCCTAACAACAAACCCATGGGTTTCCCCACCAATTTTCATCCCCATAAATTTCTTTATATTTAAAGCCGTCATTGAAAATACTGGCTGCTAAATAAGTAGCAATTTCGATTGTCTGGACTCCAGCATGGATGTGTTTGCGTGCAAACGTTCATTTCAAAGAATTTAGTGATTCGTTGTTATTTTGAGTTTCGGAACCCAAACAACGTTCCTATAAAGAATCATCTGACAGGCTTTTGTAAATAGGTTTTAAAACTTTATCAGTAAGTGGTGGATCTTCGTGTTGAAAGTCAACTAGAGTTTCTTGTTGATTGCCACTGAACCTCCGTTTTTTATCTGTCTGGACGACAAGAACGTCATTAAAATGACTATAAGTTTAAAAATAATTTGAATTTGGAAAAATCCTTTTAGGGAGATATTCTTGAATATCTAAACTATCGAAATATGGAAAACATTTTTTTCGATTTTTTTAAATTTCTAGACTAGAATACCCCCTTAACCCCTTGACATACAATGACTAGTTAGACTCGTCATTTATTTCCTGTGCCACTGCATATTTTGACGAGTCTAACTCGTCAAGAGCAAATTTCGGCGGATGCGGCGCAGTTTGTACTTATATTACTAAGTTGCTTCACTTTTGCAACGATTCTCATTTCATAAAATAGTATTTTTCGGTCGCATCAAGTTTCATTTAATTTGTATGTCAAGGGGTTAATTAATTACTCATATTTACAACAACTAAACAGTTACTTATTTAGGTACACTAATTTATTTAAGAAGAAATGTAAGTCGTTAAGAAAATGGACTTGATTATACAGGGTGTTTCGTAAGTAGCGTATAAAATTGAAACCCTATGTAGGAAATACTTTCTTAAGAAAAAAGTTCATATGAACAATGAACATGTGTCCGATATTGATTCATAAAAAAAGTTATAAGCATTTGAAGAAAAATAAATTAAATCAATTTATTACTAAAAAATATAATTTAGCATGCTTTGAAAATCGTATTTTTTTAATTTTGGCATTTAAATAATAAAGATTTAAACATTTATCGTATTTAAGTTTGAAACAAATAACAAAAACTACAAAATGTTTAGTAATTCTGAATATGCCGAAATAATTTTTATTTATGGATTTTGTAATGGCAATAGTTTGTAAGGAAGTAGAGAATATCAAGGCAGGTTTCCCAAAAGACGTCAGCCTTCTTACCATGTTTTCTCCAGGACCTTTCAAAGATTAAGGGACACTGGAAACATACATTATGCACCAAAAAATGGGTGCCCCTGAAAAACATACATTTGAAAAAGAATAAGCAGTTATAGACGCCTTTATTGAAAATCCTCGTACAAGTATACGCAGTGTTTCTTTAATGCAAGGTATTTCTCAATAATTTATTTGGAAGACGCTAAAGAGGGAAGTAATGCGTCCATACCATTTTCAACAAGTACAAGCCCTTCAGCCAGGAGATGAGATCAGACGTTTAAACTTTTGTCAATGGTTGTTAGAAAAAATGGCAGCAGATCCAAACTTTTGCTCAAAAATTATTTGAACGGATGAAAGTCAATTTGGCAGAGGAACTACACCAAATTACCACAATGAACATGCGTGGTCATTGGAAAATCCCAAGTTAATAAAAAGAAGAGGATTTCAGCAAAGATTCTCAATAAATGTCTGGGCAGGGATTTTTAATAAACAATTAATATCAATGCAAGTACTGCCTAATAGACTGACATCGAATGATTATTTGATTATATTAAATACCAATGTGCAAGATATTGTTGACAACGTAGCCTTAAATGTCTTAAATCAGGTTTGGATCAACACGATGGAGCGCCACCTCATAGGAGAAGAAATGTGACTAATTGGTTGAATGATAATTTTAAAATAACTGGATTGGTTTTGGAGGACCAATATCGTGGCCACCGTGATCTCCACATTTAAATCCGTTAGATTTTTATCTATAGAGTACTCTCAAAACAAATGTGTACACAATTGAGATAGACACTCAAGCACAATTACTTGAGAGGGTAAACAATGCGGTTGCTGAAGTGCATAATAATTTTAATTTCAATGTTAACGAAGAGATGTTACGTCGATGCCGTGCCTGCATAACAGCAAGAGAAGGTGTATTCGAACAAAATTTAAATTAATTATGTAATTTTCAAAGCATGCTAAATTATATTTTTTTAGTAATAAATTAATTTAATTTTTTTTTTCAAATTATAACTTTTTTATGAATGAATATTGGACATGTTCATATGAACTTTTCTTCTTAAAAAAGTATTTCCTACATGGGGTTTCACATTTATACGTTACTTACGAAACACCCTGTATACCTACCTGGTTGAAACTGCAAACGCCAAGTTGGATTGTGAGTTTATTTTATTTGTATTATTAAAATTATCATTTTATTTACCGATTTATTGAAATTTAATTTAACTGACTACACATTATTGTATTATTAGAATACCCATTAACATTACACCAAAATATGAAAACAATAAAAAATCATTTATATGTAATTTTACCCACATATACATTTTTATAATAAATGGCAGATATAAGCGCCTACGCGCCACTCCATATTCACGTGAGCAAATGTAACTAACTTACTTTAATTTTTAATTTTTTTTAATAGGGTTTATTTTTAATAATTATTTATTTATTTCATTTTATTTTAACTCTTACGATAGGTTTGGCTATTTTGAATAAGGGCCAGGTAATTTCATTTAACTTCGGTTAGAAATCCGTGATTTAATTGTTTTTTGAAGAAACTAATGTCTTTAGGAAAAAGGTCGAAATTACAGGTATACCTACCATCTTCCCTGGTTGTATCAGAAAACGCCAAGTCGGATTGTGTGTTATTTCGGGAAAACAATTAAAAATTATGTACATGTATTTACCTACATACACATAATATAATAAAAGACAGCTATAAGTAATCATCCTTCCGATTTGTATATTTATTTTAAATATCGATCTGTATCATGGATTGAATTTTCTTAAAATTTTACCTAATTTTTGGAGCGCTGTAAAAAGTTTAAAAATATACTTAAAATAAAAAACAAAAAATTCTACTCTTCGTTTATACGTTACTTATTGCTAGCGTTGAAAAAACATAATATTTCAATTAGTGTTTTCTCAGTATTATAGGTTTTTTGTAAAGAGTCCGTTTTACAGCTGCCGTATGACTATTTGCTATTTGCTTTGACTTGGAAAAACAAAGAAATCAGTAGCCACAAGACTCTTCTGTATACCAAAAAAGAAATTTTAAAAAAGCTCCAATGGAAATAAAATCATGACCAAAACCGCCACTATCAAGCGAATTTCAAAATTAAGGGATCAAGTTTGCCGAGTATTTTACATTATAAAAGACATATTAATTTGGATAAAACTAATTTTTATACACAATGTAGTTTAGTTTTTATAATAAAGTCTAATGGCTGTCACTCTTTGTACGTGTATTTTGCATCAATAAAATTGTTACTTGAAAGTTCTTGGAGTTGATAAATAAAATAAATAGTCGATCAGTTTTTGGAAAATCTAATTTTTGTACCTGTGTACCTGTGTTTGGCTTAAATGCATCAAAACCTACCTTTTTCCAGAGAAATGAGTCGAAACTAGATAATTCACCCTTACTTCTCTAATACATTGAAACCCTCTTTGCCAATTCAATTGGGAATTACCCTCACCCTAATTCCACCACCATTTAAATTTATAAATTAACTAAATGTTGTAGAATTTTTAGTTGCGAAGTGAATTTCCTGGAAACAACGTGCTAGTGCAAATTAAGAACTTCTAGTCTCAAAATTTCAATTTATTTGAAAATTCACGAGTTGCAAATCAGGTACAATTTTTTATTTTTATCTATTATTATAAAAAGTGGTTTAACAGTCCATGTCATGATTTTTTTGCTAACATTTTAAGATAATCGATAAATCTCAACGATTTTTGCTCATAAAGTTTTTTACCAAAAGCTTTTTATTACGTACTTTAATATTTTTAGATAAATTCATTATGGCCGAAAATATCATCAACAACGAAATCACGTTAATTGTATCTGGCCAAAAATTTATGGCAAATAAATCAGTAATTTCAGAAAAAAGTAAATACTTCAAAGCCATGTTTTCTAGCGGAATGATGCAATCGAAAAATAACGAAGTTGTAATTAACGGAATTTCCTCGCGAGGATTTCGGAACATTTTGAGGTGTATGCACGGTTTAGTAGTTGAACTCGATATGGAAAACGTCTTGGACATCCTCGTCATCGCCGAGTACATCCAAATAAATGACGCGATGATATTTTGCGAGGAATTTTTGAAGTTGAATGTCGATGCAAATAATTGTACTACTGTTGCGAATATCGCCGAGTGCTACTCATTTGTTAGTCTTAAGGAACATGTCCTTAATTTTATAGATGAAAACTTTTGGGACATTTCACAAACAGAGATTTTTTATAAATTGACTCCAGAGCAAGTACATCATGCCGTTACAGCTGATAGAATAGTTAAGTTTTCCGAGTTGGATTTATTGGAGGCTATTTTACAATGGGGACTTAAGCCCAGCAATCTTACGTGAGTATTTTTTCTAAAAAGAACTAGTATAAAAAAAAATAGAATTCGTTCTGAGGGCACCTATGCATAGGTATCTTCGTTTTATGATATACGGGATGCGGGCAAAGTCCTGAATAATACCAATAACTTTTTTATATTGGCTTGATCAAAAAATGTTTCACTTAAAAGTTTACATTTCTCTGTGACTTTGCTTTAGTTTTTCTACATTACGTTACTTTTTTTTATTAACTTAAAGCTACATATGTTCTGAATGCAACAATACCCTATAAGTCATATTTTTCCTTCAAGTTAAGGTTTATAACCCTTTTAAAAAAACGTTGTAAGTAAATTTTAGTTTATAAAGTTTACTTTAATGAACTCACATGGCTCTCAAGTTCATTTTATCTTTTATAATATGTTGTAGTGTCATATCGTCATATTTTTTAAATGTTGTAGGAGTTGTCTATAAATCATTTGTTTTGAATCTTTCACAAAATACATAAATAATTTTTAAAAAATACATAAAATATTTGAAAAAAATTTCACTTTATAATAAAAAAAGTTGGACTATCAATATTTCAAACTTGTCTTATCTCAGTCACGTGATGTAGAAAAATAAATGGAAAGTTACAGATATACCGGGTGGAAACGGGTCACCTATATAACTTCTTTTTTTATGAAAATAAAAATTTGAAATTTGACTATGTTATGTGATTCACGAAAACACATTTTAGGCACTAAACATTTTTTCAATATGACTTCTGGTTTTACCGGAAGTGACATCTTTATTTTTTTAAATGTAACACCCATTTTTTTTAAGTATGTAATTATTTTATAAAAAGAGTATGATTGTGATAAATTTTTTAATGCTTTTTGATATTTTGAAAAAAAAAATATTTTTTTTTCTTCATCCGAAGTTGATACAAACTACCAAAACGCATTCCAAATAATACAAATACCTTAGGGAAATTGTATTTTGTAAAATTATTTAAGCAGTTTTTAAGATATTAATTTATGAACTTTTTTGAGTATCGTTTTTGCAAATAACTCTTTTTTTTAAACGGAAAGATGCCGGGTCACTTGGTTTTTCAAAAAGAAGATTTTAATACGATTATTTTGGTATCCCATATGTAGGGTGTAATCAATTTATTTGTACCAGTTTTTCATATTTTTTGTACTCGGGATTTTTCAAAATTTAAAAAAAAATGTATAACAAACATATTGCTTTTCTAAAGTAGTCTGAAATTATGAAAAAAAATTAGGTGTTACATTGAAAAAATAAATTTGATGTAACTTCCGGTAAAACCGAAAGTGATATTAAAAAACTTTTTAGTACCAAAAATGTGTTCTCCTGAACCATTCAACATAGTCAAATTTCAAATTTTTATTTGCATAAATAAGGAAGTTATAGAGGTGACTCGTGTTTGGTTTCCACCCAGTATATGTATATAAATTTTTAAATCTTACAACATTATGCAGAATTTTTTACGCACCCTATATTTTTCTTCCTGGAGCCTAATGCCAAATAATTTTCTAAAGAAATTATTCCCCAATTCATTGCACTTGATTACCAAAATTTACAATATTTGAAATTTATACGTTTTAGAATTGACGAGAAGTTAAAACACGTGGAAGATATGTTGGGTCATGTGCGATTTTATGAAATTTCCAAAATGGAATTGAATGAAAGGCTGAAGGTAATATTTTCAGAAAATAGTGCAATCCACCTAATTCATGAAAAGATCACGCAACTTTCGATGCTACCATGCAAGTCATTAAGGACGAAATTCAGTACTCGCGGTTTAAAAAAGGCGATATTAAAAGTTTCTGCTTTTGGAATTTTTGAAGAAAATCTTAGAATTGTGTTTAATTTTATTAACGACGCCAAGTGGACGAAATTAACAAAGATCCCTTATAGGGATAGATTCTACTCGAACTATAGAAGTGTAGTACTTAACAATGAATTATACATGATTGTAAATTGTTATGATAAAAGTGCTTATTCTTTTCTTTCGAAATTCTCGCATAAAACCAATAATTGGGAAACAATTGACAGTATGAATACCATGAGAACGAGGTTTAGTATATGCGAAGTTGACGACAAAATCTATGTGGTTGGAGGATCAATTAGAGCTGGCCATGAATCATCGGGTGAGAATAAATATGAATCAACTAACACCGCGAAAAGTTACGACCCAATGATGGAAATCTGGGAGTATATTGCAAGCCTACCTCAACCCCGCGAGGATCATGCTTCTGTAAATTTCGCGAATATTCTATACATATCAGGTGGTATTTCCAATTCACGAATGGAAGCTTCCATGTTGAAATACAACCAATTATCCAACACTTGGTTATCATGTGCCCCACTTTTATCACCACGTGCCGGGCACACCATGATCACCTATGGAGATAAAATTTATGTCTGCGGAGGTAGGAGAGAAAATCATCATAACCGGCATCGGATAGAACAAGTTGAGGAACTTGAGGAGTATGATGTAGCTGAGGATTCATGGAGGTTTGTTACTACAGTTCCAGGTCCTCTTCCTTTTGCCGGCGCCATTTTTGTGGAATCAAAAATTTATATTTTAGCAGATTCTTTTAATACTGAAGTTTCTGATAATGAATATTACGAAATTGATTGTTATGATGTTGAAACAAATGAGTGGTCTATAGAGTTAAAAGAGAACAAAAATTCTAGAGGTATTTGGAAAACCGATTGTCACACCCTGTATCTTCCTAAATCACTCGCCGATGATCGATGAATTTCCTAATTTTTTAAATTGATTTTCAGTGTTCTAAAGAGAATGCTAATTTTCTTTTTTTAAAATAATTTTTGAACCACATTAAGAAACAATAGTAATTTAAGGACTTAAAAATAAATTTTTTAAAAAGCAAACATTTCTTTAATTTCCCACACAATTAAATTAAAATAATGAAATTAAATAATAATACATGTTCGATATTAATAATAAAAAATCAAAACGTTTTTGTAGAAAATTCAGTAAATACTGGCAAAAAAATTCCCAAACTAAACAAGGCAGTTTAAAAAAAAGCTTATTTTAATGAAATTTAAAAATCCTAATTTTATTATCTCATAAAAGAATTATTTCGATATTACTTTTAATTTTGTACTCAAAATATCCCCAAGACTTTTAGGTTTTTGAAAAATTAATGGGGTTAGTGATAATTATTAATTAATTTCAATCATTATTACACCCACTTATAACGTAGCAAAGTTTTGGAATGACTTAATTAGGCAATAACAGACGTTAAACCTAAATTAGCAGTAAAAAAAATATATGTTTCTGTGAGTGCCTTATTGATGACCAATCTATTATGACTTTATTTGATGTTACGAATCTCTTCACAAGCATCCCCAAGAATGAAACGATCACCTTAGTTTCTGACCTCTTACTTGATTGTAAAGTAATCGAGAAGTACAAAATTTTTAAACTGACAGCATTTCCAAAGCCTTCTTACCCCAAAAAAAATAATGCAATAATGACAGCAGAATTTATTACTGCGATTACAACGCCCTGTATAACGAATTTAAAAAAATGTTTCGAAGAAAATTTACAATCCGAATCAATAATAAAAAATAAGACTTCCTATTTAAATTTTTAAAATTACCCTCGCCCCCTCGAAATCGGGGGCGACGGGTGGTGTATTTTCAACACGACTAAATATCTTCCTCAAAACCATTAACTTTTTATCTGAGACCTTTTATAGTACGACTTTTATTTTTCGAGATATTTTGTTGCTTTGTTACTGTTAAAACCCGAAATCAGTAAAAACTAGTTTTAACTAGTCAAAACTAGAAGTAACTAAAGCCGTTTGTTGAAACTACTTTTAACTAGTTAAAACGCGATCTAACAAACTACATTTGTAAAAACCCGAATAAATTGAATCTTCAATATTATTTCGGGTTATACAGGGTGTCCCATTTTAATCTTGTCAGGGAATTTCTCGAAACGAGTACATCAGACAAAAAAAGTTTCCGAATAAAAGTTTGATGGTTTGGAGGGGGACGTTCGATGCTGGAACAAATTTCACCCCCAAACCCTCCAGTGGGTGGATAAGGGAGGTGACTTTAAAATCTTAAATGGAGCCCACTATTTTTTGTTACAGATTCGAAAAGAGCATCAAAAACTATGTAGGTTTTATCCGGGAACTTTTTTTTTCGCAACAGGTGGCGCTGTAATCACTAAAACTTGTTTTTTTTCGTGAAACGTAAGATTAAGGTTTTGATTTCAATTTACAATTAAGAAAGGTTCATGATCGCTTCAAATGAACTCTTTTTTAACCCTTTGGAGGCGGGGTATCGAACAAAGTTTGATTAATACTTGACTGAAGTAAATTAAATTATTTAATTAATTATTTTAATTTACTTCAGTCAAGTATTATTCAAACAAATCTTCTTAGTCTAGAGTTACTTGTGACTTATTAATTAATTAAATTAACTAATTAAATTAATTAATTAAATAATTTAATTTACTTCGGTCAAGTATTATTCAAACAAATCTTAGTCTAGAGTTACTTGTGACTATTCATTTTAAGAATTTTGGTTTTTTTATGTAGTAATCAAACTTTGTTCGATACCCCGCTTCCAAAGGGTTAAAAAAGAGTTCATTTGAAGCGATTATGACATTTTTTTAATTGTAAATTGCCATCAAAACCTTAATCTTACTTTTCACGAAAAAAACAAATTTTAGCGATTACAGTGCCACCTGTTGCGAAACACAAAAGTTCCCGGATAAAACCTACATAGTTTTTGATGCTCTTTTCGAATCTGTAATAAAAAATAGCGGGTTCCATTTAAGATTTTAAAGTCACCACCCTGATCCACCCCCTGGGGGGTTTGGGGGTGAAATTGGTTACAGTATCAAATGTCTCCCTCCAAACCATCAAACTTTTATTCGAAAACTTTTTTTTGTCTGATGTACTTGTTTCGAGAAATTCCCCTGACAAGTTTAAAATGGGACACCCTGTAACTGAGAGTTTCAGTCAAAACTAGTTTTACCTGATCGTTGATTTGTTAGAACTAGTTTTGACGTAAGAAACCAGTAAAAACCCGAAATTCAGAATATTATTTCAAGCCAAAACATAACCTAAAACTTTATTTGTGTGGTAAACATTGTGTGCACTGATAAATAATAATATTAGGGCAACTTGGAATCAAGAATTTACCAATCAGTTGCTTGCGTTAAGGAATCAAAATAAGGAAAATCATCATTCAGTAATGAGATTCGTAAATTCTTGTTTCCAAGTTGTCATAATACAGGGTGCGGGAAGATAATTTCCTTATTTGAAATGATTACCCTGAATCTAATGAGAATATCAGCCGAGTTTTCGTGGTCTCGTTCGAGAGAGGTGATCTTAAAGTTTTGTTAACTTGTGTTTCAGTCATCATCATGCATTAGAGTAACGAGCAGAGTGCGTTTCCCTTAAAGGCCTATTTTTTCCAACGGCAGTTCGGTGGTTAAAACCTTCTGAAATCGCTTCAATATTGTGACATTGGGTCCAGCCCAGGACCGGAAATTAATTCTTTTGGGGGTCACAACTTTCAATGGTTTTTCGAGGAAAATGAGCAGATTGTCACTGTCAATTCGGACCGTTATGTGAACACGCTCGAGGAGTCGTTTTTGCCACAACTTGATGAAATGGACTTAGGGGACATATGATTTTAACAAGACGGAATGGTCCATACTTCAAGTGCATCGATGGCTGTGTTGCGAGAGCACTTCCCAGGGCGCCTTATCTAACTGAGAGAAGATTTTGAGTGGCCGGCACGCTCACCCGATTTGACCCCTTGTGACTTTTTTGTGAGGGTACTTGAAATCCCGTGTCTATACTAGACTCTGGACAACCTAGAAAGAAACATTCAGGAAAAAATGGCCAACATACCCATCAATTTGCTGGAGAGAGTGATGAGAAATAGCAGAATTCGGTTCAACCAGTGTATCGACAATGGGGGGCGCAACTTACCCCATATGATTTTTAAAAACATGTAAATCATAACTGTAAATGTTGAACTTTTTAATTAAAGAAAAATTGAAAATACATCTTTACTACTTTTAAATTTATTGCATTATGAAATAAGGAAATTATCTTGCCGCACCCTGTATTATTATTTATCAGAGCACAAAATGTTTACTACACAAATAAAATTTTAGATTATGTTTTGGGTTGAAATAATATTCTGAATTTCGGGTTTTTACTGGTTTCTTAAGTCAAAACTAGTTCTTACAAATCAACGATAAGGAAAACCTAGCTTTGACTGAAACTCTCAGTAAAAACCCGAAATAATGTTGAAGATTCAATTTATTCGGGTTTTTACAGGTGTAGTTAGTTAGATCGCGTATTAACTAGTTAAAACTAGTTTGAACAAACCTCTTTAGTTACTTCTAGTTTTGACTAGTTAAAACTAGTTTTTACTGATTTCGGGTTTTAACGGTAACAAAGGGGGTATTCTGAATTACAATATAAGGCCAAACGTCGATGAGCGTCCGGCAGGTATGCGAGCCCGGCGATTCAAAAACTTTTGCAAATATTTTGAAGATAAATCCTTATGGTGATGATTGTCCTTGTTATCAAAAATGAGTGCGTGGGGCACGTACAAAAACGCATGGGTTCACGACTTATATAAAGAAAGAACGGAAGCTAGGTGGCAAGAAATGGTTGACAGACGGTGTCATAAAAAAACTGACAATTTATTATGGTTTGGCTATTAGAAGAAACGTGGATTCTGTACAAAAGCGAAGGAAGCTATAATAGCAACTCTGGACCCGCATCCCGATCGATTGATTAACGAAGAATTGAGAAACACATTCGACCAATTTATGAAGATCTTTCAAATGATAACCTTTTAACGCGATGCCTAGGCGGTTATACTAAAAATTCCAATGAATCTTTCAACTCCACAATTTGGCTTTTCTGTCCAAAACACCTCCATTCGGGCCAAAAAATTGTTGAAACTGCTGCCTTCATGTTCAACGAAGGGTATTCAGCTATTTTGAGTGTTATGCAGTTGCTTAAATTAAATATAGGCCAGCAGTGCAAAATGTTTGCTGATTTCGCCGACTCTCAACGGATCGAGAGGCAGAACAGCCGCCATTCATTTAGCAGTAAAGAGGCTCGTACAGCTCGTAAACTCCATCAAATGTATCAACAAGAGGCTTTTGAAGAAGTAGAGCAGTAGAGGGATTGTTATATGGACCAGGAATAGCTGATTAGCAGATTGTGACCGTAAGTAACTAATAATTGATACTTTTTCCTATTGAAAACCTTGAAGCGCGTTTTGTCGAGTTTTTATTATCACGATTCTCCTTAGTTGGCGGGCGTGATAACTAAAAAACTAAAAGACTTATTTGATTGAACCAAAGCTTTTTTTATTCAGTATTAAATTCTCTTCTATGTGAACTAAAAAAATTCGTAGAAAAGTTTATTTAAATAAGTGTTATAGCATCTTAAACTTTTTTTTGTTTTTCGTTTTTACACATTTTTTTTTAAATCCGCCAAAACTCTTGTTAAAAATTTTTTTTCTGACTTTTTCTTAGTTCACATAGAACAAAAATTTATAATAATTTAATCCTTTTTTGTTTTTTTTTGTTTTAGTCAAGAATTACGATCTGCATTTTTCCCCCCAATTGAACATAGCAGCGAGAGGACGCCCTTAAAAAAGGCTCAGAAAAGTGTTAATTTTTTTTTACTTTAAATTTTTTTTTGTATTCTTTAAAGTTGTATAATGACATACCTCAAAATTCAATAAGCTCATTTATTTCTTTCCCTTCCAAAAAAAATCACGAAAAAACGCTGTTTTTGAGCGTTTTAATTGAGACTCCCCCCTTAAATGCACAGGCCAACATGAATAAGGATTATCCCTATTCTTAATAGCGTTTGTTGGGGCTTTGAACCTTGATATTGTTAAATTTAATTTTGCGCTTAAATTTGTTTTTGTGTTTGTTACTAAACTCAGGCGTATTGAAATTTCTTTAAATAGACCACCCATCTTACTTAGTGTACAAGTACATAGGGGGTGCTATCCGAATTACGCGTATACCGCATATAAGCATCCGGGATGTTCCGAATTAGACATTTGGAGTATACAGACCACCTGTACCACCTCTTTATTTTGAGAACCATTTGTCGTACATTGATGAGAAAAAAAAATTTATTACTAAAGTGAACCTATAGAATCTTTTGGAGTAATTCATCATTTCCAAAACAAACCGGAAGTACCCGAAACCGGAAGTAACTTTGGAATTTTAAATGGCAACCTAGGTGGAGTATGGAATTTTTAGAAAGGTCTTTTAAAAAGAACCAACTTTTATTAATAGTATATTGTTTTATTAGGAGCTAAAGTGACACTATTCAGTGGCGAGTTCGCTAAGTTTGGAGGACGAGACGCGTAGCGTGGAGTCCTCCAATTTTGCGAACGAAGTACTAAAAAGCACTTTAGCTCCGAATAAAACATGCTATTTTTTCTTCAAACGTCTATTTAAAATTAAAATTATTAATATTTTCACTTTACATGCTTGCATGATTCAAATGATTTAAAAGATCAGGGTAGGTGGCGTAAACGTCAAAGGACGATCTTGTTCGATTATTTCCGATTTATTGGTGTGTACTTGACAATACCATTAAATATGTTTACATTTTCTATGATAATGGTTGAAACAACATAACCTCATTTTTTCAGCAATTTATTTTGCAAACATGATTTCTATTTTTATTCACGATTTTGAAATATAAATTTAGAATTCTATAATACGGTGTTTTTCTGCAAATCAAATTCAAATTATTTTGCTTAAATTCAACAGAATGAAAATTTTAAATTCAATTGATTTGACATTTGGTATATATCTTTGACACATTTGAGCGGCAGAAATAGTACTTTAACACCCTAGGCATTAAAATACATGTTTAACCTTTTGTATTGAAGCATATAATGACATGTTTTACTGACGTTTGAAGAAAAAATATTTTTTTAATATCTATCATAATTAACATATTAAACGAAAAAATAAAAAAATAGGTGACAAATAGTTTCTTAAATTATGGAAAAATGAACGAACTACCATCATACTAAATAGGGAAGGGTAGAGGCAATTACGATTTTATAAATGGAAACTTGTATTTTTGACATTTTTCGCTTCGTCTATTAAGAATAATTAACTTTTTTAGGTTATGTATTTCCTTTTAATAAAAAAATAAAAAGTTGATTATTTTTACCGAAAAATCCAAAAAAAGTGTTTCAATTTAAAAAATTCTCTCTCACCCAATGCGGATGATGGTAACGTTTTAATTTTTCCACAATTTAAGAGACAAATTTGTTTGCATAACTTTTTCGTTTAATTATTATTATTAACTATTTTTTATATTCTATTCTAATGAAGGTCTTAGATTATATAAGATGTTGGCAACATATTTTTGTATATTGTAATCTGGGGAGTTGATGCTTACCTAACCTATATTTATCTCATGGCAAAAAAAATCTTTTTTAGTTATTTTTCGATCCAAACCCAGCTACAATACCAGAAAATCCACTAACTACATATCCCATTACGAAGGTAATTTTGTATATATTTTTATCAATCTAAATTTTAAATGTATCGGCCAAATTGAATTCTATAATTCTTTGTTTTTACTTGTAACCTAATTTAATTGTAATTTGTCCTATTCAATGAACCAAACTGAGGTTCGAAACGTTTTCCAGATGGAAAATTTCTTTGTAAATGATAATAAACTCATCCGTTACCAAGGCAAAAGTTGTTTTTCCCAATATTACTTAATTATTAAATTGAAAAACAACTTTGTGGCTTTGTACCAGGATTTTCTTTATTTTCTGTTAACTTAATACATCAGAAACGTTTCGATCTTCATTGAGATCATCATCAGTCCTACAATTTACAAATTCACATGAAATTACATGTTAAACAACAGTATGTTACAATTAAAACTTAACAATTTATTTACGATACATAATTGTGTTTTATTAATTACCTTAGTATTGCTTTTAGAAAATGTGTCCTTATAAATAAAAATAAAAATAACGATTTTTACGTAGTGAACAAACAAGAACTTTAAATAAAGAAATTAACATAGTTGATAGTAATTTAAGGAATATAGTTCCATTAACTGTACTTTCAAATTTCAATCGAATACAAACATGTAGACAATCAAAATTGAATACTAGAATCAAAAATACACACATCAAAAAATTAAACAATTTGCGGAGTGTTAATGTAGTTAATCAAAATTTGCCTAATGCTACCGACTATGTAGAGAATACCACTAATTGTATTGTACCCGAAGATGTAACAAATTTAATCGCCTTAGGTCCCAAAATGGCAATTCCACATTCCTTTGAGGAACTACCACTAACAGACCTTATTAAACATGTAGAATACTACATCTCAAAAAACCAGTTCAGCATAAGCAAAGATAGAGTAAGAGCAAAATGTGTAAACTCTATAACTAATTTCGTAGATAAAGAGAAACACAATAGTTCTCTTAATTTGTTACAAAATCAATTTAATGTAGCTAAAAACTTTATAAAAGAAAATAGGGAGTTAATGATAGTAAAGGCCGATAAAGGCAAAAAAACAGCAATCATAACTAAGAAAGATTATTTTGATAAAATGAAGGTTATAACACAGGATAACAATTTTTACCAACCAATAGCTAAAAATCCGTTAAATCAGTGTATAAAACGCACAGATATAACTGTAAATAAATTATTAACGAATAACTACATTGACGAAAAAACATACTCACAATTAAAAGTAAAACACCCTAATATTCCTAAAATGTATGGATTACCTAAACTACATAAAACTGGAAGACCCTTCAGGCCAATCGTTTCTTGCATAAACTCTGTAGATTATATGTTCCAAAAATTCATAACAAATATTCTAAATAACCTTAAAGATTCCTTCACATACAGTATTAAAAACAGTTATGATTTAATGGAAAAAATTTCTAATGTAAAAATCCCTGAAGGATACATACTGGTATCTTTAGATGTGGTTAGTCTATTTTCAAATATTCCCAAGGAATTAGTATTAGAAGCCATCATTTTACATTGGGATAGTCTTAAATTGTACACAAAAATAGACCTTACCACATTTCTAGAAATAGTTGAAGTATTTTTTAATAATAGTTATTTCACTTTTGATAACGTAACATATAAACAGATCTTTGGTTGCCCTATGGGAGCTCCCATAAGTCCGATTTTTGCGGAAATTGTTATCGATTTGATCCTAAGGAAAGCAACTGCAAAGTTAAATTTTGTACCTCCATTCCTGGGTGTATATGTCGATGATATTTTCACATTAATTCCCAAAACTGATAAAGATTTGGTATTAAATATTTTTAATTCGGTAAACTCCCATATACAATTCACCATCGAAATAGAAATCAATGGTCAAATACCATTTCTAGATTTACTCCTTATCAATCAAAATCAATACATCATTTCCAATTTATACAAAAAACCATGCGATACAAACAGAGTCTTAAGTTAGCATAGATTTGATCTCAACCACGAATTCAATTTTGATAAAACTATTATTTTAGATACCGAACATAATTATAATAAACGAATACTTAGTGAAATGATACAAATCAACAGACATAACACAGTAAATTTCAAACAGGATACTCAAAGTTTAAGTAGACTATATTGTCATATTTAACAGTTTTGATCTCCCCTTTTTTGTTGAAGTTCTCTACCCTAAAATCATAAATTAATTGTCTGACTCCATATAGGCAAAAAACATTGATGTAAACATGGTTGCTGAAATGGATGTTTGAAGGTTGGAAATTGTTTATACAATAATTCACTCTATGATCAAATGTCACTGGTTGTCAAGTTTCAAGTTAAACAAACTGTCAATGTCAAAAATACGTAATTGAAATTGGTTTGATAATTAATAAATAAATCACGCTAGTAAAACAATTTCCTTAAATCTAATTTATCAAAACTAATATAATTAGACTAACTAATAAAAGTTTAATCAAAATACTCTTGTATTTTTACAATAAGTACATTGATAGGTAAGAAAACTAATTTCCAACCTCCAAATCGCTTAAGCACATGTCTCTTTTTTAGCATTCTTAATGTTCCAAGGGAAAGCTCTGTTTGTTCACTACGTAAAAATCGTTATTTTTATTTTTATTTATAAGGACACATTTTCTAAAAGCAATACTAAGGTAATTAATAAAACACAATTATGTATCGTAAATAAATTGTTAAGTTTTAATTGTAACATACTGTTGTTTAACATGTAATTTCATGTGAATTTGTAAATTGTAGGACTGATGATGATCTCAATGAAGATCGAAACGTTTCTGATGTATTAAGTTAACAGAAAATAAAGAAAATCCTGGTACAAAGCCACAAAGTTGTTTTTCAATTTAATAATTTCATCCGGGACAAAATCACCTCTTCAAATTACTTAATTATGTTGCAAAATTCTTATTTATATATATTAGGTTTCACAGATTTTTTATTCTGTATTTTTAAATTTAATAATATTAATAATAATTTATGAAAGCCATAAGAACATACAATAAACAATTACATTCAAAAATATATAAATAATTTGGAATATTTTTTGACAATTTACATTCATTTTGTATTCTAGTTGATACTAAAAGATCTAATACACTATAGGTTAGGTGTTCTTTACACAGATTTTCTTCTAAATTAATATTATGAGAGTATAGTATTCCAGATTTATTTCAATTTATAAGTTAAATATATTTAATAAAACTATAATTAACAAATAACAATATAAAATAATATGCACATAATATTTATGTTTATGCTTTTTGTTATTTTTTTCTCTTTTTTGTGTATATTGTATGTTATTTTTTATTGTTATTTGTTAATTGGTGATATATTAAAATGGTAAAAATTTTGAGATAGTATTGAGTCAGCTGTACATTTAAACCAAACTTTAAAACCTATTGATAAATTCAAATATCTAAAGACACAACTTACAGACATTAAACTTACTCATATTAATTATGAGATAGCAATTTAACTTTTAAAAGAAAGATTTAGAAACACTAAAATAATAATTAATAGCCATTATGTGGAGTTAAACAATTTACAAATAGCATCAATAAAGATTATAGATTGGCAAGGTTTATTGATAGACCTAAGCATGTTAATGAATAGTTTGCCATCAAATTGATAGCAGAAGTTCCTCCGAAAGCATGCAAAGAGCGGGTGGTTTCATGTGAAGGAGGTGGTGGTCCTACTGGTCATCCAAAGGTTTATATTAACTTGGTAAGTAGTTAGGTGTTTAGTAAAAACCTTTATTTAATTTCTGTTTCTTCAGGATAAAGCTGGCGAATATTCTTGCGGGTATTGTGGTCTACGATTTTATCTGGATCATCATCATTAGTCCACATTGTACATAGATTATTTATAATAAATAAAGTATATCATTAACGTTTTTTGTTTTAATCGACCAACTTTTAAAAACTGAGTTGGGAAAACAAGTTTTTTCTCGAATCACAGGACCTATAAGCTCATTTTTGTATAATACCTTATACTCTAGGATACCCTAAAAAAATTTCCAATACCAGCAATAAGAAATCAATAAAAAACAATGGTGCAACTCTGTGCACAAGCTTAAGTTCTCACAGGAAATATCAGGGTTATATTTTGAATGGGTTGTAATGGAAGGTTTCTATAGTTACCTTACAGATATTTCCTATAAGAGCTTACAGGTTTGCACGGAATCGACTCATATGAATTTTGGTTGAATTCCAGTTTTGTTCCCTTTAGGATCTTTGAAAATGTGAATTAGAACAGACTTTTGAATTCCACATTATAGAAATCCTGTACATTGCAACAGTTAGAAATGTTTCAAAAAAAATTGCTACAAGATAGCGCAATGGAGGGATGGCATCACCAAGGCCCGGTTGAAGCTCTAGCTTCAAGTTACATAAACTAAAAAAATTACAGAAATACAATGGAAATCTGTGAATTTTTTAGTTTAAGTGTCGCTTAAGCTGTAACTGTGCAACTGGGCCGTAGAGCTGGTAGCACAGCTTCCATTTAAACTTTAATTGAAAATAAACTAAAAACTTGATATTTTCCTTTGTATGGTCAATTTCTTAGATTGTTGAAATTTTGAAATTTAAGTAGGTTCTATGAGAATTAAAAACTGCAGTTTTAGCTAAACTGACAAGTATAACATATTTTGTCGTTCTTGCAGTTGTAACCAAAAATTTGTGTATGTATATGAAAGGCCCATGGGAGTACAAAAAAGTATTATTTATTGGTTCCAATAGGAAAACAAGTAATTGCAAAAAAATAGTATCGTTATAATTTTTTAAAAAAACTTCAAATAGTTAGCATAATAATACACAAAAACTTACTTTAATAAAAACTAGAACTAAGTTCGTATAAAAATAAAAATTAAATGAAATTGTTCCTTGGTATTAAACTATCGTCCTTCAACTGTAAGAAAAAAAGAAACGTATTAATATCAAGTCAAAAAAATTAAATACTTATCAAGAAGTTAACTTTATTCAGTGAGAGAGTTCAAGAATCATGAAGAATCAAAATCTTTGAGTTGTCATCATAATAAAAAAAATATGAATATATAAAAATACTTACTATAAGAACTAAGATCAATTTCGTCAGGTAACTCAGTGATATCAACATCAAATCTGTCTTGTACTTCGTTGAGAATTTTTGCATCAGTTTCTTCTGAAACAAAGGTAATTGCAAGACCTTTGGTTCCAAAACGTCCAGCTCTTGCCACCCTATGCAGGTAAGTGTCAGAATCTTCAGGCATGTCGTAGTTAAAAACAATATTCACTCTTTCAATATCCATGCCACGACCAAACAAATTAGTAGCAACCAGAATTCTCTATAAAAAATATGTATTAACATCTTTTTAAATAAATTAATAGTATTAATTACCATTTGGAAATCTTTAAATTGCTGGTATCTGGCCAATCTTTCTTCTTGTTTCATACCCCTATGAATACCAATAGCAGGAAACTTCTGTTGCGTTAATAATTCGGTTAATGCCACACATCTTTGCACGGATTTAACAAATATGACCACCTAATAAACAATATCGTTATAATTAAGCACCAATAATAAAATACAAAAAGCAAACCTGGTTAAATTCTAAGATATCCAATAATTCGAACAATTTTTTGTTTTTCTCATTTTCCTTTAGTTTAACGTAATGCTGTTGTAAGCCGTGCAAAGTCAATTTAGCTTCGTCATCTACATAAACTTCCATAGGCTAAAATGACAAATTAAATAAAGTTAGTAAGCGTTTAATTAAAAACTAATAATGAATAAAATATCCCCCTCGAAACTTATTTAAATAATTTAAAAATTACAATTCATGATTGGTTTAAATACCGGTTTTTCTTTCTTTCTTTTTTAAATTCCATAACCGTTCTACATATAGTTTTAAAAAGATCTCCGCATCCATCACGAGGATGTCCATAAACAGCCCAAATATTGTTCCGTTAATGAAACATTGTGAACCCTCAACCCATTTAATAGATAAAATTTTGTAGCACTGTAGCACAGCCATAACTGTTCCCTAGCCATTCAATATTCCAAACTCTCCAAGAATCCAAAAAAAAAATCTACATCCATTCTTGAAATCCATCTTCCCTACTCGTAGGGCCACAGTGCTCTAAGTAATATTAGCTTACAAACTTAACCAGAAAACAAAGTTGCCAAGAATTAATTTAAAAATCGTTTTAATTGCCCCCATGTAGTTAAGTAAAATTTAATTACGTCTTGCATAAATTTCTTGCAGATAGGCCGAATGTCTTTACTCAAAGTTGCACTGAACATCATTACTTGTTTTCCATGTGGTGTTTCTCGGTAAATTTCTTGTACATCTCTCCTCATATCTGTAAAAATAAATAAAATTAATTAGTTTTTATATAAAAAAATAAAAATATTATTGCAGTTGTATGTAAATCAGTTGTGGTAAAAGCACATCCATATACAATATGTTGTCCCTACCAATTATCATCATTTAATTGTTAATTTAATGTAATGCTGTTTTAAAAATAATTTGGCTTTCTTACCTAGCGATTCTAACATTTTATCGCATTCATCCAAGATGAAATGCTTTAAATGTTTAAGGTTTAACCTCTTCGATTTGACCAAAGCTAAAATTCTTCCAGGTGTGCCAACGACAATGTGAGGACAGTTATTTTTAAGGACGTCTTCATCTTTTTGGATGGGGAGTCCACCAAAGAATACTCCAACTTTAGTAGATGTTATATATTTTGTGAACCTTTCATATTCCTTACTGATTTGGAAAGCTAGCTCACGGGTATGGCACATAACTAATACGTAAACATTGTCTTCAGTTGGCTCCAACTGTTGTAAAGTTGCCAAGACAAAAACTGCTGTTTTACCCATACCGGATTTAGCTTGGCATAAAATGTCCATTCCAAGTACTGCTTGTGGAATGCACTCATGTTGTACTGAAATAAAAACTATGTTGTATTTAATGTTCAGGAAAATTTGATATCTTTATTGTAAGTCAGTGGTGGTATACCACATCAAAATTATCTCAGGTGCCCGGGCCTAATCTCATCATATTAAACTATGCTTTTAATTAATTTTAAAAATAATTAATTTCGATAAACGGAACTAATTCAACAATAAATTAGAAAATATATTTAAACATTAAATGAAATGAGAGTCACTTTGCATTCGGATAATCGATGCTCTACCCTAGAGTAATTAAGTTATATGTACCTTCGGAAGGATGCTCAAAACCGCAATCAACAATTGCTCTTAGAATTTCGGGTTTTAACAAGAAATCCCTAAAACCAGAGCTGTGAATTGAGACATACGTTCCCTTAACACCTTTTTTCTGCTCGGTTGCTGTGGTAATTTCAGCGGCGACTTGTTCAGTTTGTTCGTCGTCTTCATAATCTAAAAGATCTTCTTTATCGGCCATTTTGTAAACTAAAAGAAAAAGAACCCGTTAAATCTATTTTAAGGTGTGCTTACTATACAAGTGGGTCAAAATGAACATCAATTTTAATTATAATCGTTAAATAAGGTAATTTAAAATAAATTAAATAACAATATTTGTTTTTAAATTGTTCGTAAATTCAAATTTTTAGTCCTATAATTTAATGTAGATTGGGTAAATGTTGCACAGCAGTTGTGTTTACGTGGTGATTAAATGTCAATATTTAATATTAAAATAAAGAACTCACTCTATTTTAAAAATATTTAATGAGCCAAAAAATAGAGTAAGTTTTTTATTTTAATATTAAATATTAATTAATTAATTTTTAAATGGATCTA
This sequence comes from Stenus bimaculatus, assembly GCA_963971135.1. Taxonomy (NCBI): domain Eukaryota; kingdom Metazoa; phylum Arthropoda; class Insecta; order Coleoptera; family Staphylinidae; genus Stenus; species Stenus bimaculatus. The sequence continues at coordinate 39,049,117 of OZ020181.1, forward strand.
TCACATATTAATTAAATATCATCAAGGCACGTGCTTTCGGTCTTTGTTTATGGTGGTTTATTTTATTACAAATGTTCAAAATGATTGAGAAGTCTAAGAAAATGTATGTGTCGCATGACCAAAAGTCTACCGTAATTAGTTTTTTTTTAAACAAAACCCGGATTTAAGAAATGAAAAATTTAACAACAAGTTTACTTATAAAGCTGCTCAAAATTTGTTGGCAAAATGTCTTACCAATGAAACTGTAGTACCACTTCAACTTACTTGAACAAATTTAAAACTAAATAAAGTATAAATCTTCTGGCTTATTATACTCAAAAATCTAGTTAGTGTGAGGGAAAATTACAAGAAAAACCTAGTAATGACAATTAGAGGTCTACTTAAGAAGAACCAAGTAATGATTAATAGGTCTTCTTAAGAAAAACCCAGTAATGACAATTAGAGGTTATTTATTTAAATAAGAATTTATTTATATAATATTCAAAATGATTGAGAAGTCTAAGAAAATTTATGTGTCGCATGACCAAAAGTCTATCTTAATTAGTTTTTTTTAAACAAAGCCCGGAATTAAGAAATGACAAGATTAACAACAAGTTTACTTATAAAACTGCTCAAAATTTGTGGGCAAAATGTCTTACCAATGAAACTGCAGTACCACTTCAACTTACTTGAACAAATTTAAAACTAAACAAAACAATAAATCTTCTGGCTTATTATACTCAAAAATCTAGTTAGTGTGAGGGAAAATTACAAGAAAAACCCAGTAATGACAATTACAGGTCTACTTAGGAAGAACCCAGTAATGATAATTAGGTCTTCTTAAGAAAAACCCAGTAATAACAATTAGAGGTTATTTATTTATATAATAATTTATTTATATAATATATTATTCAAAATGATTGAGAAGTCCAAGAAAATTTATGTGTCCCATGACCAAAAGTCTACCGTAATTAGTTTTTTTTAAACAAAACCCGGATTTAAGAAATGAAAAATTTAACAACAAGTTTACTTATAAAAGTGCTCAAAATTTGTGGGCAAAATGTCTTACCAATGAAACTGTAGTACCACTTCAACTTACTTGAATAAATTTAAAACTAAATAGAAGTATAAATCTTCTGGCTTATTATACTCAAGAATTGGTTAGTGTGGGGGAAAATTACAGGAAAAACCTAGTAATGATAATTAGAGGTCTACTTAAGAAGAACCAAGTAATGATTAATAGGTCTTCTTAAGAAAAACCCAGTAATGACAATTAGTGGTTATTTATTTAAATAAGAATTTATTTATATAATATAATATTCAAAATGATTGAGAAGTCTAAGAAAATTTATGTGTCGCTTGACCAAAAGTCTACCTTAATTAGTTTTTTTTAAACAAAACCCGGAATTAAGAAATGACAAGTTTAACAACAAGTTTACTTATAAAACTGCTCAAAATTTGTGGGCAAAATGTCTTACCAATGAAACTGCAGTACCACTTCAACTTACTTGAACAAATTTAAAACTAAACAAAACAATAAATCTTCTGGCTTATTATACTCAAAAATCTAGTTAGTGTGAGGGAAAATTACAAGAAAAACCCAGTAATGACAATTACAGGTCTACTTAGGAAGAACCCAGTAATGATAATTAGGTCTTCTTAAGAAAAACCCAGTAATAACAATTAGAGGTTATTTATTTATATAATAATTTATTTATATAATATATTATTCAAAATGATTGAGAAGTCTAAGAAAATTTATGTGTCCCATGACCAAAAGTCTACCGTAATTAGTTTTTTTTAAACAAAACCCGGATTTAAGAAATGAAAAATTTAACAACAAGTTTACTTATAAAAGTGCTCAAAATTTGTGGGCAAAATGTCTTACCAATGAAACTGTAGTACCACTTCAACTTACTTGAATAAATTTAAAACTAAATAGAAGTATAAATCTTCTGGCTTATTATACTCAAGAATTGGATAGTGTGGGGGAAAATTACAGGAAAAACCTAGTAATGATAATTAGAGGTCTACTTAAGAAGAACCAAGTAATGATTAATAGGTCTTCTTAAGAAAAACCCAGTAATGACAATTAGTGGTTATTTATTTAAATAAGAATTTATTTATATAATATAATATTCAAAATGATTGAGAAGTCTAAGAAAATTTATGTGTCGCATGACCAAAAGTCTACCTTAATTAGTTTTTTTTAAACAAAACCCGGAATTAAGAAATGACAAGTTTAACAACAAGTTTACTTATAAAACTGCTCAAAATTTGTGGGCAAAATGTCTTACCAATGAAACTGCAGTACCACTTCAACTTACTTGAACAAATTTAAAACTAAACAAAACAATAAATCTTCTGGCTTATTATACTCAAAAATCTAGTTAGTGTGAGGGAAAATTACAAGAAAAACCCAGTAATGACAATTACAGGTCTACTTAGGAAGAACCCAGTAATGATAATTAGGTCTTCTTAAGAAAAACCCAGTAATAACAATTAGAGGTTATTTATTTATATAATAATTTATTTATATAATATATTATTCAAAATGATTGAGAAGTCTAAGAAAATTTATGTGTCCCATGACCAAAAGTCTACCGTAATTAGTTTTTTTTAAACAAAACCCGGATTTAAGAAATGAAAAATTTAACAACAAGTTTACTTATAAAAGTGCTCAAAATTTGTGGGCAAAATGTCTTACCAATGAAACTGTAGTACCACTTCAACTTACTTGAATAAATTTAAAACTAAATAGAAGTATAAATCTTCTGGCTTATTATACTCAAGAATTGGTTAGTGTGGGGGAAAATTACAGGAAAAACCTAGTAATGATAATTAGAGGTCTACTTAAGAAGAACCAAGTAATGATTAATAGGTCTTCTTAAGAAAAACCCAGTAATGACAATTAGTGGTTATTTATTTAAATAAGAATTTATTTATATAATATAATATTCAAAATGATTGAGAAGTCTAAGAAAATTTATGTGTCGCATGACCAAAAGTCTATCTTAATTAGTTTTTTTTAAACAAAACCCGGAATTAAGAAATGACAAGTTTAACAACAAGTTTACTTATAAAACTGCTCAAAATTTGTGGGCAAAATGTCTTACCAATGAAACTGCAGTACCACTTCAACTTACTTGAACAAATTTAAAACTAAATAAAACTATAAATCTTCTGGCTTATTATACTCAAAAATCTAGTTAGTGTGAGGGAAAATTACAAGAAAACCCCAGAAATGACAATTACAGGTCTACTTAGGAACAACCCAGTAATGATAATTAGGTCTTCTTAAGAAAAACCCAGTAATAACAATTAGAGGTTATTTATTTATATAATAATTTATTTATATAATATATTATTCAAAATGATTGAGAAGTCTAAGAAAATTTATGTGTCCCATGACCAAAAGTCTACCGTAATTAGTTTTTTTTAAACAAAACCCGGATTTAAGAAATGAAAAATTTAACAACAAGTTTACTTATAAAGCTGCTCAAAATTTGTGGGCAAAATGTCTTACCAATGAAACTGTAGTACCACTTCAACTTACTTGAACAAATTTAAAACTAAATAAAGTATAAATCTTCTGGCTTATTATACTCAAAAATCTAGTTAGTGTGAGGGAAAATTACAAGAAAAACCCAGTAATGACAATTACAGGTTTACTTAGGAAGAACCCAGTAATGATAATTAGGTCTTCTTATGAAAAACCCAGTAATAACAATTAAAGGTTATTTATTTATATAATAATTTATGTATATAATATATTATTCAAAATGATTGAGAAGTCTAAGAAAATTTATGTGTCGCATGACCAAAATTCTACCTTAATTAGTTTTTTTTAAACAAAACCCGGAATTAAGAAATGACAAGTTTAACAACAAGTTTACTTATAAAACTGCTCAAAATTTGTCTGCAAAATGTCTTACCAATGAAACTGCGGTACCACTTCAACTTACTTGAACAAATTTAAAACTAAATAAAACTATAAATCTTCTGGCTTATTATACTCAAAAATCTAGTTAGTGTGAGGGAAAATTACAAGAAAAACCCAGTAATGACAATTACAGGTTTACTTAGGAAGAACCCAGTAATGATAATTAGGTCTTCTTATGAAAAACAAAGTAATAACAATTAGAGGTTATTTATTTATATAATAATTTATGTATATAATATATTATTCAAAATGATTGAGAAGTCTAAGAAAATTTATGTGTCCCATGACCAAAAGTCTACCTTAATTAGTTTTTTTTAAACAAAACCCGGATTTAAGAAATGAAAAATTTAAAAACAAGTTTACTTATAAAAGTGCTCAAAATTTGTGGGCAAAATGTCTTACCAATGAAACTGTAGTACCACTTCAACTTACTTGAATAAATTTAAAACTAAATAGAAGTATAAATCTTCTGGCTTATTATACTCAAGAATTAGTTAGTGTGGGGGAAAATTACAGGAAAAACCTAGTAATGACAATTAGAGGTCTACTTAAGAAAAACCCAGTAATGACAATTAGAGGTTATTTATTTATTTCTAAGCGAAAATCCTTGAACGGTTGGTGTTCCATAATAGGGTAATAAAACAACGTTTTAAAACCAACCTCAGAATTGTAGGAACTTCCAATGTACAATATGTCGTTTGACAGATCGCAGTCCAAAATGGTCGATTGGACAAGTATGTTATTCTAATTTAAAAGTTTTAATCTGTTGTCATCAGTTTCGTTTTTAAGTGTTTCTTAAATGTGATTTTTATGTTTTTGACAAAAGAATTTAGGAACTCCAACCCAGTCAATATTAATTGGAGTGAGGCTAATTAACCTAAAGTAAGCACATTTTCCCTCGTCCTCTTTCACGTTTCGTTATCAAAATTTAATTTCAGTATTGGTTCAATAAAAAAGTTTCATAGAAAACTTTCTTATTATTTTCCATAGATTACGAATCTACAAGAAAAAATGGGGGTTCCCATTTGAAAAAAAAATGCTTTTCCATAAAACCCCCATAAAACCCCATAACAATTAAAAACCAATGTCCCCCTCGAGCCGCTACAATTTTTGTCTGAAACATTTTTGAGGAAATCGCTTCGTTTTCAAGATATTCAGCTGGATTAATTAAAATGGGACACCCTGTATATCCTTTTATACCGTATGATTATTTCACAAATTAAAGATTGATAAGTCGCGTTTTGTACTTTTATAAACCACGGCAGCCATTAACAACTGGAAAACTCGAAATGGCAGTTTTTTCCAAAATTGACATATCATATTATCTTTGATAAAACACATCTTTGCTTGTACAATTTACTTTGGTAATCTAAATAGTAGTGTGATGGTGGCCTACGTTTACATAAAAAAAATTTTTCCAATATTTTATTCTAAATTTTGTTAATTATATAGTAATAAATTTTACTTAGATTGTCTGTATCTGATCTAAGATTAACCGCTCCCCTTTCCTTTGTAATATGTATCATCTCCAAAATTCTTCTCTTTTCCAAGATTCTTTCGTTTTCTAGTACTTTAACTTCATCGAATTTGAATGTGTGGTTTTCTGAAATTGCAAGTTGAGCCAACGCAGTATTTTCTTTCTTTTTGGCATTCTTACAGTCCCTCCCATGTTGTTCGATCCTTTTATGTAATCGTTGATTTGTCTGACTAATGTAAACACCATCACAGTTTTTGCAATTCACTTATAACTACATTTATTTTTTGATATTTTTTGATTTTATCTTTTGTTTTTGTATAAATACTTCCAACGTTATTGTTGTTATAATTTACTATCTGTGCTGTTTCCTGTTTTAAAATGTGTTTTACCTTACATGTTAACTGTGGTATTTCAGGTAATTTATATAAGTTGTAGTTTTTTCTCCAAAAGTTTTGGTGATTTAGTTTTTGGAATCTAAATTTCAATCCTTTGATTAGCGCCATTTTTTGTAGGAGTGTGATCCGAATAAAAATTGAGGAACCTGTTGGTGTTAATTTTGTGCGGTACCAGTCTGTGGTTATGGTGTTGTCTTCATTTTTTATAATTAGCACATCTAAAAATGGGATTTGTTGATTACATTCTGTTTCACTTGTGAATTGTATTTTTTCGTGGAAACTTTTAAATATGTTTAATGTGTCATTATGTTTGTCCTTTGGAAAGGCTGTTATAATATCATCTACGTAGATAAAAAGGAACGGTACTTCAAATTCCAATTTGTTCACCACATATTGAAGCAATTGATCCATTACTAGTGAAAATTGGGGATGCTGGGTTTGCCATTGAGTACTATTCTTCTGTTTGTATGTGGTTTTTTTAAACTGAAAGAAGCTTTTATCAAAACAGAACTGGATTAGATCAATAAATTCCTCTCTTTCCAGAAGTGTGAAACTTTTTATCTCATTCCAATTGTTTACCACATATTTTTTAACCAACTCAACGGGTATGTTAGTGAATAGTAAAGTAACGTCAAAGGAAATTAGTTTATAGTTTGGAGGTGGTTTGAGTTTCTTCAATTTAACTACAAGTTCAAAAGAATTCCTAATGTTAAATTTGCAGGTGTGTAAAATATTATTTATTACCTTATCTAAGTATTTAGCCAGATTGTACGTTGACGAGTTTATACTTGAGCATACTGGTCGTAGTTTTAAGTCCCCTTCTTTGTGTGTCTTTGGAAGCCCATAGATTCTGGATTTAGGATACAACGCCTTTGATCTAAGAATTTTTATGTTCATGAATTATCTAAGATAATTGTTTGCTACTCCATGAGTTTTGCAAAATATGGTCCAGAAATAACAGCCTTCTGTGAAACAAGAATTTTTTTTCCTCGTTACGTTTGTGAATTCTACGTTAACCCCTCAGCTAACCCTGGGTCTAGATGATTAAAATAAAAAAATAAAAATTACGAAAAGATTAAAGGCAGCGAATAAAATTATTAATTTTAATGGGTTCTTTTTAAAATGGTTGGGTTAACGTCACAAATAACTAAAAATTTTATTTAATAAAATTTTTAAAGACCCTTTTTAAATTTTAACTTACAAAATAAATATTAAACGTCCAATGCTGAGAATTTGTATTTTTCTTGCTTTTATTTAGAAAAATAAAAAAAAATTATCTCGACCTACCTTATTTCCCTGCAGAGTTGAAGGGTGACACTTATTTAAACCAATTAAACTGTTCTAAGGTAATTTGTTTCTTATAGTTACAACAAAAAATTATTAGAATATGAAATTCGAAGCTTGAAAATAAAATCAAATAAATTGAACAATAAAAATTATTTATTCAATTAAAAATAACAACAACAAAAAAAAATATAATTAAAATAATGAGTAAAATATAAAAAAAAAAAAAAAACTACAAAAAAAAATGAATTGAAAATAAAAACGGTCAGAAACAAATTGTTACCTTAAGAACAAAATAAAACAAAACTACATTATGACTTAACAACGTGTTAAAATCACGGCGTGAATTACCTTAAAATTAAAGAACATTCCCTTTTATAGCTTAGTCAGGGGGTGGTTTAAACATGGCGCTAAGTCTCTTGACTTAAGACGCCCTCTACACACGAGCATACCACTTTTACCCTGGAACCAAACCTATTATTCCATCTGTCGGAATACTAACTAAATCATCCTTACAAATAAAAAAATTGTGAAATATTACTTTATTTTCTATATTTATTGGCAATTCTACTACTCCCAAACAATCAATTTCATTACCGGAAACATCATACAACTGAAAATTTGAATTTTCTAAAGTTAATAAACCGAGATGTGAAACAATGCTTGCTTTAAGTATGGAAATAGCGGCTCCTGTATCAATTAAAAATGAATAAAATCTATTAAAAATATTTAAGACTACAATACAGGATGAAATATTTTGATTAATTTGAAAGTCCTCAGTGATATTATCAATTAAGCTGTCTCTGTCGGGACTCTTGACGAGACAGTTTTCGAGTTTAAAGGGCATTTCTGAACAACATGTCCAGGTTTTAAGCATTGAAAACATATTGTTTGTTTCGCTTTAGGACATTCGTAACTAACATGTTCTTTATCACCACAGTTCCAACATCTACCTATCATATGAGGATACTTTTCTTTAATAAGCTGACCAGGTTTTTTTTTAACAAATGTATTATTTCTGAAATTAGGATTAAATGACTTATTTGCTGGTTTAGATTTTACTGAAAGTTGATTAATATGGGCTTTTCTGGACATGTCCGCTCTTGTCTCTTTTACCATACGGTTAAACATTGCTTCACATTCCTCGGCATAAGGAAGAGCCTCCTGAACGCTAAAAAATTGATTTCTCTTCCTCATTATTTCGTTACAAAGACGAGTATCTATACCGTCAAGAAACTGTTTAAAGACTACATGACTTCTAATAATTGTATTGTGCTCAACAACCTTTCCTGCTACCATTGCTGGATAAATCTTGGAAGCAACTGACTCTAATCCCATAATAAACTCAGAAAGCTTTTCATCTTTCTTCCTAAACATTTTATCTAAATCTTTATCTGAATGACTTTCTACTTTAGTTCCAAAATTATCTAATAACCACTGTTTAAGTTCTATATAATTTTTGGGTTTCCTATCTGACGGAGTTTCATAAAAATAAGTACGAACCTTTCCCTTCAATTTCATTCGGACTATATTAAAGGCTTGTGCTTGGTTCCAACCAGCACCATCAATAAACATTTGAACTTCCTCAAGAAATATTTCAACTCTAGAATTACCAGAAAATTCTTCTATCATATCAGGATTAAATGCAGTATGATCTGTGGCTACATTTGAAGAATTTAATCTATATGGGTTATAGGTAGGCTTAGTATTCATTAAATTATCAAAATAATGTTTAAGTTCTTGCATTTGAGCGTCTGGAGTAGAAAAGATTTGTTCGCCTTTTCCAGAGGGCGGTAATGAAACCGGTGGGTCAGTAATATTTCGCGGTATAGTACCAGTTGCTGAACTAACTGGTGTATAATGAATTTCCGTTGGATTTAAATTAAAATTTGCCGCGGCTCCCGCTTGAGAGTCAGAAGGATCTAAATTCATCTTTTAATATTTAATTAAAAAAAATTAAAATAAATGCGACACAACAACAAAAACTATAAAATCTGATATCAGGGAAATTTAATGTTAATAAGACGAATTACAATAAAAAAAAAACTATTATGATTCAAAAATAAAAAAAAAATAAAAACTTAAAATCTTACAGTGTATTAAACCAAATCAATTAGCTATATTCTAACAAAAGAGAAATATATATATATATATATATTCACAAACAGAGTAACCAAAGCGCAGATAAAAATAATATTAAATTTAAAACTTTCCTTTTAAATTATAAAAGGTCCAGTCGCTTAAAAAAAAAATTAAAAACAAGATATTATTGGAAGATGAAGCTAAGCCAAAATTGAAATTGCATAAAATTGATAAAATTCCATAATATCTTGCCAAACCAAACTTATAATATACTTAATTTTCTTAGAATAAAAGAAAATTAAGGAATTCACACCCGCCTTAACCCGTCCAAATCAAATCGAACTCAACTAAATCAAACAAGAAAAAGACTATCCTACCGACTGCGCCAATGTGAATTCTACGTTAACCCCTCAGCTAACCCTGGGTCTAGATGATTAAAATAAAAAAATAAAAATTACGAAAAGATTAAAGGCAGCGAATAAAATTATTAATTTTAATGGGTTCTTTTTAAAATGGTTGGGTTAACGTCACAAATAACTAAAAATTTTATTTAATAAAATTTTTAAAGACCCTTTTTAAATTTTAACTTACAAAATAAATATTAAACGTCCAATGCTGAGAATTTGTATTTTTCTTGCTTTTATTTAGAAAAATAAAAAAAAATTATCTCGACCTACCTTATTTCCCTGCAGAGTTGAAGGGTGACACTTATTTAAACCAATTAAACTGTTCTAAGGTAATTTGTTTCTTATAGTTACAATAAAAAATTATTAGAATATGAAATTCGAAGCTTGAAAATAAAATCAAATAAATTGAACAATAAAAATTATTTATTCAATTAAAAATAACAACAACAAAAAAAAATATAATTAAAATAATGAGTAAAATATAAAAAAAAAAAAAAAACTACAAAAAAAAATGAATTGAAAATAAAAACGGTCAGAAACAAATTGTTACCTTAAGAACAAAATAAAACAAAACTACATTATGACTTAACAACGTGTTAAAATCACGGCGAGAATTACCTTAAAATTAAAGAACATTCCCTTTTATAGCTTAGTCAGGGGGTGGTTTAAACATGGCGCTAAGTCTCTTGACTTAAGACGCCCTCTACACACGAGCATACCACTTTTACCCTGGAACTAAACTAGAAAAGGGGGTTGCCTATGATCTAACCCTACGCACGAATTTACGAATTTGCTTAAGTTCTTTGTAATAATGTATTTCTGACTTCTGAGCTTTATCTTAAATTACTAAAAATACCTACAAAAACAAAATAAACCAATATTACTATTTTAGTTTACTGAAATTACAAATACAATTAATTGTATTACCAATTTTAATTATAAAACCATCCAACAGGGGTTTTAACCAATATATATGTAGAAATATGAAATCCATAAATTTAAGTAAATTAAAAATAAAATTACAATATTATCAAAGTCGTTTTGTTTAAATTTTTAACTCATATTTTAACTAAACAAAATGATTTAAAATCATTGTGTAAACAACGCGTGAGAACATCCCTTGTAACGCATACAAGGGCACCCCCTCAACCGATGTCTAGACTCAATAAAATACAAATATTATAGTTAACATATGTGGATTAGAACAACAAATCCCTTAACTTGACGATACTTAAATTTTTCTTTAAAAAGTAATAAAAACGCGTTCTCACCCTGGGAGCGTGAGAAATATTCCGAAATGATCTAAACAAAACGACCCCTTATTATTTCCTTATCTTAATATTTAGAAATGCTTAATTCACACGTTGTTTGTGACGTTTATGATCTGTGCTAAGAATAAAGCATCTAAATATTTAGACAAAAGTAGGATCATAATGACGGAATACACCGTTGATGACTCCATGTAGTTTGTCCCAAATGCTGCTTCAATTATATGTAGTTTTATCGCCTAATAGTTATTAAGGTAGGAAATATTTTTAAAAGAAAAAGTTTTTATTTGGAATATATAGTTGTTGACGTTTTTTAATTAAGTTTTTTTTTAAGTTTTTTAAAGTATGTGAGCATTGTTTTAAAGTTTTGATGTTTTTAAAGGTTTTGACTGTTTATAAGTTAAAACATTTGTATGTAATCTTGGAATGTATTCTGATTTTTATTTATTTTTGTAGCTCTGAGGATGTTTATAAACCAATAATAGCTAAATAACAAAACGTTTTTTAATTCATAATTGTGCTATCACGAGAAAAAATCTACCATTAATTTAAGAAACAAGGACGTTAAGTATTTAGTTGAAGTTAGTAATAATTTTTATGACCACATTATTCGGACATGTTAAGAGTGGGGGAATGCTTCATTCAAACCATCAATTTTGTAGGACAAACGTTTTTTCGTGTTTTTTATCAAATTAAACTTTAACTTAAAAACTAACCATTAGTAATAAAATTTTGACTATCACCCAGTCTACATGTTTTACTCGTACGCACTTTGTTAGCTACCACTATCGAGAATTTTCGTAGAGAAAAGTTGGGCGTCTCGTCAAAACGAAGCTACTCACAAAAATTCAGTCTGTTAGTAATCATTAATAAAAAAACGGCGCTGGACTGTAGACTAGAATATTTAGATTAAAACTAAATTGTTAGATGAAAATCCAAAAATAAATTTTCTGAAAGATCTAAATAAGGCATATTTATTGGATATGTAGAAGAACATAATCATATGGAATCCAAAGGAAAGGAAAATTTGTTTTACCAAAGATGTAAAGTTTTTAAATAGATTTAAATGTAAAAATGATTATGAAGAATTTATACAATTTCATGAGGAAGGAATCATCAAAAATATTGAAATATATTTTGATCAAATTGAAGGAAGAAAAAATGACAACAATAATTATAATGATGAGATAACCTCCAATAAAGAAGAAATAAATAATGACTCAAATCATAATAGTATATATGATGATGATTATGAAAATCATGTGGATAAGAATATCAACGAAAATGAAGAAAATACAGTTAAAAATAGAACATGTGGAAGAACTTAGCAACGTGCAGCAAAGTGGCAGCGTAAACGACAAGTTGCTGCGCGAAGTATTCCGCTCGGCGATTTCGTCGTCCGCGACGGAAAATTTCCGTCGTTAGCAAAACACAGCTTTATTGCAAAAGTTACAAGAAATCTTTAATTTTGTTTTTCGTCCTGTCACTTGCCAAAACCACCCTTTTATTAAGAATCTTCACAACATATTTGGTGGCAGCGGTCGGATTCTTAGAAAAAAAATTATTAAAAGGTGGTGAAAATATAACTAAAACACTTATTAAATGATAATTAAGTGAGTTATCGAGGAATCTCGCAACGTGGGAATAGCTGAAGATTTATTTAACAATAAAAGGATAAGCTGAAGGCTGGAGGTCCAACTGACGGAGGTTTGGTCAATTCCAATATCCAAAAGGAGCAGTTCCCAGGAAGCAGAAGGAGTCATTTTCCTCGAAGTACCCAGGGTTGAAACAGCGACGAAGAATAATTAAGGGGTGAGTGTTTCATTGTTTATTCATGAATGAACCAGAGGGTCTGGCAGAACAAAATCTTTTAGAAATTCAAAATCATTTACAAAATCCCGAAAATCAAAATCTTTTAGAAGATCCAGAAAATAATAGTATAAATATGCCTTTTAATGCAGATTTTTCTTTAAAATTAATTCCCGAATTAAATGGAAATCGAGAAAATTTACAAAAGTTTATTGCATGTTGCCAAATTTGCTCAAATACGGCAACAACCCGAAACGATACCGACTTATTTTTAAGAGTAGTTGAAAGTAAAGTTCATCCGCGTGTTTATAATTTAGTCAAATACTCGACATATGTCACTTGGGCAGAATTAAAATCGATCTTAGAACAGCAATACTTAGAAAGGCGCACAGTTGCTCAAATTCAATCAGAATTATTAGGGTGTAGACAAAAGTTTAATGAAGATGTAAGATCTTTTGCAAATCGAATAGAGTCCCTAAATTTAGATTTAAAGATGCCTGCAGATGCCTGATGATGCAACTGAAGGCGATGGAGCAGAAGCGGCAGCTATTGCGGCAATCAGGAGACTTAACGCAAAAAGTGCTCTTAAAGCATTTACTGATGGCCAAAATAATAATCTCAGGTTGTACATTAAAGCTTGTCGATTTGAAAAACTATCCGATGCAGTTGAATCTGCTGTTCTCGAGGAAAGAAGTCAAAATTACAAATTCAAATAAAATCCTAATAAATCCTTTCAAAAGATTTCGTTGTTTTAAGTGCCACAAGGAGGGCCATATTGCAGAAAAATGTTTTTCCACACCATCAAATTCAAATACAAATTCGTAAGGGTCATTTCGTGTGCATATTGTAAAAAAGTGCAGAAAACGGCAATATAACAATAGCCAAGCAGAAAAGCGCACAAATCATATTCAATTTCAAAACAACGATCAACAGAATTCAATCTCGGGAAACGAGTCACGGTCCAGCACGTCAGGCAGTGTGATGGGAAGTCAATTAAAATCTGCCAACTAAATGATCCTATCTCAAATAAAATTCTTAGTATTGATATTCTCGAAAATTATAAATCTTTTTGCATAAAAATTAGGAGCAACGAGTTAGAAAATACAAACGCTCAATTTTTAATCGACACGGGTGCTGACGTTAGTTTATTTAAAATTTCTCACATAAACGATGACGCGAACGTTTTTGTAAAAACCACTTAACTTAAAGGTATTACAAACGAATCAATTTACACATTAGGAGTTATGAACATGAACATGAATATAATACTAGATGAAACCACAACCGTTCAACATCCAGTTCATAGTTTCCGTTAATAAATATAGCAATGGGGTTTACACCATTCCAATTATTATTTATTATTTATTCTTGCAAGATAGTTAGTAGAAGAGTTTCGAATATTATGGGTCAAATTTTAAGACCAAATCAATTAGGATATGCATCAAAAGGTGGAATGGAAGCTGTAATTCATGCCACCAGGTATTATTTAAAAAATTCCTCGAAGTTGCAGGTTCTTCTAAAACTTGATTTTTTTAATGCGTTTAATTGTGTTTGTCGTAATAAACTATTAATTACTGCTCATAAATATTTACCTCAGTATTATAGTTTTATTTGGCAAATGTACAGAAACCAATCGAAACTACTTTTTGGAAATTATTTTCTTGATTCATCATCTGGTGTTCAGTAAGGAGATCCCATTGGTCCTCTTTTATTTTGTCTTGCAATTCAGGATATTATTAGTCCTATAAATATGATTCAAAGGGATTTAACGAAAATTATTCATTTGGGACAGGAAATGGGTTTAAAATTAAACATGTCTAAATGTGAATCTTATATTTTTGGTGGGAATAGTATTTTAACGAATCAAGCTATTTATGATGTTAGAAAATTTGCTCCTGATATAAGATTCACAAAGAAAGAAGATCTTTCACTTTTAGGTTCCCCCATTTTTGATGAAGCAATATCAAATATATTTGGTGAAAAGATCAAAGCTATCAAACTGCTTACTAAGCGTTTGTTTATCTTAAATGCACACCTTGGTCTTTTCATTTTAAAAAATTGCTTGGGAGTCTCAAAAGTTTTACATATTTTAAGATCTTGTGAGATTTGAAAAAAAAAGTTATTGGAGTTTGATAAGATTTTACGTTCAAGTTTTGTAGGAATTACAAATTGTAATTTGAAAGAGTCCCAATGGAGTCAAACTACTCTTCCAGTAAATTTAGGTGGAATTGGTATTAGAAGTACAGTTGAACTTGCTCTCCCAGCTTTTTTAGCTTCAGTTCACTCTGTACATAATCTAGTTTTAACTATTGTTCCTAAATTTGATTTGGATAAGTTAACATCAGAAGCAATAAATGAACGGTGTTTAAAAACTGATTTAGTTGCTCCTAAAAATAAAAATTCACAAAGAGAATGGGATACTCAGTTAGTTGATAGGAAATGAAATCAACTAATTTCATTTGCAAATTTAGAAGATAAAGCCCGAGTACAAGCTTTAAGTGTTAGAGAAGCTGGATCCTGGTTACATGCCTTTCCTATTGCTAGTTTGGGTAACTTTTTAGATGATGGCAATTTAAGAATTGCAATTGGTTTACGTCTTGGTACTAACTTATATTGTCAATATAAATGCAAATGTGGCGTTTTAGTTGATGAGCTTGGACATCATGGTCTTAGTTGCAATAAAACTTCTGGTAGATATAGTAGACACTCTGCATTAAATTATATAATAAAACGCGCTTTTATTTCTTGCAATATACCTGCAATATACCTGCAATATTAGAACCACCAGGATTATTACGCAATGACGGAAAAAGATCAGACGGTATGACTTTAATGCCGTGGAAAAATGGAAAGGCACTTGTTTGGGATGTTACTTGCGTTAACTCTTTAGCTGATTCTTATATATAGCGTCTTCAATTACCTCTATTGGTTCTGCTGCACAAGAACCTGAAAAACGAAAAATTTCAAAATATAAAGATTTGGAAGGCAAATTTATATTTTATCCTCTTGGTTTTGAAACATTTGATCCTTGGGGTTCTTCTTCAAAATCTTTAATTACTGCAATAGGAAAATTAATTTCAAAAAGAACTCGTGAAGATCATGCCACGGAATATCAAAGAATCGGAATCAAAATTCAACGAGGAAATGCTTCATCTATATTAAATACTATTCCTAATTCGGGAGGTTTAGATGAAATATTTTAAATATAAATAATAGTAAAGACATAAAAGAAATTAATAAACCTAATGCGAATGGTGTTGTTTCAATTAAAGAAATTAAGGATCTTTTATCATCTCCAAGAATAAATTGTTCTTCAATATCCCAAAATATGAGAAACATTGAAAGTTCCCAGCGAAATTCAACTGAGAAAGAAGCTTTTAATATTCTGCCAAGCAGGAGGAATTTGGACGAGGAGAAAAAACTAAATAACCGCGCTAGTCCAATGAATCAGATGGGACTAAATGGTTTAAAAAATATCAGAAATACCTGCTTCATGAATTCTGTCATTCAGTGCCTTTCCAATACGAAGCCCCTACTAGAATATCTTAAAAAAGATGTATATGTAAGTGATATTAACACCACCATCTCGGGGATGAAAGGAGCATTAATCAAAGCATTCGCGCAAGTCATAAAAGAATTGTGGTCAGAGGATTCATCGAATCATGTTGTAAATACAACATCCCTAAAATCGCAAATACAACGTTTTGCACCTCGCTTTATAGTGTACTCACAGCAGGATGCTCAAGAATTTCTCAGCAATTTATTAGACGGTAGAACTAACACCTATTCACACTGAAATTGATGAAAAATTAAATGATTCGGAGAAAGCAATAGAGTCTTGACAAAGGTATTTACGAAGAGAAAATTCTATGGTGGTGGATATTTTTGTTGGGCAGTTTAAGTCGACACTTAACTGCACACACTGTGGTCACTGCTAAGTTTCATTTGATCCATTCTGGGACTTGTCGCTTTCCATACCTCAAAAAAAAAGAGCCTATAGGACTTTTACAGTGCCTTGATAGTTTTACCAGAGAGGAAACCTTGGATGGTGATGAAAAACCTTTTAAGATCCACAAGTTCCCTAAAATATTAGTAATCCATTTGAAAAGATTTTTGCCAACAGAAAGGTTTAGGAGAAAATTGAATGTTACAGTTGATTTTCCTCTGGAGAGTTTGGATATGACGAATTACGTTGCTGAACCACATACACAATGCCGATACAATTTATATGCTCTGAGTAACCACAGCGGCACAACATACAGTGGGCATTACACTGCTTATTGTCGTCACTCTTATTCACAAAAATGGCATAGATATAATGATTCAAGAGTAACGACCATTTCTGCGAAAAACACAGTTAGTGGTGAGGCATACATATTATTTTATGAGCTGGAAGGGAACTACTAGATTTTTATTTATTTATAATAATTATTTGTAATTTTTACTTTTTATTTATTTTAATGTATATTTTTAATTATTATTTGGTCACAAGGCAAATCTTCCAACGTCCGTAACAAAAGATCCTGAGGTATTTTATAACTATGACGACTATTCTACTGAATTGAAATCACGTTTGCAACATTGCCATTCTCTTGCCAGAGATAATCTTGTGTCGAAAAAACTTTTAACAAAATAATATTATGACCAAAACATAAATGATGTTAATTTTAAAGTAGATGACCTAGTCTAATTAAATCCGAACATATTGAGGCAGGAAAATCTAAGAAATTAGGTTCACTCTTCGAAGGTCCATATAAAATAGTTTCCATTGATTCCCCTCTCAACTGCACTATTTTGAAAAATAGCAAAAACATCAAAGTTCACAAAAACTAAAAAATACACCATCAACCTGCATAAAATTTGGAGCTCGCAGCTAAATTCAAAAAACAAAATTGCCGCAACCAACATGATGGCGGTACCGATTATAATCTGACTTATAAGTCACACTTTTGGCAGTTTTAAATGGAAGAAGAGTGAACTGGAGATATTAGACAGAAAACGAGAAGTGTACTAACTAAATATAATAGCCATCACCCACGATCATCAGTACAAAGGCTATATCTGCCCAGAGTGGAAGGTGGAAGGGGCCTATTAAGTTTCGAAATCCTCCATAACCGAGCAGTTATATTTACCGCACAAAAAGTCTTTAATAGTGAGGATCCTCTTCTTAAACTAGTAGCAGAGCATGAGAATAATAATGTAGGAGCATTTTTATATAAATCCGCCCTCAAAGCCGCAGTAGATTCTGAAGTTAAACTTGTTTTCGACAAAGCTAAAAAAGTACATAACAACATCATAAAAATGGAATTCAATGAGCTAAAAAAATTACTTAAAGATAATCAAATTCAAATACTCACCGAAAAACATCTGGAAAAGACGATACATAGCCAATTCTATAAAAGCATAACAGAGCAAAACCTCTCTAAAAACCTCATCTTCAGTTTTCTTAAGTCTGGAACACTCAAATCTGAAACAGAAGGGTATGTAGTAGCATGTCAAGATGGCGTATTTCACTCCCTGGAATACAGAAAAGTTGTGTTTGGACAGAAGATAGATTCAAGATGCAGGGCATGCAGAAACTACCATGCATCTGCTATCAGGTTGCTCCAAGTATGCCAAGACATATTACATCAATAGACACGACAATGCCCTAAAAGAACTCTACTATGTACTTAGGAATACATACAAGATTGATGACAAAATGAAGATACCATATGCTGAAACAGAGATTGAAGCTGTAATAGAAAATGACAATGCTAAAATCTTTTGGAACTTTCCATTTTCCACCACCAGAAAGCTCACAGCTAATAAACCAGATATGGTAGTAATGGATAAAGATCAAAAAGTTTTGTACATCTTAGAAATGGCCTGCCCAGGTGAGAGAAATGTAACAAAAAAAGAAACAGAAAAAATAGATAAATACAATGAACTGGTCTTCGAGCTGAAAAAAACATACGCCGAATATAACGTATTATTCTTACCGCTAATTATCGGAGTATTGGGAGGAATCCACAATAACCTGAAAAGAAACATTCAAAAAGTAATATCTAATAAATACATAACAGAAAAAATACCTACCAGCATGCAAAAAGCAGTAATTTTGGGATCTCTGCACATACTAAGAGCACATGAAACAAACTACAAACATCTCGTTGGTGAATCCTCTACAAGGTAATTGGTCATCGGCAACATATGTCGAACTGATTACCAGTAATTATAAAGCAATGGAATGTTCGCGAGCTGTTCCATCGCTTCTCCTAAAAAAAAAAAAAAAATAATAATAATCAGAGGTACTGGGAGTAGCCAAACATTAAATTCCAATGTTGCTCTAAGATTCGTCTGGAATCCTGAAATTTGCAGCAATTTGTTAGAACTATACGACCAAAGCAACCTAGACCAAAATGGTTACATGAAGCGCTTACATACCTTATGGGTGCAAACCTATCCACAGTACAGTACTTTCACTGCGCAGCGGTTAAGAGACCAGGCTGCCTCATAAGACGAGGATTTATTAGATAATCACAAGAACCACCCGATGAAGAAGACCACGAAACTCCAAATACAAACTATAAAGACGAAATTTTACAAGATATAAGAGAGAAAGTAAATAATTTCCTTGATGTTGACCCAAAGACAATTAGAAAAGAACCGGTGCATCACAAAAGAAAACTGCTTACAAAAGAAAAAAAGAAACATATAAATAAATTTTTACAAGATTACCTGCAAGAAGACTGTGACTTGTGGACCCTCAATTGTGTCGTGTATGCAATTGCTCGGTCCGAAACCACCAACAATAACACCTGGTACAAGGAAAAAATCTTGGGAATAAATAAAAGAATTAAACAACTTGAGAATAAAATCAGTCTCCATAGAAAAAAAACATCACAACTGGAGTGCCTAATAGACCACATTAAAGGGAAAAAAAAGTTCACATTTAAAATTAAAAAAATCTTCCAAGATGTAAAAAGGACTTACCACACAATTAACTTGCAACTTTTAAAGCTAATCAAAGAAAAATCTATTGATAAGATTAGATCATTAATGGCATGTAAAAGAAAGGTGAACATCCAAAAGAAGAAGCTATCTCAAAACAAAACATTTGAAGACACGCCAAAGAGATTTTTACAGAAAAACAATGAAATCGTAAGACAACACCCAAGAAAAGAAGAAATAGAAACTTTCTGGAAAAATATCTACAAAAGAGGGGAACCAATCAATGAAAGTTCGGAAGACCTAATGGACTTTCGTAGATATTGCAAAAGGTACACTCAGGAAACACTGGAGAATGACCTAGAAATATCAAAAAATGAGGTAACACATGCCTTAAAGAAAGCAAAGAATTTTAGTGCTCCCGGCCCAGACTCAGTAAACTTCTTCTGGTGGAAGCATCTTGAGGCAACACACGAACACCTATCTCGTATATTCACGAGCTATATAAATGACCCGCAATCCATACCAGAATGGCTCTCCAAAGGCACAACAACGCTGATCTACAAAAAAGGAAACACACTAGAACCTCAAAATTATAGGCCTATCACCTGCCTCAATACAATATATAAAACCTTCACATCGATTTTATATGAAAAAATCCTTGAAGTTGTAGATCCTGTGTGGGGCGCAGCGATAGAACAACGAGGAGTTAAAAAAGGAATGGCCGGAGTAAAAGAAAATCTAGTGATAGATGGCAGCATTTGTCAAGACGCCATCCAATACAAAAGGAATTTGAGCATGTCCTGGATTGACTACAGAAAGGCCTTCGACTCCACGCCTCATGAACTCATTCTCTATATAATCGAGTCTATGAATGTACCTGCTGCAATATGCAATGTTATAAAAAAGCTCATGTCAATCTGGAGCACAGAATTCAGTCTGGGTCAAGGAAAAACTAAAATACAAACAGGCCTTGTAAAATTTGAAAAAGGCGTCTTTCAAGGGGACTCTCTCAGCCCGCTGCTGTTTGCGCTCTCACTTCTACCAATTACACATATATTAAGGAAATTTGATGGTTATAAATGTGGCCCTTCTGGCAAGAGGAACCACAAAATAACACATCTGTTTTATGTTGATGATCTCAAAATATATGCAAGAGATAAAAAAAGTCTAACAGTAAACGTACAGAAGGTCCAGCAGTTTTCCACAAAAATTGGAATGACATTTGGGTTCGATAAGTGCGCAGTCTACCACCTACTTAGAGGCAGGTGCCCGGATGTGTCAGAAGATATGATTCTAGCAGATGGTAACATAATTGCACACTTACTAGAGACAGAGACTTATACTTACCTGGGGATTAAACAAAAAAATATGAATGACATCAACGCAATAATAAACATAGCTAGAGATGGACAATTGTTAAAATGTAATTAAAAATTGTAAGTATTGTAGACGGACTCAGTAACAGATTTTTTAAATTCACCTAGACTATTTACAAAAATATCTACATTATTCCTCAAAGTATGGTAATTACGATACATTAAATGTAGAGGAGAATTAAGGTGGTGAGACGTACGAGGTGTAAAATAGTAAAAAGTTAGATTATCCCTAGCTGAAAGACGAGGGACGTTAAAATTTATTCGAGCTAAAATAGCAGGTTCATCAACAAAACTATTTACAATTTTATAAAGATACAATATTGAGGCTATTTTGTGTGCATCACTTATTTTAATTATCTTAAATTCCCACAATAAATTATCATAGGAGATATTATGATCTGGGTATACACCATGCTTGAAAAAGAACAAATATCTCACAAATTTACGTTGCACCCTTTCAATCATATAAATATATTTTTCACAGTGAGGAACCCATACTACTGAACAATACATTAGGTAGCTCAATACATAGAAATTATATAGCATTAACAACGTGCTTATGTTAAAGTCCTTACTGTTGCGAATAATGAATCCCAAACTTCTAAAGCACTTATTGGCAACTTCTTCTATATGAACATTAAACGTTAATTTGCCATCAAAATGAATACCAAGATCTTTGAAATTTATGACTCTGTTTAAGATAGTATTATCCATTTTATACTCAAAGTAAACACTATTAGTTTTTCGACTATAGGACACGATACTGCACTTTTTAGTATTTAAAGTAAGACCGTTTCTCACGCACCACTGAGAAACTGCTTCTACATCCTGTTGAAGTTCCACGCAGTCACTAATACATCGAATAATCCGATAAATTTTTACATCATCTGCATAAATTAATAGACGGGAGCATGATATATGTTCAGGAAGGTCATTAATGAATAGCACAAAAAGTAGCGGACCCAGGTTGGAACCTTGAGGCACACCACTTGTCGATACATAAGCTTCCGAGCGGTAACCATTGCAGAATACTGTTTGAAGACGATTTTCCAGGTACGAAGACAAAACATGAAGGACGTTACCAGGTATATCGAAACGACTTAATTTCTCTAATAAAATGTGGTGGGGCATACGATCAAATGCTTTAGAAATGTCATTGTAGACAACATCAACTTGAAAATTTTGATCCAAAGCCTCAGATATAAACTGGGTTACGTTAAGTAAATTGCTGGTCGTTGATCTACGCGGTGTAAACCCATGCTGATATGGAGAAATGCGTTGTTGAACCAAATTTCAGCACTTAAAATCATTTCAAAAATCTTAGAAAAATTGCTGAGTATTGAAATTGGCCGATAAATACAAATATTTCTTTTGTCTCCAGATTTAAAAACTGGAGTTATCTTTACTTCCTTCCATTTCACAGGGAAAATACCAGTTTTGAGAATTTGATTAAAAAGATACGTAAGAGGTTCAGCAAGAATATAGGCAATATCCTTAATTATTAGCGCAGGAACCATATCTAGACCCATACTTAACTCACCTTTTAATTTCTTTGTAAAACTTACAACAGTTTCTTTGTCAAGAATCAAGTTGCCCATACACTGTGAGTCATGAGATGGTTTTGAAAAGCTGGTAGAAGGTAGAAAAGCTTCTTTAAAATAAGATCCAAAAGAATTCACTATATTATTAGGTTCATCAATAGGTTCACCTTTATAAACCATGCTTCCTGGTATCCTAGAGGTATTTTTACCAGAATTCAAATAGGACCAGAATTTGGTGGGAGTCTGATTTAAATTCAGAAATTTAAATCAGACTCTACTTGAGAAATATAATTACATTTTGCCATTTTAATTGCGTTTTTTAACGATCTTCTTTCATTTACAAATAACTGCTTATCAATCTCAGGTCCTGATCTTAGGAATTTTCTACGTAATCTATCTTTTGCTTTCAGTTGCTTGCTAATAGTATTCGTAAACCAAGGTGGACCAGTAGGCCTGTTTTTATTCGTAGTATATTTAGGCACAAATTTTTCAAAGAGTTTGTACAATTTCGTCTAAAGCAAGTCACAAACTAGGTTAACATCAGTATTAGTATAAATATCATCCCAGTTTACTAAACAAAATTCATTGTACAGACCTATGTAGTCAGCTTTTTTGAAATTAAAACTATTCAAGAAGTTGGAACCAAAATTTGATACATTTGAATCTGCTAATGTGGCGGTAATAAAAATTGATGGATGATAGTTGTCTTCTTTTATAAGAGGTTCACAATTTCTGTTAACTGTGCAATTAAGTTCCTTCGATGTAATAACTAAGTCAAGTATCCGACCACTACTGTTTTCAATATAATTACTTTGAACAAGATCATTATATTCAATAAAATGATTTAAACATAAAACTTTGTCATCAAATTGGTGGCCAAGGCCAATGAAAACATCTTTATAGTTAGCAAGATTGAAATCACCAGCAATTATCATCTTACATAATTCCTTGGAATGTAAAGCTTCAATTGTTTCAAAAACAGATGTATAGTGTTGAACTGATAAAGAAGGAGGTATATAACAGTTAACTAAGATTATAGAATTATTCTTAAAAGAAAGTTTAACGATCACTATTTCAACATCTGGAATCAAAGTTTGTAGCTTAATTTCTTCAGGTTTAAAAGTGCTTCTAATAGCTATTAAAACTCCCCCACCTCTTCTATTAATCCTGTCAGCACGAAATATAAAATAGTCATCAGGGAAAAGTTCAGAATCATAAATTCCTGGATGTAGCCATGTTTCGGTGATAAGATAAATATCATAATGATCCCTCGACATTAAAAAGTTATTGGAAAATTCATTAGTTTTCGTTCGAAGGCCTCTAACATTTTGATAAAACATTTTTAAATTAAAAATAAATTTGTGCTGTTGGGACGGAACTAGTTTTTTGTAGGCGCAGTGGTAACAATCTTAGGACAACCATTGACATATTTTAACCTCAAATTGCTTTCTCCACAATCCTTCCTCGCTTTAAGATCATCTAAACAGTCCTTGAGTTCCTGGCGTTGTAGAATTGTTCTATCAGATTGAACTTTGTATCTACCAGTAAGAAGTCTGATGTTTTTAAAAATAGTTATAACTTGATGTTTATTACTAAAAATGATTTTTAAAGATCTATTCTTCTTATTGTCCTCTCTCTTGCCCAAGCGGAATGCAGATTTAATTTCAGGATCAACTAGAATTGGACTAAGAACAGATTTTATCTGTTCGATTTCTGACGAATAACGGTCAGCTCCCAATGTAGTAGGAAGTTCAGGAACGTTGTGCAATAAAATATTGCATTCCCTAGATTTCCTTTCTTCGATTTCTTTTACCAAATCAATTCGTATCGAGTCAGATGAACTAGTCCCAGCATTGGATAATAAATTTTGCTCCATTTTATCAATACGAGCTGCGAGTTCATTTACTTTACCATTTAATTTATCATTTTCATCTTTCAAATAAGAAAGACTACTGATCATGGTTTTTAGTTCAGCAATTTCAGTCTTATAACCATCAAATTCAAACAGAAGTACTTTCACAGTTGAGTGAAGATCCTTCAAAGATGTGGAAAGCTCAACAAGAACATTTTTATCAAAAGGAAAATCATAGCCTTGATTAAGGGGTGTAGGTGTAAGGGGTTGACTATTGCAATTACGCGCCGTGCAACAATCGAACTCATCATTATTAATGAATTTCCCCAACTTTACTCGTGCTGAACAGCTGATGTGATAAACAGCATTACAGATAACACAATCCACACGAGCCTTTGATACAGTCTTGTCGCACTTAGCACAGATGCGCCTATCATTATCACCCATTGTGTAGGTGTTTTCTATATCAATTATAGGAACAGGTATGAGACAGGGACACAGATTGTTGCACAAGCTCGGTCGTTAGCAGTGACTTTTAACAAACAAGAAGACCACGGATAGGAAAAACAAAATGTAAAGATACAGAGGAATTAAGGAATTTAAAATAACATTATATTAATTATACAGTTTAATTCCCGCGCGCACGCCTATGGAGGCGAAAGCTGGCATAGGATAAATAAACAGTACAATACGAATATGCAAATTAGCTGAACACGGGTCTAGGTTATTTGGGTACTTACACTTTAAATATTTTGTTAATTATTATCCAGCATGGGTACAAACTAACTTTAACACAATAGGTATCGAAGTTTAGCAATTAATTCGAAATTAAAACAAAGTTATTGAACTATCAACACAGAACACGTTTATCAAATACACATATTTTTTGGTCGTGAGAGTTGGTGTGTTTACATTGTGCTCTGTTTTAAATAACTTATTTTACTGATTATTTGGTGTGAATTTATGCCTTTTTACTAGTGTCTAATCATTTTGCTATGGTGAACATATGTATATAGTTTTCAACTAAAAATTTCGGTGTAATCGTCATTAACCTGGCTTTACTTAATATCAACAGTAGAATTTGCATATTCATTGTATGATCTTTGGCATTTTCATTTCCATGTGCTTTTATTCACATCTATCGCGAGCACTTAAAAACATTAGTCGCCTTCGGCGCAATTGTTGAGACGCTGAATTTAGGTGCTTTAATAATTTACGCCCGAGTTCGAATCCTGAACATTGAAAATTTTTATTATTTAATTTTATAATTTAACTCTGATAATTTATTTTACCCATGCCAATTTAATTCAATTATTATTTCATTGAGTAATTTGTGTTTTAACTTTTTACTAAATTATATCCTTTGTGTACTCACCTTATATGTTTTTACCTTTCTTTCCGCGGCCCTCTTGTTTGTGTATATTTATACCGCTATAGGCCCGGCTGGTGTGTGTATCCTTGTACATTTTCCTTTTTTTATTTTATTTGTTTAATATTTCTGATTAATTAATAGTATTATCTATTATGTCGAATGATAAAGTAATATGTGGGAAAGTCGGATGTAACAAACCTGTCGTTAAATCAAGAGTAGACTGCTCTATCTGCACCACTAGTTACCATTTAAGTTGTGCATCCCGAATTAAAGGTGCCACATTCATAAATGATGATGATTTGGACTGTTGCTCCAAACACTCCAAATCGCAAAGAGACAGATTGAACTCTTATTCTGATAAACCTGAGGAACTTTCTTCCGGGACTGTATTGTTAAAGGAGCTAACAACCAGCATTAAGGAGCTTCAGATAACGATCTCTAAGATGTTATCAGACTTTAACAAGCAAAATTCTGAAATTTCCAAAATCAGTAAGTCTATTAGCTCTATTGAAGACTTGCGCAAAGATAATGTTGATTTGCGCAAGACTGTGTCCACTTTATCTAATCGCATTGAAGTTTTGGAGCGTAATGTGGCTGGTCCAACTGCTGCTGGTGATTCACAAGTCATTTATGAACTTGAAGATCGCCGTAGCAGGGAGAGTAATATCTTAATTTATAATTTGCCAGAGGCGAATATGACCTCTCGGGAAGATTCTACTGCTGAGGACAAATCTACTGTTGACGGATTTATCAATCCAGTCATCGGTGATGGCAAAATTAAAAGTATCTTCAGACTTGGACAAAAATCTGCAAAGCCTAGACCGATTAAGGTAATTTTCATGAATCACTTTGATGCTTTGAACGTCTTACGTTCCAAGAACTCCCTACCTGGAAATGTAAAAGTTGGAGCTGATAGAATTGCTGCTCAAAGAAATGAATTAAAAGCTCTTTATCGCGAACTTGAAGATAGAACTTCTAAAGGTGAGAAGGACTTGGCGGTTCGGTTTATAAACAACTGTCCCAAAATTGTCCAACGTCATCAGCAAAAAAACTTAAATCTGCCCAACAATCATTAAGTAACCAAAGAACTTCGTTAGCTATTTATTATCAGAACACCAGAGGTCTTAACACGAAACTTTAAACTTTCTACGATGCAGTATCATCTTCTTCTCATAATGTGTTCTTCATTACTGAAACTTGGCTTCACCAGGGAGTTTTCAATAAAGAGCTTTTTCCAGATAAATATAACGTTTATAGAAATGACAGAACGTGCAAAAGAGGCGGAGGAGTCCTTATAGCTGTCAGTACTCATCTAAAATCTGAGCAAATTGATTTTTCTTCCGGATGTTCTAATACTGAAATAGTTATTGTTAAAATTCACTTAGTAAAGAGTACATTGACTTTGGTATGCCTTTACATATCTCCAAGTTCCACGCTTAATGAGTATCTCGCCATATTTGAGGCACTTGAAGACTTGTTTACTGATATTGAAGATAACATTGTTATTTTTGGGGACTTTAATATCCCAAAGTACAAAATCGATCCTACACATGTTTCTGATGATCCATTTACCTACAATCTTGATAACTTTTTAAATTTTGCAAATCTTATACAGACAAATGCTATAACCAACTCTAATGGAATACTACTTGATTTAGCTATCATTTCCAAGAACCTTAGCTGCGAAGTATCTCGGAATATAGAGCCTCTTGTTATGGAGGACGATCACCATCCTGCATTGAATGCTATTTTATCGATTATTGATAGTTTACCAAATTTCCAGAGCACTAATATTGATCCTGAATTGAACTTAAACTATAAACGTGCTAACCTGTATGATTTGTATATGGCTATTGCTGTACTTGATTGGGAAAACCTCACCGATACAGAAAATGTTAACTCGTTCTGTGAGACTTTCTATGATAAGCTCTATGACTGCTTAAAACTGCACGTTCTTAAATTTAAATCCAACAACAATCTCAGTCGTGATCCTCCTTGGATATCCCTTGATATTAAAAAGAAAATCATGTGGAAAGAAAAATACAGAAAATTATATAGAAGAACATTATCTATTGAACATCACAACCTGTATCTCAACACCCGTAGGACTGTCAAGCTTTCTATAAGTAACGCCAAACGTGATTTTTACAGCAAAACGGAAGCTAGAATTCATAGTAACCCTAAAGAATTTTGGAGTTTTATTAACAGTATTAAGGGTACTACCCGCATTCCTGGTACTATGGTTCTAAACAATGTTACACTAGGTGACTCGAAGAGTATAGTTGATGGTTTTGCTCAATACTTCAGTGAGGTGTACTCTAATAATACCACAGATAGTAATACCTCAGATATTATGGATCTTAACAATTTCATGTCTGGGTGATTTTTATATTTCTGAGCAGACTATATTGTCCCACATGAAAAAGTTAAAACCCAATTTAACCATGGGATTAGATAGAATTCCGGCCTTTCTTGTTAAGGATTGTGCATTCTATATTTGCAAGCCGCTGTGTCGTATTTTTAACTTAATCTTAAAAACTGGTGTATTCCCTAATGTTTGGAAAGAAGTCAAGATCTGTCCAGTTTTCAAGAGTGGTAACAAGAGTATAATTGAGAATTATCGACCAATATCATTACTAAGTAATTTCTCGAAAATATTTGAGAGCATCGTCACGGAGCACATTTACTCGATCACCAATGGTAGTATATCAATCTTTCAACATGGATTTATGAAGGCTCGAAGCACTGATTCGAACCTTCTGAATATAACGCAATTCATATCGAGTAATCTAGATGAAAGAGTCCAAACTGATTTAATTTACACCGATTTGACTAAGGCATTTGACCGCATGGATCACTCAATACTTATAAAAAAGTTACATCAATTCGGCGTAAACAATAATTTGATTCGTGTTATTTGCTCGTACCTCAAGGATAGAATCCAAACAGTTGTTCACAATGGTGTTCGCTCAAGCTCGTATTATGCTTCCAGTGGTGTACCGCAAGGTTCGACACTTGGACTTCTCCTATTTCTAATATTTGTCAATGACGTGTGTGATGTAATCAATTCTCAAATTCTCCTATATGCAGATGATATCAAGATTTATAGAAGCATTAGAACTTATTTATTTTTGTGTGAGGTTAAGTGTGACGTGCTATATCGTTTTATCGTTTAAATTGCATTTTCTAACTGTATTTAATTAAGTAAAAACCTATCAAAATGTGCTACTTGTTGCAAGGATTCGGGTAAAGATCTCGGCCTACAAATTTGTTCATCAGGTAACTGATTAATCTGAAATACTAGAAAACAAAGCAACTCATCTAATTTACATACGTAAACACCAATACACAAGGGAATTCCTGATAATGAAAATTACTTCCAAATCTGAGGACTGACTCGACGGTGTAGTAGCCTGCATCGTTTGTTTCGTACTTGGAAATTGCAAGTTCGATCCCCATAGAGAATACTTTTTTTGTTTTTTTTTCCAGTTTTTTCCTTTGTGTTATTTTGTAACCTCTTCCGCGGCTGTCTTACCTCTATTGTGTTGTTTATTCTTGTTAGTCACCGCACTATTAGCCCGGTCGGTGTGAAGAGTGTCCCTGTATATTTCCTAATAATTTAATTTCATATTAATTACTCGTTTAATATTTTAATAACACCAATAATTCTCCTTATTTAAATTTTAAATTTTGACTATTATAGTTACACTCATTTTAATTTATTTACACGATGGGTAATGATGATAAAATACAGTGCAATAAGTGCTTTAAACCAGTAGCCAAGGCAAAGGTGGATTGCATACGTTGCAAAGCCAGATATCATATAAGCTGTAGTTCCCGAGTAAAAAATGGTACATTTATAAATGATGAGGATTTCGATTGTTGCAGCAATGCCGGTAAGAAAATGAGAACTAACTCAATTTCTTTGGATACTCAGAATGACAATCTACTTATGAACACTGTTTTGGAATTAAAGCAAACTGTTGCCTCATTAGCTAATGAATTTAGTCAACAAAGAAGCGAACTAAAGGAAATATGTAATCTTGTGAAAACAGTAGAAATTATACGGCAGGAAAACGCCGATCTGAAAACAACTGTGCATTTACTTGAAACCAGAATAAAAGGTCTTGAATTGTCTCAGTTGCCAACCAACAAGCAAAATTGTGAATTCACAGATTTCTCCATCATAAATGAAATAGAAGATAGAAAACGCAGAGAAAATAATTTAATTATGTATAATTTGGTTGAATCAACGTCTAATATACCTGAGGAAAGAAAACAGCAGGATTTAAACCAAATTAACACTATTCTATCAAAAACTGATGTTAATTATGATATCAAAAACATATTTCGAATCGGCAGAAAAAACGGAAATTTTAGACCTATTAAAATTATTTTTAACAACAATAATATGGCTAAAGATATCATCAAGAATAGCAAGCGCCTACCATCAGCTGTTAAAATTAAGCGTGATCTTACTACTAATCAGAGAGATCAATTCAAAGTTGTATTGAACGAACTTAAAAACAGAACTGAAGAAGGTGAAAGTAACTTATATATTCGATACATCAATAACATTCCAAAAATCGCAGTTAGAGATAACGGTTCAGTTTCTCAAAAAAACTAACCAGTTCCCAACATCAAGTTAAACATCACTCGGATATAGATCACTCTATGACAATATACTATCAAAACGTCAGAGGTTTAAACACAAAGATCATCGATTTTTTCACAAGCGTCTTATCCACCCAGTATGATTTATACATAATATCTGAAACCTGGTTAAAATCAAGTGTATTTAGTAACGAATTATTTGGGACAAATTATAACGTCTATAGGAAGGACAGAGATGGTAAAAGACGTGGGGGAGGTGTACTTATTGCCGTAAAATGTTGCTTTAATTCTTTTGATATGAAAATTCACTTTCCGATTGCAGAAATTGATATATTACTAGTTAAAGTTCTTCAAAAAGGTGTATCGACCACGTTTATTGGCATTTACGTACCCCCCAATATCTCAACCAATGTATATTTAGATTTATTCGATTGGTTCGAAAACAATTTAGTCTTTAATAGAAATTTGGTTATTATTGGGGACTTTAATATAAAAGATGTTAACGCTCCTATGGAAGATGAATCAATATCCAACTTAACAATGCAATTCAAAAACTTTATCGGCTTCAATGATCTGCTACAGACAAATAACATTTTGAATGAAAATCAACGTACTTTGGACCTGGTTATTACAAATGCTGATCTAAGCACTCTTGTGATGAGGGATCCGGAGCCATTAGTCCCCGAAGATCCATCATTAACAATAAACATTAAATCAAAGTGCCAAACCGGCAAGAACTTTATCAATGGTGATATTAGGAGATATAATTTTGATAAAGCTGATTATAATTCACTATACATGGATATTCTTGCAGTAGACTGGAAGCCAATAGATAAATTTGATAATGTAGAAGATGCCTGTACATTTTTGTATGATATTTTGTATAATTTGTTTGATAAACATGTTCCAATATCTAAGTCACAGAATCAATCAAAGGTGCGTCCTCCGTGGTTTACAAATGACATTATTAATTCAATCAAAAAGAAAAATAAACTGAGAAAAATCTATCTTAAACGTAATACAAATTATAATAGATTTAATTTCCAGAGCATAAGATCTGAAACAAAGAGAAAAATTAAAACCGCTCGTATAAATTTTATGCAAAATACAGAGAATATGCTCCAAAGTGATCCAAACAAATTCTGGTCCTACGTAAATAATCTAAAAAACATATCAAGAATACCAGGTATTATGAACTACAAAGGAGTGATTACTGATAACCCACAGAATATAGTTAACGCATTTGCTGATTTTTTCCAATTGAATTATTCGTCTAAGCCAGCTACATCACAATCTTCGGATATCAATAACTTTAATTGTTTGGGGGATTTTTACATGCAAGAGAAGGATGTAGAAGAGGCCTTACATTTGATGAAAAATAAGAAAACTATGGGGATTGACATGATACCTGAATTTTTCCTAAAAGATACATCAAGAATTTTAGCCAAGCCCGTCACTTTTATTTTCAATCTAATATTAAGAACTGGCAACTTTCCTAAAATATGGAAAAGTGTACGTGTCGTCCCTGTCTTCAAATCCGGAGATAGATCGAATATAGAAAATTATAGGCCAATATCTCTATTAAGCAACCTGTCTAAAGCATTTGAAAGTATCCTTTACAAGCATATATACTCCCTAAATAGCACAAATATTTCTGTATACCAACATGGGTTCATGTCGGGGAGGTCTACTTCCTCGAATCTTTTCCATATAAGTCAGTTTATCAGTGAGGCTATGAATTCTGGAAAACAAGTAGATGTAATATACACTGACCTTACAAAAGCGTTTGATCGTATACCACACAATCAACTATTGCAGCGCATGTCCATATTTAACATCAACAACAACATCATGCGAACCCTGGAATGTTACTTAACTCATCGTAAACAAGTAGTGGAGTACAAAGGATTCCTGTCCAGAAATTTCCCAGCTACAAGTGGTGTTCCGCAAGGATCAAACCTCGGTCCTCTTTTATTTTTATTGTTCTTTAATAGTGTCTGTGATGTGATAAATAACCGTGTGTTACTATACGCGGATGACTTGAAGATCTTCAATATAGTCGAGAATAATGATAATTGTGATTCTATACAGTCTGATATTGATAAACTCTACAATTGGTGTGAGATGCATGGTTTAACCTTAAATGCGAACAAATGTTGTGTCATGTCATTTAGTCGTAAAGTTAAAACGATTAATTATAATTATACAATAAAAGAAAATCAACTCCAAAGGGTCTCAACTTTTAAAGACTTGTGAGTAATATTTGATAGTCAATTGAATTTTAACTCTCATGTAACTAAACTAATTAGTGATTGTTGTCGCATGCTAGGATTTATCATACGTAGTAGTAAGGGTTTTAAAGCTATAAGTACTCTCTGCAGTCTTTATCGGGCCTTTATTTTAAGTAAATTTGATTACTGCTCCCTAATTTGGTTTCCAAATTATCAAACTTATATTAACTCTTTGGAAGGAGTTCAAAAAAGATTTCTGAAGTACTTATATTTTCTAAAGCATGGTGCGTTTCCCGTTTTTCGCTATAAATATCAATTATTATTGGATGAGTTCGGCTTCGTCTCGGTTTATAACAGACACAAACTTCAAGTGATATGCTATCTGTATAAACTTTTAAATAATCAATTGGATGATCAGGAGATGCTCTCTCTAATAAATGTAAATGTACCATACATAAACACGAGACAAACTCTTACATTTTATTACGGATCACCAGGAACAAACTATCATCTTAATTCACCTTTATACAAAATGTTCAGATATTATAATGATATCAGCTCAAGCATCGACATATTTTGCGCCCCATCTATTGTTGCATTTAAAAGATCGGTAGAATCTGTCTTTTGAACAATTTTATGTTTATATTAACCTCTAGATTGTTTGTGTTTATATTATGTAAATTTCCTGTAACTGGCTAACTTGCTGTTGGAAATAAAGTATTATTATTATCCAAACAGTTGTTCACAATGGTGTTCGCTCAAGCTCGTATTATGCTTCCAGTGGTGTACCGCAAGGTTCGACACTTGGACCTCTCCTATTTCTAATATTTGTCAATGACGTGTGTGAGGTAATCAATTCTCCAATTCTCCTATATGCTGATGATATCAAGATTTATAGAAGCATTAGAACTTATGACGACTGCCATCTACTTCAAAGAGATCTTAGTAATCTTGCCTTGTGGTGTTCAAATAATAAGTTGTGCCTTAATATAAAAAAGTGTCATGTGCTTTCATTTCATAGAGTTAGTCAACCCGTTTACTTTAATTATCGAATTTCGGTTAATAGTTTGAGTCGTGTTACTTGTATCAAAGATCTGGGTGTGTTGTTTCATTTTAAACTTACATTTTATAATCATATATTAGACTTGCTTAATAGCTGTTTTAAAACTTTGGGTTTTGTTATTAGAAATTCCAAAAACTTTAATTCCATCTCTACTGTCACACTTTTATTCAAGTCATATATTTTAAGCAAGTTAAATTATTGTTGCGTTGTCTGGTCTCCATCATATATAAAATACATACAAATTTTGGAAAAAGTTGAAAAGAAATTCCTAAAATTTTGTTTCTTTATGAAATACAAAAAATATCCTGACTGGAGTTATAGCTATCAAAGTCTTTTAAATGAATTTAACTTCATGTCTGTTAATAATAATCATAAACTGATCTTTTAATAATAATAATAATAATAATAATAATAATAATAATAATTGCCTTTATTTACCCAACAGCCAACTGGCCAATTACAGAGTAAACATAAAAAATATATAATAGCTACATCAAAATTAAATAGTTCATCAGAACATTAAAAGTACATACTGAAATTGATAATAACTTAAACGATTAACAAAAAGTAAAATACATTCAAAACATTAAAAGTACACATTAAAATAGATAATAAATTAAACGATTAACAAATAGCATAAATACATTCAGAACATTGTTCTTTAAAAATTCTAAAATCAACGACAAAGATATCAGCTAGATATTGAAATTCATTGTAGCTGGAAAACATTTTAAGTAGTGGGGAATTAGAATGATGTACTGTGTTAGGTGTAGAATAATGGAATGACTGACATTGTCTGGAAGTTATACGCGGTACATGAAATTTTAGTTGATTACTGATACTAGAGTCATCAATAATTGAGTGAACGACTTTATAAAGATAGCAACAAAAGATCAGTTTATGATTATTATTAACAGACATGAAGTTAAATTCATTTAAAAGACTTTGATAGCTATAACTCCAATCAGGATATTTTTTGTATTTCATAAAGAAACAAAATTTTAGGAATTTCTTTTCAACTTTTTCCAAAATTTGTATGTATTTTATATATGATGGAGACCAGACAACGCAACAATAATTTAACTTGCTTAAAATATATGACTTGAATAAAAGTGTGGCAGTAGAGATGGAATTAAAGTTTTTGGAATTTCTAATAACAAAACCCAAAGTTTTAAAACAGCTATTAACCAAGTCTAATATATGATTATAAAATGTAAGTTTAAAATCAAACAACACACCTAGATCTTTGATACAAGTAACACGACTCAAACTATTAACAGAAATTCGATAATTAAAGTAAACGGGTTCACTAACTCTATGATATGAAAGCACATGACACTTTTTTATATTAAGGCACAACTTATTATTTAAACACCACAAGGCAAGATTACTAAGATCACTTTGAAGTAGATGGCAGTCGTCATAAGTTCTAATGCTTCTATAAATCTTGATATCATCAGCATATAGGAGAATTGGAGAATTGATTACCTCACACACGTCATTGACAAATATTAGAAATAGGAGAGGTCCAAGTGTCGAACCTTGCGGTACACCACTGGAAGCATAATACGAGCTTGAGCGAACACCATTGTGAACAACTGTTTGGATTCTATCCTTGAGGTATGGAAGAAAGAAAAAAACGAGAAAATAACCTAATTATCTATGATCTTGCCGAGCCAGAAGCTGCTTCTAAGGATGAACATGCCTCACTTGAGATCGAGCAAGTAAAAAAAATCATAAACCCAGTTTTACCAAACTCTACAATTAGGAAAGTTTTTAGAATTGGGAGTAAAAACAATAATATTGGACCTCTAAAGGTTATTTTTGGTAGCCCTATGAATGTGCAAACTATTCTAAGAAATAAAAAGCGTCTCCTCTCTGGCAATTATAAAATTTCAGCTGACAAAACAATTATGCAAAGGCATGAACTCAAGGAATGCCTAAATGATCTACGTAGACGCGAAAAGGATGGTGAAAAAAATTTAATGCTAAAATTCATAAATAATTGTCCTAAAATTATAACAAATACCTCGTCAGAAAAAAACTAAGTACTACCCAACAGCACCAGCATCTTCTAAAAATGTACTACCAAAATGTTCGAGGTTTACGTTCAAAAACTCAAGATTTTTTTCATAATATTAGTATCTCAGATAATTATGACGTATATTTCATTACCGAAACTTGGCTTCATGAAGATATCTTTAATAGCGAGATTTTTACTGAGAACTATATGGTATTTCGTATGGACAGATCCAACAAAAGGGGCGGTGGTGCTCTAATAGCTGTAAGTAAGGCTTATATTTGTGATGAAATTAAACTTGAAGTTCCAATCCCTGATGTTGAAATAGTTATTGTCAAACATTTTTTGAAAACAAGTTTTATCTACCTAATATGCTGCTATATCCCTCCTACTTCATCTATTCAATTGTATAACCAAGTATTTGATTCAATAGAGTCACTTTGCCAAAAAAGTTCAAATATTATTATTGTTGGAGACTTCAACATTCCACTTTACAAGGAAAGTTTAATACGAACTGTGCACGATGATAAAATCTTTTGTTTGAATGATTTCTTAAACTTTTGTGATGTTGCCCAGCGTAATGAAATTTCGAACATTAATGACAGAATCCTTGATTTCGTTATAGTATCCAGTCAAATCAACTGTAAAGTAATGAAACATAACGAACCACTTGTCAAAGAAGATGTACACCATCCAGCAATATATTTTAAAGCTATCTTACTAGATGAAAAGATGTCCAATTTTTCTTCCAGTGCCAATGACAATTATAATTTTAAGAAGGCAAATTACATTGATTTATACAAGGATATGTGTGAATTAAATTGGGATGACCTTTATTTACAAACTGATGTTGATTCCTCTTGTAACATACTCTATGGTAAACTTTATTCTCTCTTTGACAAACATGTTCCCAGATACAGTCCAAGGAGCACCATTGACAAAGACCCCCCTTGGTTTAATAGAGATATCAAAAAAGAAATTAAGTTAAAAAACACTTACAGAAGAAAATATCTAAAAACCAAAAATCAAGTAGATGAGCAACGCTTCATAAATCAGAGAAAGACCTGTAAACTATTGATTAGAGAAGCTAAAGGAAAATTCATTAGTGAAACTGAAAGTGAAATACAAAATGACCCTAGCAAATTCTGGTCATACATAAGTTCCGTTAGAAATACTTCCAGAATTCCGGGAATTATGTGTTTTGAAGAGGCTACTGTAGAAAATCCTACAGATGTTGTAAATTCGTTTGCAAGTTATTTCAAAAACGTCTTTACTCCTCAAAAATCGTCTCACAATCACTGCTCAACAAAGAATCATCTAGGTGACTTAGTTTTTCATGAGGATAAAGTTAGAAAACACCTCAAGGCTTTGAAAGGAACATTTAACATGGGGTTGGACATGATTTAATACTAAAAGATGGTGCTTATCTGTTATCTGCACCGGTGTTATTCTTATTCAACCAAATTTTAAGTACTGGCGTTTTTCCAAGCATTTGGAAGGAAGTCAAAGTAGTTCCTGTTCATAAATCAGGAAACAAGAAAGATGTTACTAATTACCGACCAATATCAATACTGAGCAACTTTTCAAAGGTTTTCGAAAGTATTTTGGGAGAGGAAATATACTTCAGGGTTCAAGCTGACATATCTCCGTCTCAACATAGTTTTATACCCAAGCGATCCACTTCCAGCAATCTTCTAACTATCACACAATTTATCTCTGAGAATATGGATGAAAACAAGCAAGTCGACGTTATATACACGGATATCTCCAAAGCGTTCGATCGCATGCCACATCACCGGCTACTGGACAAACTTTGTAAATTCAATATACCTAATAATATTATAACAGTTTTGTCGTCTTACTTGTCTAATCGTGTCCAAATAGTTATGTACAATGGATTTAAGTCAAACAGATATTTTGCTACAAGCCGTGTTCCACAAGGTTCCAACCTGGGACCCCTTTTATTTGTCTTATATATTAACGATCTGCCGCCTAGTATTAAAAATCATATTTTATTATACGCTGATGATGTTAAGATTTTTAAATCGATACAGAGTATTGACGATTGTCTTGAACTTCAATCTGACTTAGATACAATTATGCAGTGGTGTTCAGATAATAATCTAAACCTAAATGTCAAAAAATGATGTGTTATCTCGTACACACGTAAATTCAACAACAATATTTTTACTTATTTGATTTCTGATGAGAGTTTGAATAGAGATTAAAGATCTAGGTGTCGAATTCGACGCAAAGTTAACATTCAACGAACATGTTCAAAAAATCTGCAGCCATTGCTTTAAGTCTCTTGGGTTTATCTTTAGAAATAGTTGCGAATTCTCTATTAATACATTAATATTATTATATAATTCATATGTCCATAGTAAATTATCATATTGTTCAATTATTTGGTCCCCGACATACGAAAAATATAGAAATATGTTGGAGAAAGTGCAGCGGAAATTTTTAAGATTGCTGTATTATCGTAAGTTCCATATTTATGCTGACTTTAATGTTACCCATGAAATGTTGCTAGCAGAATTTCAGTTTATTAGTGTAGAGGACTCACATAAATCTGCTTCCATATGTTATCTATACAAAATCATTCACAATCAAGTTGACGATTCAAACTTACTGTCACAAATAAACTTTAATGTCCCTCGTCTTACATCTAGACATTCTAGAACTTTTTATTATTCAACTCCACACACTAATCACTTAAATAATTCTCCACTATATTGTATGTGTCAAAATTTTCATGCTATACAAGAGCATGCAGATATCTTTACCACAAATTTAATGTCATTTCGTAACACAGTAAAAGATATCTATCCTCTGTCCTGATTTTAAATATGTTAGTTTTTAGTCATAAGTTATTATTTATTATTATTTACTATTATTGTCTTAATTTATTATGTATTTGTAAATTGTAATCTAAATTACCTTATAATTGGCAACACCCGTTGCTGTTGGGTAATAAATCATTAAATAAATAAATAAATAAATAAATTAAATAAATAAATTACAAAAATTACAAAAATTACAAAAATTACAAAAATTACAAAAATTACAAAAATTACAAAAATTACAAAAATTACAAAAATTACAAAAATTACAAAAATTACAAAAATTACAAAAATTACAAAAATTACAAAAATTACAAAAATTACAAAAATTACAAAAATTACAAAAATTACAAAAATTACAAAAATTACAAAAATTACAAAAATTACAAAAATTACAAAAATTACAAAAATTACAAAAATTACAAAAATTACAAAATATACAAAATATACAAAATATACAAAATATACAAAATATACAAAATATACAAAATATACAAAATATACAAAATATACAAAATATACAAAATATACAAAATATACAAAATATACAAAATATACAAAATATACAAAATATACAAAATATACAAAATATACAAAATATACAAAATATACAAAATATACAAAATATACAAAATATACAAAATATACAAAATATACAAAATATACAAAATATACAAAATATACAAAATATACAAAATATACAAAATATACAAAAGTAGTGGATATTTACCGGTTCTGGATCATCCACAATCCACAATTTGGAAGCCCCGCCTCCCATGTAAAGTCCCCATAAGGAGTGTGACGCCCACCCCCCACCTAAATCCCTCCCACCAGAGCTCTGATTGGTCGATTCTCCCCTCCTTCCTGACGTCTGATTGTTCCTGCCCCACCTTAGCTCCTCCTTCTTGAGCTCCTATTGGTCCTCCAGTTGCCCCACTCTAATTTTATTGGACGGCGGCCATTTTCCTAATTATTGCCCCACCCCAAGTACGCTGATTGGTTACCTGCTTAAGTAAGTGCTGCCATCTGCGAATCGGTAGCTTAAGTTACTGATTCTAGTGGCGCCATCTGAAGTTTGCGGCAAAGCGGCAAAGCTTAAAAAAACACTCGCCACCGTGAATCGAAGCCACAGTCTTTGTTTTGCGTTTTTTTAATTCCAACGACTTAGCGGTTGTGACCACCAAGCAGTTATCATTTCTTTAGTTAGAAATGTAATATATATCGTATTTTACCTGAGACATTGGTATGTGGGGTGATTAAACTCATAATGTGTGTGTATAAATTTACCTTTATTTTAAATATACATACTTACAAAATATTTACAAAATACAAAATAAACAAAATAAACAAAATTTAGTATGATACATTATATTAAATAAAATAAATATTTTAAAATTATTCTAAAACTAAAACTAATAAAATAAATATACATGTACAAAAATAAAAAAATAGCATTTCAATTAAGTATACTTTGAAGAATCTGCATCATTATTTGGTATATCGTAATGCCCCCAAGCAAGAGTAATTACC
Source organism: Stenus bimaculatus (assembly GCA_963971135.1). Classification (NCBI taxonomy): domain Eukaryota; kingdom Metazoa; phylum Arthropoda; class Insecta; order Coleoptera; family Staphylinidae; genus Stenus; species Stenus bimaculatus. The sequence continues at coordinate 39,089,139 of OZ020181.1, forward strand.
CTGTCTTGACAAATATAACGCTTATCATCATTACATGATAATGCTACCTTATTTTGGGTTTGGGAAAAAATTGTGTGATAAATGGATTTGAATAAATTTTGTTTCTTATAAATTTTAATATTTTGAGGATCAAATAGTGTTTTTTTAAAATCATTTTCTGTTATTTCATTTTTAACAACAGACGTTTTTATACCTTTCACTTTTTTAGTCCACTCACCTACTACATCAAATGCATACATTTTCGGACGTAATCCAACAAATTCAAACATTATCTTCCCACAATTTTCATCCTTCATTAAACCCAATACTGCTTTATTAATTAGTGGTATTTCGTAGGGATTACTTAAATCAAAATTTGAAGTATCAAACATCTCATTGTTATGCTTTATGTCCATATAAACATCTTCTGTCTCAATATATAAAATAAAGCTGTCTGTATCCATATAACAAAGCTTAACTCTATTTTCATACTTTATTTTAATAAAATTATAATAAAAATCATACATTAAAAATTTTGAAGTTTCTAACACCGAAAATCCCACATAAATGGGTTTATTATAAATTACTTTAAGTTTTTCTAAATGTATGGCAGCAAAGTTTTCTGAAAATATGGTTGCACTTTTAAAATTAAGTTTGGCAATCATACTTTCAGCTCCTTTACGCTTTCCAATATCTTTCCAATGATTTACCAATTGAATATCTCTTCTTTTATCAACATTCTCTAGAGTTTTCCCAAATATGCTGTTATTCATTAATTTATAAAAATCTTTATCAAAGTCATTTTTAGAATTTTGTCTTAAGCTGGTATTCAAATCAATATATTTCTTTAACCAATTATTTTGTTTAAAACATAAAACCCTATGTATTTTTTTAATTTTTAGGCCATGAAATAAAGCTTGTTTTAAATTTCTATAATGAATTACATACTTTTCTTTATCATATAAATTTACAATAAGCTTTTTGGTGTTAAATTTAGAATTTGGAGGCGAAATATTTTCAGCCAAAAATGGCAGCTCACAGTGTTTATTATGTAATTCTCTTGGGTACTCAATATCGACTTCGAAAAAGTATCCAATTGGCGAATCATCAGAAATATTTGAAATATCTAAAACGTCAATCTCACCTCCAGATAGCCATTTAAAGCCCCCAATAGGTAAGTATTGAGACATTGCCCACCCGTATAAATTGTTAGCGTCAATGTATGCTAAATATGATGATGTTTTTTGAGGATCAAATTTAGACATGTATTTATTATTCGCCTTCGCATGACGTAGGCTGCACTGGCAAATACCCCCTCTTAAACCTTTCTTTATCATTTGATACATGTCTAAATCAGTTATTAATTCCAATTCTACATCACTATATTTAAGCATAGCATCCCAACTAAGCCCAGGAGCAGTATAATAATGAGCTGGATCTAAGTCATATGTATTCATACAAATTAATCTAAAATTTTCAAATATGTCAGCCAAAAGTAATACGTCAGTCTTAAGATATATGTTTGAATAGTCTCCTAAGTTTTTACACGAAAAAGATGTCCAAACATTAATTGCATGCCGGTAGTCATCTTCTGATATGTTTGAATTAGTTAATGAATTAAAAAAATGATTTTTTTCAGGTAATTTTTCATCTAATAATTTTTCCATTGAATCTAAATAACTATACGGAAATACTCCTTTTTTAGTAACCAATTTAAATTTTTCCAAAGCATTAAAATTTGTTTTTAAATGATAAAATTTTTCAGCTGCCAAATTTTTTGCCAATTTATCCAAACTATAATTCATAAATTTAAATGAATCTAAAAATCTTAATCTAATGTGTACATTCTTCATTTTTTCATCTTTATCCAAATACATATCAACTTTAATTTTTTTCGAAAAAGAAATATATTTTTCTTTGGTTTGTGCAATGCAATCAATCTTTGGAAAATCTTTATAATTTTCCTCATCCTCTTCATCGTATTCGTAATCATCATTGCTACAAGTAGGGTCCATTTCGTCATTAGTCTTATTGAGGTTACTATTTGCATGTTCACATAATTCTTTTATGAAGAGATGACTATCATATCCTCCCAAATTATGAAAAAAAACAGGTATAAAATTCGGTACCTTGTAATTTAAATTGCACCTTTTATGAGCGGGTCCAATAAATCGACCTGTGAGATGACAATGATCAGCTACCCTATCATCATCCAGAATTTTACCACATATATGACAGTCATCTGTTGCATAAAATACTAATTTATCTAAAGGATCTAAATTATTCATTTTAACTATCGGTTTAAGATGATTTTCATATATTATCTGCGTTTCGTTTTCTATGGATTTTATAAAAACTTGTTGACAATCTAAGCCCGTATATGTTTTAAATTTATTAAAGGAATTATTATATGAACACACAATATAATAAGCAAAACTGTAGGGTACATGAATGTGAGTATTTTCGGTGTAACTTGTGCCAGATGGATCAGGGTGACATGTTGAAATTGGTTGGATTAGTGACTCAAAATCCGCATAAATGCAAAATGGTACTTTCATTTTATTTTGATAATTTTGAAATTTTAATATATTGCCAGGAATTAAATCGCCATTTTTTTGTAATTTTAAATCTTCTGACGGAAGAATTGTGTAAACATGGCTACAATCATTTAAACAATGCTGATCTAAGCGTAACTGAGATGAAAAAAAGGTTAAACAGGCATCACACAAAAATGTCTTATGTTCATAGGATGATACTTGTGAAGAAATTAATCTGGATAGGTTTTTGATTAAAATGTAATGACTTTTTGTGCCTTCTTCAATGTATAACAAATTAATATGTTTATTTTTTTTATTTTGTGTAAGATGAATTGGACCTACTACTAAGTTTTTATTTAATTTTTTACTAAACTCTAAACCATAAATATTTATACTAATATCATTTAAAACTTCAATTTTTTTAACATCGTCTAATTTAACAGGAAAAGTAACAACTTTCAAATTTAGAACATCTTCATATTTTGGGTAACTCGTTGTCCTACTTACGTTGTGTTGAGATGGATAAAGAGCCGCAACGATACACCAAGCCAAACATGCATCATCAGCATTTTGAATATTGATGCATGCCTTTTTATTATCAATATCAGATGACAATTTCATATATGAAGATCCTTTTAATGGTGTATATTTATTGATGTTAATTTCCAAATGTGACACCGCATAAAAAGCCCAACCACTATCTTTTTCCTAAAATATATAAATGAATAAAATACTTATAAACCATTATGTTTAATAAATTCTTACTTGAAATTCTTCGCTTTTCGTTTGGAGTACTTTGCACCAGTTTTTATATAAATTCCCAATATCACTTGATTTTGTTACAATAGTGAATTTTGTGTTAAAAGATTTCAATTCAGTTTGGATATTTTCATCTGTGCCATTAGGTTTAATAAAATACCCAAACAATTCCAAATTTACCTTAATGCTGGTATTTTGTACTGACTCTTTAATGCAATTATATACTTTATTTTTTATATGATCTAAAAATGTAACAAAATCAATATCAATTGGTTCTTTTGGTGCGTTTATTTTATAAGTAGCAATACGTTTCTTAAAACTGCTCTTAATACGTATGACACCATTTTCCGTTGATTGGGGAAGATTGCTTTGATGTTTCCTCGATTTTAAATGAGCCGAAAAGAGTGTAGGGTTATTTATTGTCTCATCGCAATGTTGGCAATACTTTTTGTTGGAATTATCTGCTGCATTCGAATTTTTTCTTTTAAGAGTTGGTTTAGGTGTTGAAATAAAAGTGTGGGTATGATTGGTGTACTCCAACGCCGAATTAAAAATTTGCCCACAATAGGAAAACAGAATCGATTCGACATGGACAGATCTTATATGTCGTTTCAACGCATCTTCCCTGGAAAAATCTTTATTGCAAATTTTACAAGTAATTCGCATAGATTTTCCACAACTATTCTCGTGCCTTTGTAAATTGCTTTTTGAAGAAAATGCTTTTTTGCAAGTAATGCAATTCATTTTGTTTTAATCTATAAATATAATTAGGTTTAAAAAATTTATTTTAATTGTTTTTATTTAAATTAACTTACCCCAATATAGCAATTAATTTATAAATAAAACACACGTACTACTTTTAAGGACAGCGAACTCTAAAAATTGTTAAAAAGCACTTTGTTCTTCGCTCAACGCAATATTGAAATGATCAGCAATATTGTTAGTATGAACATTTTAATAAAATGTTAAATTGCAAAATTGCATTTTACACATTATTAAAGATCAGCATTTACTGACATACTGAGTGATTCATATTAATTATTTGCAAAAAAAAACAGGTAATTTTCAATTAAACAAAAAACTATTATATACTTATAAATAGATGTTTTATTTATTATAAATATGTAAACAGTTGCATAGTTTTGTAACATTTGATTTACTACATATACAAATATATTTTAAATGATTTACACAATTATGTTTACTATCAACTAAAACTTCACAAATTTTTTCCTCTTCTAAATTTATTATACTGTATACTGTAAATCTCATTAAAAAATTCTTCTTTTGGTGGCCTTTTACATAAAAAATATCTTGAAAACTATCTGTGTAACTATCCAATATATTTTTAATTTCTTTAGTTTTAATAAATCCAGTGCTATATTTTAGACAATGATGATTATTTTCGAGCCAGGTAACCAGTTTCCTATCTTCTTTGTTTAAAGCAAAATATGGTTTTTCCGGTTTAAAAAGAAAAGTGTCGACATCCACACCATTTTTGGAAACTGACATTTCTTTAGGAACAAATTTACCATTTATTGTAAAGCCTTGAATGTCAACTATGATTAAATTAGGTTTAGCCATTTTAGTGTATAATTCGCACAATTCCGGAAAGAGGTGTGTACTCAACTACTGCATCACTCAAAATGAGGCAATATGCTCTTATATTTTCATTAAATGATGCAGTTGTCTCCATCTCTATTTTTAGATCAACAGTCGAAGATTTTAAACTTTCCTTTTGCTTAGAACAATCAAAGACAAAAAGCATATGACCTTTGAATTGGCTATAATTAAAAAGAGGTTCATTTGTTGCTCGTGCATAGTAACTAGATTGAAATTGGGAGTACATGTAGTACGTTAGGGCATAATTATCCAAATCCATATTTTGTTTCATGTTATCATACGGGTAGCACTCTGAATTTAGGTAAACTTTAATGTTTTCGATATTCACATGATCAAATTGAGACATATTTTTATTGGCGGTATCCTTTTTATTATTTTGAAAACCGAGGATGACGTAACGGGGCTTTTCCATGTTTGTTGAAGTTTTCACACTCCATATTTCTTTTTTGGTATTTTTTAGTCCCGGAAGTTCCAACAACTGCCACTTTCGGAAGGGAATTTTTATTGAAACATCCATATTAACTTTTTCTAGCATCTGAAGTTTCACCTCATCATTTATCATAACGTGGGGAATTCGCCATTCTAATTTATTTATTTGAAATTTAAAGTTTTCAGATCCTTTTTAAGCGTTTAAGTCCGTTCTAGAACGAAGTAATACCAATTCTTGTTTCGCATTGATGATTATTTTTTTATAATCCTCACCAAACCCCATAATCATTTTTAAGGGAATGCAAGCAAAAAATGAGTCTTTTTGTTGAAAATGATTTTCCATATGTGGACACCATCCGGCCAAATTTAACACTTTAGATTCTCTTTCCCCGAAGGAAACGTAACCTTTCATCGTTGATGTAATCCCAGGATCTCTAATTTTGTCAACCTCCACCCCATTTAGTTCGTATCTAATTTCTTCAAATAAAAACAAATACGAATTATTTATTAATTTAAAGTCCAAAGTTTGTCCTGCTTCAGGTGTCGGTTTTTTTATTATTCCCTCGAGGTAAATGTAACTCTCACATGGTAAAGTGTACAAGTCTTGATTTTGAATTAATATTCTTATTTCATCATTATTTTCAAAATTTTGCGTCCTGGGCAAGTATGTGTGATATTCCTCTTTTACGATTGTCTCATCAAAAGAAATATCGTTAAATATTTTAAGTTTTGACATGATAGCCGAGAGCTTTTAACAAATTAATACTTTTTAGTGTTAACCGTTTGATGATTTTTTTCTTACTGGCTGTTGCAGACTCTTCTGTCAGCGTTTTATGCTCTTCTTCTTGGACAAATACTATCCCCATTATTTTATCTTAGACAGTTCAATTAATTCAAGACGAACAATGATTTTTTCGTTCCTAAAGTTAACCAGCTCTCCGTTTTGGTCCAAAAGTCTAATTGTTATATTATCAATGGTTTTCGTATTTACTGATAAATATGAGATATTATTAGGTTCAATATTTATGGCAAATCCGGGATCTACCGAAGGAAAAAATTCACGCAACGTATGACCCGATTTATCATCGTAATATGAGCCCGAAATAATATTACATTCAATTCTCACACTTGAAACTTTAATTATTTCGACCGGTTGATCAGAAACGTGCAATTTGTTGGCTTGAAGAATTTGTTTACCCGAAAATCCCAATAGTCTTCCTATCGAATCTGCTGGTTGAAAATCCACGTCATATGTACTAAATAATTCGCACTGTAAAGTATTATTATTCGGTTTTAGGCTAAACGACTTGTCCAGATCTGCAGCGTTTTGGGCATCAGCGGGCAAAATTAAATGTCGTCGCAAATATTTTTCTATATCAGTTATTTCGTAGGAACCAGTTGGGATTGTAATTGATGACGATCCAAAATAAAATTTATTACAACCTTCTTCTATGTTAGGTATCGTATTGAACGTATGAAATGCAATAAGCCCCAAACAATATTCGGCAGAATTCAGCTCAATTGGTGGGTAATAGTTTCTACTTAAAACAGACGTGTTACCTGTTAGGGTGAAAGTACGAGACATGACTAAAAGGACGTTGTTAAAAATACTTTATTTATAATAAAAATTCGATACATAAATGACCGCAATTATACGTATTAAATTTCTGATATCTATCGTGATTATACATTATTTCGCTACCCCCAAAATAATTTTGAATTTCTTTAGGTGGTGGTAAGTTACCAAAACTGTCAAAATATTTAACAATATTGCCTTGCTTTCTGTATGCTACCCAATGGGTTCCGGGTCCCGAGTAATTATCCAAATTCACAATTCCACTTTCTCTAAAAAATGGTTTATTCGGTAATTTATCTCGCATAAAAACACCTCTAAAGAATTTAATCTTATATTGTTTATTAAATTTCAAAATGTCCACATCACTAAGTGCTCTGCGGGGTAGCTGACTTAAAAGTTTTTTGAATTACGAAGACAAATTCCAAATCCCTTTCGATATGGCTTTAAGTAGAGCCCTGTTCCTTTTTTCCCCAAGGCTTCCGTTGTTTTATTATGGCGTTCCGCTTCTTGAAGTTTTTTTGAGGCCGTTTTCGTATCCGAAACTGCTTTAGCAATTGCTGCTGTACCTCCAGCCAAACTTCCCAATGCACTAAGTCCAGCGAAAATGGGGATAAGCGGCAAAACTCCTCCGGTTTTGGGTATCGGAATAATGCGCGGAGTTTTTATCTTCTTTCTTCCACCCACATCGCGTACAGCAGCCCTAGCCGCGGCTAATGCAATATTGGTCCCCTCCTTTAATAAGACTTGTGTTTGCTTACTTTTATTGTTTTTATGCTTGAGTCCTTTAATTGCATATTTTGCTTTTTTTACAACACCACCAGTAAAAGAACGATTTTTGGCATTTTTGTTACAGGATCTTATACCCATACCCATACCCAATTTTCGTTTTACTTTCATAGCCGATGCTACAGCCAAGGCACTCGCTTTTTCACCAAATTTTGCATCTTTTGATTTAAATCTCTGCCATGCAGCCTCTTCTAGAACTTTATCTGCCTTATGACGCTCACCCAAATCCATGTTTTGAGAATAGGAAATATCGTGTTGTTTACAAGCCGCGTCTAAAGGATTTACGCCGGGGTCTTGTCAATTTAATCTTTCCTCCAATTTTGTACCAGGTCCGCAATACTGATACCCGGGAATATGCAACTCAATCGGTAATTTATTTATTAGCGTGTTGATGATTCCTCTTCCAACGTGTGAAGCCATTTGAGAGATTTTTTTTAAGAAACAATCATTATATATAGATATGTCGATACTAAAATTTGTTAGTACGATGGAAACTGTAAAACAAAAAGATACCCTGGCGGTGGTAAACTTAGATGAGTACGTGGGTCAAGGATTAAATAAAGTGAAAAAGAAACATAGCAATTTATTGCCAAACTCGATTCGAGCAATTATATGTGGTCCCTCGAATTGTGGAAAAACGAATGTTATGCTTAGTTTAATCTTTGATCCAAATGGTTTAAAGTTTAAAAATATATACATGTATTCAAAGTCATTGTACCAGCCCAAATACCAGTTACTTAAAGAGGTTATGTGCTCCTTGCCCGAAATTGGATTTTTTCCATATTCGGAGAATACCGAAATTATTAACATAAATGATGCCAAAGAAAATTCGATTTTTATTTTCGATGATGTGGCCTGTGAAAATCAACAGAAGATGAGAGATTTTTTTTCTATGGGTCGTCATAAAAGTCTCGATTCGTTTTATTTATGCCAAACTTATACCCGCATACCTAAGCATCTTATCAGAGACAACGCTAATTTCATCATATTATTTAAGCAAGATGATTTGAATTTAAAGCATGTTTATAATGATCACGTGGGTGGTGATATGAAATTTGAAGAATTTAAGGAATTATGCTCGCAATGTTGGAACGAGAAGTTCGGATTTTTTGTAATTGATAAGGAGAGTGATGTTAACAAAGGAAGATATAGAAAATATTTAGACAGATTTTTTACAAAACTTGTTAGTAACAATTAATCCTTTATCGAAACAAGTCATACGTAGACCTAATAAAACCTGTTCAAGACCTGATAAAACCTGATAAAACCTGTTCAAAAGCTGATAAAACCTGTTCAAAGCTGATAAAAAGCTGATAAAACCTGTTCAAAACCTGATAAAACCTGATAAATAGCTGATAAAAGCTGATAAAACCTGTTCAAAAGCTGATAAAAACCTGATAAAACCTGTTCAAGACCTGTTAAAAAGCTGTTCCAGGTCGTACATCTATTATTTTGTCTTTAATATTGATAATATCTTGCTAAAATGAATAAGAAAGGCGTTGAGGTTAAGAAAAGTTTAATTAAAATTCAAAACGACATTAGGAAAAAGGTTCTTGCCTTAAAATTAGGACGATCTGATGCAGAAGAGCAACTAGCTAAATCTTATAAGCCAATCTTAGAGCCATTAAAAAGAATTTTACTTCAGTCAGATAAAATTGCAGTTAAAGCTGAACCGAAAGAGGAACCGAAAGAAGAAAAATTGGAAGCGAATAATGATGAATCATTAAGAAATTATAAAAGACAAGCTACTTCTAACAAATATAAAGCACCTGTTAAAACACCTAAATTGACAGATACTGTATATGAGGATGTGGTACATGATGATTTGGATGATTATGTATTTGAGGAGGAGAGACCATTCTATCAATCATATCTTGAAGATGTAACACCTGAAGTTTATGATCAGTTTTTAGAACAATTTGATGAACTTCCAAAGCAGTACATTAATGGTTTAATGAAGGATACAAAAGATGAATATGATACCACCTATGGCATTATATATAACCCACTTACGGAAAAATGGCAAATTGGAAAATCTAACATTGTGTTAAATGGTGCAGATTTGATTATTGAAAAGAAGATCTACAAAGGAACCCCAGGTCTTTATGAACTTTTATTTAAGAAAGATCCTGAGAGATTTAATAATAATGATAAAGAAGCATATAAGGAAATATTGGAAAAGAGTTCTGCACTGAGAAGAAACGGTGATCCAAGTCAGCAAATTAAAGGTTCAAAGTCTTACAAATATCAAAATATAATAAAACCTTTATTTGTCGAACCAACTCTTCCAAACCGACTTCAGAGTTACAGCGGTCCTACAACAAGAGCATCACGAAATAGAATTGGAACCGGCTTTTTGAAATTAATACAAAAACCATTGGAATATGTTTACTGGGATGACCCTAATGAGCTGGTAGATCGATTGTGTTTATTACATGCGTCAAGAGGTGTGGGCAATAATTCTCATGAAAACGAAATTATTAGAATTGAGGAAGAACTTAGAGAGGCAAATTTAATTTTATAATTCACATAAATGGGTGTGCTAAGTCAAAAATATGCAGTTATCATTTATGATTGACATCATGAGCGTCGATAAATTTGGACGTCACCTAAAAAATATCAATTCGATAAAACCTGGTCCTCCAGGTCCAGGCTTTTTGTTTACCAGAGATGGGAATTTTAATCTCGAAAATAGACGATTAACAGAACTATCAACACCAATCGATTCAATGGATGCTGTAAATAAAAAATTCGTTGATGATTTAGAATTAGAAATAATAAGAAAAATAAATAACTTAAAAACTACTTTAGAAAATGAGCATAATGAAAATATAAACAATATATTAAAAGATGTTAACCAGCTTATATCAAATTTAGAGAAAACTCTGGACTCAGTTACAAATAAACTTCTCTATCAGATGGATACAAAAATCGATAAGAGTACAGCAGAAATTAAATCGTACATTCACAATCAATATTTATATCAAGAAAAATGAGCGACGTGAAGCAAGATATTGTAAATGAACTTCATAAACCGGCTAGAAAAAAATTTCAAAGACGAAGAACTATTATTAAGGGCATTGATGATTTATGGCAAGCGGATTTAGCTGAATTTCAACTTTACGCACGGGAAAATAAAGGATTCAAGTATATATTGGTTGTTATTGATTGTTTTTCTAAATACTTATGGGCTGTTCCTGTAAAAGATAAAAGTGGATCCACCATAACAAACGCGATGATAGCAATATTTAAAATGGGGAGAAAACCTTCAAATTTGCAGACAGATCAAGGCAAAGAATTGTACAATAAAAACTTTTCAGAACTTATGAAAATCAACGGAATAAATCACTATTCAACATTTAGCATCATGAAGGCGTCCATTGCTGAACGTGTTATTCGCACATTAAAGGAAAAAATTTACAAACACTTCAGTTTAGCTGGAAAGTATAAGTGGTGTGATGTTCTGGACAAAATTATCGAATCTTACAATAATACTAAACACACAACAATAAAAATGAAGCCTGCTGACGTTTCAAAGAAAAATGAATATTTTTTATTAAATACAGTTTATTCTCATATAAAAATAGCCGGACGTGGTAAACTAAATGTTGGTGATGTCGTAAGAATTAGCAAGCAAAAAGCGGTTTTCGACAAAAGTTATTTGGTAAACTGGACCACTGAGCTATTTCGTGTAAAAAAAATAAATATTACCAATCCAATAACGTATTTATTAGAGGATATGCAGGGCCAATCCATAAAAGGAACATTTTACTCGGAGGAATTGCAAAAGGCTAAACATGAAGATGCATATCTTGTGGAAAAAATTGTTAGAAAAAAGAATAATAAAGTGTTTGTAAAGTGGCTTGGGCTTGATAAATCGCATAATAGCTGGATCAACAAAAATAATGTTTTGTAAAATAAGATGTTTATAAACGTTCCTTGTTTCATCTCTACTTACTTAAATTTCATTAAGTCTATTAAATTATTGCATAATAAACACTAAATTAAAAGTATTTATAAGTAAGCACATACTTGAAGTTACTTTAACCTCATTTAACCAAGATAATATATTCAAATAATTTAAATTATACTTACCCTTTTAAATATTTAAATTGTACTTACCTTTTTTTTTACAATTGTATTTATAATAAAAGAAAAGGTTTATAATGGAAAAATAAAAAGTAAAAAATTGAAGTTCACGTTTTTTTTATTAATTAATTTATTTATAAAAAATATTATTTACAAGATTTATACATTATTTCTATAAAAATTATTACTTAAACTATCATCTAAATGTTTTTGTATGGAGTTTCTTAAAAAATAATTAAATTTTATATACAATTCATACAATAATTTGACTTCAGCGAGTTCTTCATCACTTTGCAATAGTCCTATTATGTCACTGTTTTGCACTGTGAATCGATTTTCATTAACACATTTTGTAAATACTTTGTCAATGAGCATCTGGAAGGGTTGAACATCTCGAAGTCCCACTCGATTAAAAACATCTACGTAGAATTGAGCCATGTCATGAATATTTTGGAGAGATTGTATTCCCAGATAAAACACCTTTCCATCAACATTTCCCTTTAGTTGCACCCAATTACTTTGAATGGTCGCCACGTATTCGGTTAAGTAAATGGTATCTTCCTGCTTACCATTTAATAAGCTAATAATATTGGGCAGGAAAAGCAGCAATTCGTTGAATGTTGAGTAGACGAACTGAATACCATTACCATCCTCATAATTGGATTTAGTGATTGCCGCAACTGGTTGGAAGTTCGTAAAAGGATCCAGTCCAAATCGGATGACTTTTGATCCGCAGGTGTTTATGGGGAATGTCTCCTCAAATACCAATCTTTTTTCCTCATACTTCAACCCATAATTGGACTGGGGTGTTGGTTTTGGTTTCTCCACGAAGGTGTTTTGAGATGATCTTCCCTTCCAATGATTTTGAACATTGTAGTCATGCGATGTGGTTAGCCCCAGATCTTGAGATGATGTATGTGGTTGTGGTTGTAGTGGTCCAATATACTTGAGGTTGCCAAATTCTTCTTTCGTTTGACCTGGTCCACAGTAGGGGGTTAAGGTGACTGGAGATGCTCTCCCCTTCCAATAGTTCTGGACGTCCTTGTCAATTGTTTGGAGCTGGGATGTTGTCAGCTCATCCAGATCTTCTAATGATGGTTGTTGTTGTTCCAACATCTTCAGCTTGCCGAATTCTTCTTTCGTTTGACCATTTCCAGATCTGTAGTAGGGATTCCTCAACTGCTTGGATAAAATTGTCTTCTTAAACATCGTTGTTTTGCTTCTCGTTCTGTTGCGTGTTATAAACTCGAACTGATTGTGCACTTGTACCTTGACAATATTTATACAAAAAATTTGTAAATTCTACAAATTATATTTTCTATTTCATTAAATTTTTGCTGATTTAAAAGTTGAACGATCTAAATTGTTAAATCGCTTTGAACGACATTTTTTTTTAAATAAAAATATTAAGTTTTAGATTGTATTAAATATGTGATTTATTGTGTACTAAACTAAAATTTATTTTCATTCAACTTATATTTTCTTTTCACTTTTTCAAAAATAAATATTATAATAAATTACCGAATAATATATACATATAAAACAAAATCATTTTTAAATAAAAATCAAACTATTTTAAGAAATTAATATTTTTTTAACTCTACATTTCGTTAAATTTTTAGTAATTATAAAGTTGTATAATCTTAAAAATATTAAGGCGCTTTAAATAGCGTTTTCTTTTAAACAAAAATATGTATGATTCTGTTTTACATTATTTTAAATATTTGATTGATTGTTTACATTAAAGTTAATTATCAATTGGTTTAGTACTTTTTTTTTCAAAGGTAAATAATAGAAAATGAAACATATCAATTTATTTAAACATGTGTTAATTCCTTAAAAATAATCACAATGTTAAAGAAATTAAAAAAATAATTATGTTAGTTTATTTTATTATTGTAATTAATTGTTTTTTGTAAAGATGAATTTTGAAAATATACTTTTAAAGAAGAAGTCTTTTCTTTAAATTAAGGTTAATGAACCTCTGAATGCGTACAGTTGGCGATTTTTATATTAATTTGCACATGTGTATTTTATCAACAATTAAATATATTGCATATTTATCTTTACTAATAATAACTGCTTGGTGGTCTCAACCGCTAAGTCGTTGGACTTAAAAAAACGCGAAACAAAGACTGTGGCTTCGATTCACGGTGGCGAGTGTTTTTTTTAAGCTTTGACGCTTTGCCGCAAACTTCAGATGGCGCCACTAGAATTAGTAACTTAAGCTACCGATTCGCAGATGGCAGCACTTACTTAAGCAGGTAACCAATCAGCGTACTTGGGGTGGGGCAATAATTAGGAAAATGGCCGCCGTCCAATAAAATTAGAGTGGGGCAACTGGAGGACCAATAGGAGCTCAAGAAGGAGGAGCTAAGGTGGGGCAGGAACAATCAGACGTCAGGAAGGAGGGGAGAATCGACCAATCAGAGCTCTGGTGGGAGGGATTTAGGTGGGGGGTGGGCGTCACACTCCTTATGGGGACATTACATGGGAGGCGGGGCTTCCAAATTGTGGATTGTGGATGATCCAGAACCGGTAAATATCCACTACTTACAAAATATACAAAATATACAAAATATACAAAATATACTGTAACGAAGCGTTTTATGTTTGGTTTTTCTTGTAACTTTTTCTCCCAGCTGTAGGGAAGAGTTTTATGTTTGGGTCCTGTTCTGACTTTTTCTCCCAGAGGTAAGTCCGGTCGAATTTGCTCGGTTCCCGTCGGCCGTGACGTCAAGCGCGTTTTGGGAATTTTTGGGAATCGCGCAAGAGGAAGACACAAGTTACCCGGTCGTGTAATGGTACGGTTGTACCCGTCCACTTTGCCGTCAGCTATTAGCCGCGTGCTGCTAAATTGTAAGTACTGAGTTTTTATTTGAATTCCCGCTTGATCAAAGCTGTTTATATCGATGCTTGCCGTCCGATTATAGAATCATTTTGCCCGTAGCTTATTCGCGGCCCGCTCCCCGAAGTGTAAACGCGTCGTATTGCTGTCTCTGGTTCAATTCCCGCCCGCTAATCGCCCCCGTTATTTCTTTCGTTGCCCCTTCATTCAGCGTAGAGTTCTGCCTAATACTCGTCCCCGTTCTTTTGTTTCACGCTGCCCTTTAATTCGGCGTTCAATCGCACCCGTATTGTTCCGTCCGCGCATTAGCATAATAATTTGCATTTTCAAGTCCACCAGCTTTTCATACCGGGTGTCCCAGAATCGTTCTCCGTACCTTCAACACCGGGTGTCCCCGGTGTCGCGCTTGCTTTTATTTCCCGCTAAGTTAAAGTGGTTTGCTTCCCCCTGGCCCCGCATTAATTCCCTCCTTTTGAACACCCCGACCCTCCTCGCTTCGTCCCCTTCTGTTAATTTTTGGCATGATGTAAATTCTTATTACTTTTGCAATTGTGTATTCATTTTGAATTGTTGATGCTGCGAGAATAAATATTTAATTTGTATTTTTGCCTTTTCTTGAGCTCGCGCTCAAGACCCGTTCCCTTTAAATAATTTCAGTGTTGACCCCTGGACAATTCATCTCCACTGAGACCTGGTAAGTCACCTTATTCAAGGTAAGTGACTTTTGGGGTATTAACAACTTCAACCCCATAGTGCGGACGCACTTTAAAAGCCTAGCGCCCGAGTTACCCCCATCATTCCCCAAAAGAGCGTCGCAATACAAAATATACAAAATATACAAAATATACAAAATATACAAAATATACAAAATATACAAAATATACAAAATATACAAAATATACAAAATATACAAAATATACAAAATATACAAAATATACAAAATATACAAAATATACAAAATATACAAAATATACAAAATATACAAAATATACAAAATATAAAAAATATAAAAAATATACAAAATATACAAAATATACAAAATATACAAAATATACAAAATATACAAAATATACAAAATATACAAAATATACAAAATATACAAAATATACAAAATATACAAAATATACAAAATATACAAAATATACAAAATATACAAAATATACAAAATATACAAAATATACAAAATATACAAAATATACAAAATATACAAAATATACAAAATATACAAAATATACAAAATATACAAAATATACAAAATATACAAAATATACAAAATATACAAAATATACAAAATATACAAAATATACAAAATATACAAAATATACAAAATATACAAAATATACAAAATATACAAAATATACAAAATATACAAAATATACAAAATATACAAAATATACAAAATATACAAAATATACAAAATATACAAAATATACAAAATATACAAAATATACAAAATATACAAAATATACAAAATATACAAAATATACAAAATATACAAAATATACAAAATATACAAAATATACAAAATATACAAAATATACAAAATATACAAAATATACAAAATATACAAAATATACAAAATATACAAAATATACAAAATATACAAAATATACAAAATATACAAAATATACAAAATATACAAAATATACAAAATATACAAAATATACAAAATATACAAAATATACAAAATATACAAAATATACAAAATATACAAAATATACAAAATATACAAAATATACAAAATATACAAAATATACAAAATATACAAAATATACAAAATATACAAAATATACAAAATATACAAAATATACAAAATATACAAAATATACAAAATATACAAAATATACAAAATATACAAAATATACAAAATATACAAAATATACAAAATATACAAAATATACAAAATATACAAAATATACAAAATATACAAAATATACAAAATATACAAAATATACAAAATATACAAAATATACAAAATATACAAAATATACAAAATATACAAAATATACAAAATATACAAAATATACAAAATATACAAAATATACAAAATATACAAAATATACAAAATATACAAAATATACAAAATATACAAAATATACAAAATATACAAAATATACAAAATATACAAAATATACAAAATATACAAAATATACAAAATATACAAAATATACAAAATATACAAAATATACAAAATATACAAAATATACAAAATATACAAAATATACAAAATATACAAAATATACAAAATATACAAAATATACAAAATATACAAAATATACAAAATATACAAAATATACAAAATATACAAAATATACAAAATATACAAAATATACAAAATATACAAAATATACAAAATATACAAAATATACAAAATATACAAAATATACAAAATATACAAAATATACAAAATATACAAAATATACAAAATATACAAAATATACAAAATATACAAAATATACAAAATATACAAAATATACAAAATATACAAAATATACAAAATATACAAAATATACAAAATATACAAAATATACAAAATATACAAAATATACAAAATATACAAAATATACAAAATATACAAAATATACAAAATATACAAAATATACAAAATATACAAAATATACAAAATATACAAAATACAAATGCAATCACTGCAAATGAGAATATAATATTGAAAAAGACTATTGAATCATTAAAATCGAATAACAATAAGAAAACAAAGATCAGCGAAATTAAGAATCAAGACACACAAACTGATAAGCAAAAAGAGCAACCGATAACTAGCAACTACTGCCTTATACTAGAAATGAACTACCTAAATAAGATCTTAAGTAATAAGGACGAGATAATAACGGAATTGAAAGAAAAGAACTTTCTCCTGAAGGAAAACAAAAAATTAGAACATATCATACTGGCGGAGAAACAAAACCAAGAATGTGAAAAAACGAACACTAATGAAGAAGTTATCGAAGAAACAACGACATCTATTAATGTAAATCCGAGTAATACAGTAAATAACGTGCCCGGTGAACCTAACTCAGTGGAGACACTTGGAAATAAAATTGATAATAACATAAAATCGTCAGATCTTTCGAACAATGAAGAACATGAGCCTATTCAAAACAAGCACAAATGTTTAAATAAAAATAATAAAAATATGCGAAGGTCAATAACCGGGTCCAATACAAATAATAACCTTTTAATCGCGGGAAATAAAAAATTGGGACAACTATACGTGAGCCGATTGGATCCATCTACCACACAAGAACAACTGCAAAGCTACCTAAAAACAGAAGCTGCTAACATTGACTTTAAAATAATCGAAAAAATAGATCATAGTGGCCCATTTTCATCGTTTCGAATATCATTTCCAATAGAAAACGAAGAAGAAGTTTACGATCCATCTATTTGGCCAGCTAACTGCACAATCAACACCTACAGACATCCTTCGAATTTTCGGTTTGTGAGACGCAGGAGTCGGAGATTCTATTGGCGCACTTAAATGTACAAAGCATTGCAAATAAAAGTAATGCAATTCAAGATTTCCTACAACAACATAAAATTAATATCTTCTGTGTATCGGAACACTGGCTTAAAGAGGACCAAATTAGCCTTTACACCATACCTAATTATAATCTGGTAAGCTTCTTCTGCCGTTCAGAACTCATTAGGGGTGGAACGGCAATATATGTAAATGAACCATTATCTGAAAAATGTAAGAAAATCGATTTATGGGATTTTAATATTGAACGTGACTTTGAATATAGCATGATCTCAATTGATAATATTGGCATTATCTGCGTGTATCGAGCCCCAAGCGGTAATTTAGATATATTTTTTGAACTATTAACATCATTACTTTCCCGGGTAAAATTATTATGTGAACAAATAATACTATGTGGCGACCTAAACATAGACGGAAGAAAGGACAGTTTTGAGCTGGTCAGTTTGAATAATATATGCCACTGTCTTAACCTCTTCTCATGTAATGATGGTCATGTTGGTACTAGAATAGGTGTATACAATGATAAGTTAATTCAAAGCGAACTAGATTATATTATTACAAATTTGGAATATATTTCTTTTAAAATAGTAGAGCCACATATATCAGATCACTTAGGACAAATATTACAATTTAAATTGAACATAGGGATAACAAAGCAAACACAAACGGTCTTTTCCCGTATCTTTAATAATTTAAATTTATTTAATTTCAAGTGCTCACTAACTCAAGTTATTCCAGATTTAAAGCTTATTCAATGTAACATCGATACTGCATTCAATTCCTTTTGGGAAGTATTTAAATATTGCTTTGAACTATCATTTCCGATCCAAAAAATTAAATCAAAACAATCTACTCTCAATAACAGAAACAAATGGTACACTGACGAATTAAAAAATATAAATCTCATTTAGATAACATCTATTGGCTAAAAAATAACCTAAATTTAGATAAAATAACCCTTGCCTATAAGGAAGTAAAAAAGTACTACAAAAGTAAAATTAATGAAGCCAAAATAAATTACAACACGAATAAAATTAAAAGTTCTCAAAATATAGTTCAGTCGACTTGGAGAGTAATTAATACTAACCTAAATAGAAAACCAATAATAAAGAAAAATATATCATTATCAATTGATAATATTGTTATAGACGAACCAAAGAAAATAGGAAACTACCTAGGTAATTATTTTTCAAATGCTATAAAAGAACAAATGATAATCAACTTTGGGAAAAATTTTAGACCGGAGGGTACAGTTCAAAATATCGTTGAAAAATCAATTTATTTATCTCCTTGCACAGAAAACGAAATTTTTAACATCATAAATCAGCTAAAAAATAAAAAGTCGTGCGGACAACATTCCTTGCATAGTAGTTAAGCACTGTATAATGGAACTAACCCCCGTACTTACACAACTAATAAATTTATGTTTTGAAGCGGGCGAATTTCCCAAAAACCTAAAAATATCCAAAATATCACCAATTTTTAAAAAAGGAGACCATCATCTTGCCGAAAACTATCGCCCAGTAGCAGTGTTGAGTATCTTTTCAAAAATCTTTGAAAAGGCACTAAGCACTCGACTAACAGAATTTTTAAATAAGTATAATTTAATAAATATAATAATTGAAAATGAAGTACTTCCTTATAAATTTGCGGGTTAAAAATAAATTTAAATCATTAAATGCTTATTGACAACCGGTTTCGTACTCATTTATTGAGACATCATCAGGTCAAACTACAAATGAAAATAAAAATTACAAAAATACAAATAATAAAAGAGTGAAAATACATATATATATATATATCATATAGATATTTACAAATATAACATAGCACATTAGTTACATACAATATAAACAGACTTACGTGTTAATTCAAGAGGCAAGATCATCATATATTTAATTAAATTCATTATTTTAAGTTATTTCCAGTACAGATGGATTAATCCACGAGCGTATAGTGAGAGTTTTACTATTCTAAGGACTATAGTAACGGTGCTTTGTTTAATTTTTTCCAATTAGGGTAATTATAATTATTACACAATCTAACATACCGTTTTTATTATTACAAACGCAATCGAAACTAAAGTGGCTACGTTCTATCTCAGCGTATATATTTTAACTTACATTTGCTAGCCAGATGTGCAAATGTATCATGTGTACCTACTCTACAAAAATATTTATTATTATTACAACAATTTATTAATAATATAAAAGATCTAAATAGGTTAGATGACTGTATGCAACACAATTAACAACATTTATTTTCCAATTCTTAAATTAGTGAATAGGGGTGTAAAGTTTAGGAAGATTTGTTCGTTTAAGGAGGAAATGTTAGGATTTTTATTAAGTTTATTAATTTCTAAGGCTTCAAGAAGAGATAGCTTTAGACCTTTATCACATTTATGTAAAATTTCCTTTTTTTCCGGGGTAATCTTATGATTGTTCTGAAAAAGATGCTTACCCACATTTGAAGTGATATTATTTTTGATATGTTCTTTAATTCTTGTTGATATTTGTCTGCCAGTTTCTCCTATATATTCAGCATTACAATTATCGCATTTAATTTTGTAGACACCACTTTGTTCTAGGGGTTCTTTCTTCTTTTTAACATTACTCAAGATGTTGTAAATTTTGTTGTTAGTTTTACAGCAGGGAATGATGTTAGTATTCTTAAAAATGTTACTAAGTTTATTATAGCACGATGAGTTGTATGTGAAACATCTAAAAACTTTTTCTTCTTTTAATATGTTAGTCCCATTATGCTCTGGCATTATTATATTATTGATAAGACTTCTTTGTTTTTTATCAATAAGATGATTTATGGTGATAATATTATATCCATTCTTAGTAGCAAGTTGTCTAATTATGTTCAGCTCTTTGTTTAGATTCTGGAATGATAGAGGGATATGGAAGGCTCTATGTATTAAGCTGTGGAAGGCTGACATTTTATGTTGTATAGAATGGTTGGAGTATGATGGAATAAGTGAGTCTGTCAGAGTAGGTTTTCTAAAGATTTCAAAATCAATTGAGTTAACATTTTTAATGATAGTCACATCTAAGAAGTTTAATTTTTGGTTATTTTCTAGTTCTAAGGTGAATTCTATATTATTGTGAAGGTTGTTAATATCATTAAAGAAGGAATGAAGTTCAGCTAATGTACCTGACCAGATGCAGATGATGTCGTCCATATACCTCTTCCACAATATAATCTTATTTGCTAACGGTAGCTTATGGATTTTTTCCTCAAGTTTATCCAGGAAGATATTTGCTAGAAGAGGAGCCAAAGGGTTGCCCATAGGCAGGCCATCGGTCATCTTATAATATTTATCATTAAATAGTAAGAAATTTTGGGATGTTGTAAGTTGTATAAGTTTAAAAATATTATTAACGTCATCATTATCTGTTATATTATTTTTTAGAAAATCTTTAGTGATTATAAGGGTTTCTTCTAAAGGGACGTTTGTATATAAGTTTTTTACATCGAAGGATAGCATAAGATGCTCTTTATTAATTGGTGTGCTGTTTATAATTTTTGTAAGGTCAATAGAGTTAATTATACTATATTTGGATTTATAATTGAGGTCATTAACCATGAAGTTATTTAGAGCTTTGGCTAATTTATTAGTGGCTGAATTGTAGAAGGTTACAATGGGTCTAAAGCTAAGTGTTTCTTTATGAAGCTTTGGTTGACAGTAGAGCTGAGGAGTGGAAGGGTTCATAGGTATTATATTTTTTGTATATCCCATCATTTTAAAAGTGTCTTTACAACTATTTATAATTATTTTAGCATTTCTTATAAAGGAGTTATTTGGGTCTTTATTTAGTTTAACATAATGGTTTTCTTCTAGGAATTGAATAGTTTTTTCCATATATACCTTGTTATCTAGTATTACGATGCCACCACCTTTGTCTGCAGTCACTAAGGTGACCTCTTCTTTCTTCATTTTCTTTTTTAGGTTTTTAATGGTGTCCAGTTCTTCGGTTATGGCAAAGGTTTTTGACATTTTAACAGATTCAGGAGTATTAGTTATCAGTTTTTCTTCCTTCTTCCTAAATAATATCAAATGATATAATAATCGCAAAGCCTACTATTGAGAATTCTTCTTAAAGATAAACCTATCTTTTTTGAACCTAATGACAATGTTTTGGGCAGGAATTATCCTTTGGCTAGTCAACTTCTCTTGGTGGTACAGAGATTATAATAGGGAATCTTTTGGTAGCTTCCTTAAGTATACATATAAATAAACTTAAACAATGTAACTCCAGTTTAAAGTTATAAGGTGGGAGTTTTGTAATGCAACAAAATTTGTATATTTAATGGAGAAATTTACCATATTATAATAATAAAATCTTTAATGATTTTATGAAACTGTGCTGCATATGGAATATTCAAAAGTCATCGAGCAGCTATAAATTTAATTTGTGAAAATTCAAAAAGTAATGATCCAATATATTAAAGAGGGGTTTTAAGAGTATATGCAATAATAGAATATTGAACCAAAATATGTAGTAACTTGGCTTCCACGAGTAATAATAGATTTTCTATCTTTTACAGAATTTACAAATAAAATTTCAATAAGTATGCTTTTCAAAAAATTGGTTAGTTTGTTGGTACTGGCCACTGTACAAAGAGTCCAGATTCAACATTTAATAACAATAGCAAATATAAAATATAAAATATTGTCCAAAAAGGGGTGATTATTAGAATTCTAGAGGATTAAAACATCAGGCGCAATAAAATATAACCAACAATAATACTTCCAATTTTTTGTATTGTATGTCATTTGGTGAAATATTTAGAAATATTTAAAGAATATAGGGGGGAGATTCAACACGTGTTTATAACGGTTAATAGACCGTATATAACAGTTAGCAAACAAACAATTATTAAATGGGTTAAGGAAATTTTAGGAAAAGGTGGATGAAACACATAAGTTTTTAGTGCGCATATTACTCGATATGCAGTAACTTCAAAAGCAAATTTGCAAGAAGTTAATATTAATTTAATCCACAATAAGGCGGGACAGTCCGACATATTTAAGTTTTTTGCTAATTTCTATAATATTGCCTATTATATTTCAAGATAATTTTACAAATGATGTGTTTAATTTGTTTTAATGATTGTTACAATTGGTTTTGAAAATAGTTTATGCTGTTTTCTTCTTATGTAAGAATCTTCTATTGTATTTTAAATAGACGAATAAGAATTACTATAGTAATTTTATTTGAACTTATTCTTGACGCTTAAGAGCTCTAAAAGGCTACAATTATCAATTATAAGAGATACATCGAGCAGGACACATACATAATTACAAGATCAAACGAACTTACCTAGTAAGGAAGTTATAAATATAAATATTAATTATATAATATTTTATATTATAATAATATATAATAAAATAATATTAATAATAAATTTATATCTAAATTTTAATTTTATTATAAATTAAGTCTTAAAGACTTAAGTAAATTTCTTATTACTAAACATTTTAAATTAGAGTTGGTAAACTCCTACGAGATTGACAAAATTTAAATCTTATTTTGCAATAATTGATATAGACGATTGTTAAAAAAAAATATGTGTAAAACTAAAATTGTTTTGGAACATCTGGAACTTTTCATTAATGAAAAAAGTCTAGGGTGTCATGTACAACAGTGAATCAGTAATACACAGTGAATCACTTCAATATTTTGAAATTCTACGATGTTAGACTCGTGATTGCTCGTTTACGAATCCATCTCTTCCCTCGGCCTGTCAAGTTAGAACGCGCTTGTCCACAGCGGCCATTGTAGTTGTTAAGCGGCCGTTAGTGTGCTTCGGTGGTTCCGACAATAAAAATTACGTACGTAGCATTATGTAAACCATTTTCCTACTAAATTCATTTTTAACACATTAGTCATCAATAGGGTTTATGTATTCATTAATCAGTGCTAGTTTATACAAAGGAATGTCATATCACTTGTATTTTTTTTATGATAAAATATAAATAATAAAATGGCCGTTAGTTGCACAGTGGATCAAGACATGTGGTACATAGTGGATCAGTGATCCACTGTGTACTATACTAAATTGACTTCTCCTTTTGCAGAATGCCTCGCAAAAGGGACAAAATTAGAAAAATAGGGAGACATACCAATGATCAAATGAAAATCGCAATAAATTTAATAAAAGATGGAAAAAAGATCCGACAAGTAGCAAGAGAAACAAACATTCCTTTTACCACACTTCAGAGGTATTTCAAGAAAGTAGGTAATGGTAATATTGAAGAAGAGAACATAAGACTTATTCCTAACTATGAAGTAAATATGATATTTTCTATTGAAGAAGAAAAGGCATTGAAAGATTACTTTAAATATTGTGCAAATCTTTTTTATGGGCTCACCTCAAAGGATTGTCGTGTTGTTGCATATGAAATGGCAAAACGTAATAACAAAAAAATGCCTGTTTCTTGGTCAACAAATCAAATCGCCGGTGTTGAATGGTTAAGAAGCTTTAGATGCCGCCACCCTGATTTAAGTCTGAGAAAGCCAGAGGCGTGTAGTCTTGCTAGAGCTTCTGCGTTTAATAAAGAAACGGTGAAAGTATTCTTTGATAATTTAGAAAAGGTAATTGCAAGGAATCTCGCGTTTGCGGATGGCACACGCATTTTTAATTTGGATGAAACAGGCACAACAACTGTACAAAAACCTCAGAAAATCCTTGGAACAAAAGGTCAAAGAAACATTTGTAAAGTAACAAGTCAAGAAAGAGGAGTACTGTGCACAACTTGTTGCGTTATTGGTGCTGGTGGCATTGCTCTTCCACCTGTTATTATTTACCCTCGCAAGAAGACAAATCCAAGAATGAACGTAGCCACTTCGCCAGGTACATTAGTCCTTGCAAGTGCATCCGGGTGGATGAATGCAGAATTATTCACTAAAGTGATGGAACACTTCATTAAACATAGCCACAGTACTCCAGAAAATCCAAGTATACTTATACTCGATAACCACGAGTCTCATTTAAGTATTGATGCCCTTGATATGGCCAAAAAATATGGTGTTGTTGTTCTTACTCTACCACCACATACTTCAGCAAAATTGCAACCGCTGGACGTTGGAATTTTCAGTCCATTCAAAAAATATTACAATAGTGCTATGGATTCTTGGTTAATGCACCACCCTGCTTGTCCAATTACCATCTATGATGTAGGAGCACTAATTGCTACAGCTTTTACTAAGTCAATGACTCCTTCCAACATCATTAATTCGTTTAAAAAAACTGGAATTTTTCCTTTCGATAGAAACGTTTTTAGTGATGAGGACTTCTTACCCAGTAGCGTAACGGATCGTCCATATGTTGATAGCACTAAACAATCAGAAATATTAAACACTGTTGATGACCATGAATTGACAGAGAACTCATTAATTGAAAATCCTATTGATATTCAACAACGAACACCTTCACCTCCACGAAAAATTATAGAAGCTACTATAAACTCACCAATAAACAAAGACAGTACAACCACATTACTTAATGCTGCAGGACCTTCTGGATTACAAAAAAAAATAATTACTCCAGAAGATTTTTGTCAACCCTTTAAAGTAGGCCCAAGAAACAAAAAAAGAAAAGGCAGAAAACCGGGAAAAAGTATGATAGCAACAGATACCCCTGAAAGGAAGGAAATTGAAGCAAAACATGCGGCTAAACTAAAAAAAAGTATAAAAGAAAAAAAGGTTGTTGTTCGTAAAATTGTGCATAGTGATGAATATGATGATGAAGATGATTATGACATACCCTATCAAGATACTGATGATGATGATAACTGGTGTGAAGATGAGGAGGAAGATGGAGATGAAAATGACCTAACTGAAAAAATGTTGAACAAACATGAACTAGAAAGGACCCCAAAAGAAGAAGACTATGTTCTCGTTTTATTCTGTACAAAGAAACAAAAAGTATACTACGTAGCAAAGGTTCTAGAAGCAGCAATAAAGACTAATGAGTATCGTGTTAGTTTCCTACGATTCAAATTAAGATTGCAACAGCAGTTTTGTTTCCCTATGATACCAGATTTATCTTTTGTAAAAGAAAGTGATATTAAATTTATATTGCCACAACCTAAAATTATTGGTTCTATTAAAAGGCAATCATATTATAAATTTTCCACTAATTTTTCACTTTTAAACATCAGATAATTCATTAATTTATAATTACTATGTCTCCTAGAATTAGAGTTAGTCATATCATATAAGAATTATTTTTATTTAAACAAGAAGGCAATATTTTCTTACATTTTTTTAAGAAACTCTCCTGTGATTTCAGTCTAATATGCTAATAATTTTTTTTATTTTTTTTAAGACTGAATTTTTTGTAATTAAACCAAAGACTGTTAATAAAGACTAATTTTGAATCTGGTCCATTATTTTGAAACACCTTTTCCTTGGCATACTTATGTGATTCACTGTTCAACATGTACCGATTCACTGTGCAACACCCATGTTGAGCAGTGGATCAAATGGATTTATTTAAAAAAAAAAATATAACTTTTATTGTTATAACTTTAGAAGATACCAGAGATACTAGTTAGAAGTTAAAATACCAAACTTTGTTTTGGTCAAATTTTAGATCATTTTGGTCATAAATATTGGAGTGAGGAAATTTAGAATAAAAAGTGATCCACTGTTAAACACAATACCCTATTCATATTTTAAAATAACATATTTTGTTTTTAGTGTTCAATTTAGATTCAGTAAAAATGTATTATTCTATCCAGAGCAAAATTGCGACAATTCAGGAAAAAATATTATGGTTCAAAAATTGCAAAACTTGTAATGTACAATCAAAACAATTATAGATTAAAAATGATTTTTAGAAAAGAAATAATACCAGATATTGAATGTTGGTCAAATAATATAGTTAAAGTTAATTGTTATTTCGGGAAATATCATTTTGATAAAATTATTTATACTGATGCCTCTTTATTAGGTAGGGGGGCAATTTGTGAAATGGTATAGTTATTGTAAAATTGAGGAAGTCTTACTTCAAATTTGGAGCTACTTGCAGTGTTGTTTGCTTTAAAATGTTGACTTCTTAAAATGTGCAAAAATGTACAAAATTAATATTTTATTAAGATTAGATAATATTATTTCCGTTTCTTACATAAATTGTATGGGAACCATAAGATTTCCGTAATTAAATAAAATTGCTATACAAATTTAGGAATTTTCAGAGGAAATATAAATATAGCTAAAAGCGGATTTTATTTCAAGGAAAGATAATTATAAAGCTGATAAAGAATCGCTTAGGAAGATATCTCTGTATATGGAGATTAAAATATCAGATTGGATTTTTCAAATTTTTGCTAAGCAATTTGGGATAATGGATATAAATTTATTTGCATCTTGAGTTAATCGGAAATGCGATAAATTATATTCTTATATTCAAGATCTAGACTCAAGCAATAAAATAGGACATGATTAAAAGCGGGGGGAATCGTGGTAGTATATTTTTGGCAAAGCCTACCATAGAAAATTCTTGGCCCTTCTTAAAGATAAACCTATCTTTTTTGAACCTAATGTAGATTAGATTAACCTCGATGTAGTACTCCCGTACTCTGTGTCAGGTATCACAACTTGATTTAAAAACTCAAATTTTCAATCTAGTATGTTGCTCGCATATCTTTCGTTATTCCTTTAAAGCTTCTTGATTCTTGACGCATGGGACCTGGGATATTGGGAGGGCGCGATACATCGAGCAGGACACAAACATAATCAAGACCGAACTTCCTTCCTAGGTAAGTTCGTTTGATCTTGTAATTATGTATGTGTCCTGCTCGATGTATCTCTTATAATTGATAATTGTAGACTTTTAGAGCTCTAAGCGTCAAGAATAGATTCGAATAAAATTACTATAGTAATTTTTATTCGTCTATTTAAAATACAATAGAAGATTCTTACATAAGAAGAAAACAGCATAAACTATTTTCAAAACCAATTGTAACAATCATTAAAACAAATTAAACACATCATTTGTAAAATTATCTTGAAATATAATAGGCAATATTATAGAAATTAGCAAAAAACTTAAATATGTCGGACTGTCCCGCCTTATTGTGGATTAAATTAATATTAACTCCTTGCAAATTTGCTTTTGAAGTTACTGCATATCGAGTAATATGCGCACTAAAAACTTATGTGTTTCATCCACCTTTTCCTAAAATTTCCTTAACCCATTTACTAATGGTTTGTTTGCTAACTGTTAAATACGGTCTATTAACCGTTATAAACACGTGTTGAATCTCCCCCCTATATTCTTTAAATATTTCTAAATATTTAACCAAATGACATACAATACAAAAAATTGGAAGTATTATTGTTGGTTATATTTTATTGCGCCTGATGTTTTAATCCTCTAGAATTCTAATAATCACCCCTTTTTGGACCATATTTTATATTTTATATTTGCTATTGTTATTAAATGTTGAATCTGGACTCTTTGTACAGTGACCAGTACCAACAAACTAACCAATTTGAAAAGCATACTTATTGAAATTTTATTTGTAAATTCTGTAAAAGATAGAAAATCTATTATTACTCGTGGAACCCAAGTTACTACATATTTTGGTTCAATATTCTATTATTGCATATACTCTTAAAACCCCTCTTTAATTTATGGGATCATTACTTTTTGAATTTTCACTAATTAAATTTATAGCTGCTCGATGACTTTTTAATATTCTATATGCAGCACAGTTTCATAAAATCATTAAAGATTTTATTATTATAATATGGTAAATTTCTCCATTAAATATACAAATTTTGTTGCATTACAAAACTCCCACCTTATAACTTTAAACTGGAGTTACATTGTTTAAGTTTATTTATATGTATACTTAAGGAAGCTACTAAAAGATTCCCTATTATAATCTCTGTACCACCAAGAGAAGTTCACTAGCCAAAGGATAATTCCTGCCAAAACATTGTCATTGGATTCAAAAAAGATAGGTTTATCTTTAAGAAGAATTCTCAATAGTAGGCTTTGCCAAAAAAATACTAACACGATTCCCCCCGCTTAATCATGTCCTATTTTATCTAATATCCTTATATTTAAAGAAAAAACGATGGGAATACGTAAAATTGCTTGAGTCTAGATCTTGAATATAAGAATATAATTTATCGCATTTCCGAATAACTCAAGATGCAAATAAATTTATATCCATTATCCCAAATTGCTTAGCAAAAATTTGAAAAATCCAATCTGATATTTCAATCTCCATATACAGAGATATCTTCCTAACTGATTCTTTATCAGCTTTATAATTATCTTTTTTTGAAATAAAATCCGCTTTTAGCTATATTTATAGTTCCTCTGAAAATTCCCAAATTTGCATAGCAATTTTATCTTATGGTTCCCATACAATTTATGTAAAAAACGGAAATAATGTTATCTAATCTTAATAAAATATTAATTTTGTACATTTTTGTACATTTTTAGAAGTCAACATTTTAAGCAAACAATACTACAAGTAGCTCCAAATTTGAAGTAAGACTTCCTCAATTTTACAATAACTATACCTGTTCACAAATTGCCCCCCTACCTAATAAAGAGGCATCAGTATAAATAATTTTATCAAAATGTTATTTCCCGATATAACAATTAACTTTAACTATATTATTTGACCAACATTCAATATCTGGTATTATTTCTTTTGTAAAAATCATTTTTAATCTATAATTGTTTTGATTGTATATTACAAGTTTTGCAATTTTTGAACCATAATATTTTTTCCTGAATTGTCGCAATTTTGCTCTGGAAAGGATAATACATTTTTACTGAATCTAAATTGAACACTAAAAACAAAATATGTTGTTTTAAAATATGACTAGACTTTTTTCATTAATGAAAAGTTCCAGATGTCCCTAAACAATTTTAGTTTTACACATATTTTTTTTTAACAATCATCTATATCAATTGTAGCAAAATAAGATTTAAATTTTGTCAATCTCGTAAGAGTTTACCAACTCTAACTTAAAATGTTTGGTAATAAGAAATTTACTTCAGTCTTTAATGGCCGATCTCACCGACACGACTTAGGCCCCTAAGCAGTACTTAAATTTTGAATTGACAGATTTTGTATTGTGATCCTGTCAATTTAGCCATTAAAGTATTTCTTAAATATTAAGTCGTGTCGGTGAGATCGGCCATATGATTTATAATAAATCTGAAAAAATTATCTTTTTTGGGTATTATAAAATTTTTGTAATGTATTGGCCAAATGGTATTATTTCCTATAAATCATAGGTTTACATTTTCCTATTATTTTGTTCTTAAAAAACAACTTAATTTTGTCTTTAAAACAGACCATTGCTGTTCCTTTGGAACAACCCGTTTTATAACCTTTTTGGCAAACGGGGTTTTATAGCCCTTTACCATGACAAAATAATATTGTCATTATTTATTTATTTCTAAAAATATTTTAAGTGGCCAGGACTATTTCTCACCTTTAGTGACGACGTTGGGGTTGAGCTTTCGTTTATGTATGTCCTCCCTGGTACTGCATTGTCGTATAAGTTGACATCTTTGGATAATAATTTCTCCGGACTTTTTGTCTACTCAACTTGTGAATCTTCGGACTACTTGTTGATGAACGATTGAAGTTTAAATTATTTGTAACTTTTGACAATCCCTCTATACAGTTAGTTTTTGGAGTACGTTTTAACTGCTCTGACAAACGCTGAATCGCCATTGCCGATTATAAACGATCCTCCAAAAACATGTGAACATATGTCAGTTTTCTCCAAAGTTTCCTTAATATCCTTATTTAATAAAGATATTGCCAAAAATGATCTTATCTCAGACAATCTTCCAACATCACTGATACATTCTATGTTATATTTAATGGCTTCTTTACATCCCCCACATCTTCTTTTTTAACCAAAATTGCAAGTGCTTGTCCAATATCCGCTAGTCCTATATCCATCCGAATCTGCAACTTTGATAATCTTTCTTTTCTCTTTTTACCTTGATGATTTAACACTACAATTTCAGGATTTAACTTTGGAAGTTCCAAAGAAGAAAACTCAAACAAATCTATCTTAATATCACTTTTATAATTTCTTTATTTTAATTATTTATACTAATGTATAAACTGTGCATGTACATACATACATGCCTAAAAATATTTACAAGTAGATACTTGTGTAATCTCTGATCAAATAATCAATATTAAATCATATATTATTTTCCGTATTTCTTTAATACAGAAGGGCATTTACTTACATGTTTATTATAAATAAACAGAATTTTATTTATTTATAATATCGATGTATCGCGCCCCCCCAATATCCCAGGTCCCATGCGTCAAGAATCAAGAAGCTTTAAAGGAATAACGAAAGATATGCGAGCAACATACTAGATTGAAAATTTGAGTTTTTAAATCAAGTTGTGATACCTGACACAGAGTACGGGAGTACTACATTTATATACTTAAATAATAATATATATTATATAATATAAAATATAATTAAATATATATAATTATAATTTTAATAATATAAATCACGCTTCGAGTTTATCAGTCGACGGCACGCGTCTCCTGAACTACTCCCACGTCCCGCCGAGTCAGCATTCCGCCGCACTCGCTCGCTCGACGCATAAACCCAGTCTTGCCAGTCATCATTTTATTAATAGTTTATTTAGTTTACCTAATTAAACCATAATATTATTTTTGGTTTACCTAAACTTATCTATAGAATTTGCTAACCTAAACCTGACCATTTATTAGAGCTGCTTCTAAAATTGCGCATAAAATTAGCCGTCGATGCTTGCTTAATAACACGTCCCGGCGTGTGGCCGGTAACCTAACTCAACCTAACCTAACCTAACCTAACCTAACCTTTTTTTTTTTTTGAGGTTGATTGGGAAATCTTTTAAAGACACGATGGGCTCGTACATACTACGTTTCTACGCCCAAAGTAGTCTGGGATTCTCTCAGATCTTGAGCATACCTAGGAAAACCCTTATTCCTCACTCTCCGACTGTTGGCCGGTACCACCTTTCGGTATATCTTCAGCCAACAGCCTGTCCTTCTCCCTATCGGGCCACCACCTTTCACTTATGCGTCCATTTCGCTTCCTCATATCTCTATCACCTGCGTCCTTCTCGCTTCCTTCAGTGTCACTATCACCTTCCCGTCTATTTCGGCACTGCATCACTTCCCTACCCTCCGAAGCCCCGAGGCGCGGCTTTGTTCCGTAACGACCAGGTCTAGACGGTCTCCTCACTCTCCTTGCTCTTGGCCAGGCACACCCGGCTCTTGGCCAGGTCGCGCTTGAGGCCCCTTCGGCACATCTGCCGCAGCCTCAGCCCCAGTAAAAGCGCCACCATTGCACAGGTGGCGTAAATACACAATGCCTCCATCGTCGGAGGCTGCGAGGTTTTCTCAACCACTCTAATGTTATTCTTTACCAACCCCGTGTCCGCCACGTCGGCCTCCTTACTAGAACTTTTTCCCATATTTGGTGTACGGCTTTCGGACTCGAACTGAGCTCGTCACCGCTCCTCCGTGAGCTACTTCCACCTAGCGTCGGTCAGCACTTCGCAATTTCTTGCGGCATTGCGGAACTCCTCGCCGTTGCTAACCGCCCGCCGGTGGTCATTGCTCCTTCCTCCAGCTCGCCCTTCCTGTCCAATTTGGCACCTCTTTCTCCCCCTTAATTAAAATGGCTGAAGAAAGGGCCCCCCCGACCGTTTGTTGTAGGGAACAAACCAAGGGCGCCGGCTGATACTCCACTCCTACCAGTCGCTTACCCAGTTTAATTAAATTAAGCTATCCATTGGATAGCCTAACAATCAACTGGCGGACTCTTATCTCCCCAACGTAGTCTTCCGTGTAGCCGCTCGCGTTTCACTTCTTCCGAGATCACTCTCACGAAGGCACGCGTCGCCTGACCTACTCTCGCGGCCCGCCGAGTCAGCATTTCGCTGCGCTCACTTACGCGCCGCGTATGCTTGGCCTTGCCTCGCCTCCTCAGCTGCTTTGTCAGCTTTTGACTTTCGCGCCGGCTAATGTTTCCGCGCACTTACTATTAGATACTTAACTTAGTTAATTACTTGTAGCATCTTCTCCGTCCCGGCTAATGTTTCCGCGCACTTACCTATTATATAAGCTACGTAATCATATTACTTATAACTAACAAATTCTCCGTCCCAGCTTCGCGCAGTCAGCTATTTGCAGCATGAAACGTCTACACTTACTCGCATTGTCGTTCAGCGAACGTCCTTGCTCACTCAGCTCCCCGACCTACCGTACGCGAGCGCCCGAGAGCCCGCGTTTGGTGGACGTTTGTTTGCCGCTATGCACCTGCCTCCTCTTCTCGCTGCCTTTCCGTCTCCAATTTCGCCGTCATGACTTTCGTTGCGAACTCCTCGACAGCATCCCACACCAGAGCCCCTTTGGCCATTTTCCTGCCCAGGCCATCCGCACTGAGCCCCTCGGGTCCAAGTACCCTTCTTAGTTTTTCCCTATGTTCACTCCACGCTTCGCAGTGCAAGAGGGTATGCTCTGCGTCATCAAGCAGATCCTGGCAGTGTCTGCATTGAGCGGTGGCTCTCCTTTTAAATCTATGGAGATATTCACCAAAGCTTCCATGGCCCGTCATTAACTGGGTCAGATGATGGTTCATCCCCCCATGTTCCCTCGTGGTCCACGGCACGACCTCTGGCACCAGCCTGTGAGTCCATCTCCCGCTACTATCGTTGTCCCACCTTGCTTGCCACCTACTATCCCTTTCGGTTCTCGCTTTCGCCCTCGCCTCAAGGATCTCCTGTCTCCCCGTTCGGTCAAACTCAAAGTTTTCCCTCCGCTCTTGGGCTTGCAGGTCGATTGGCGGTAATCCCGCCCGTACCATGGCAGCCTCGGTCGAGACAGTCCTCTACGCCGCGATCGTTCTAACTGCCGCCTTCCTTTGGACTTTTAGCAGCGTCTCGCGGTTCCTCCTGAACTTGAGGCCGTTGGCCCATATTGGGGCGCCGTACAGGAGCTTAGAGTTGATCACGCTGTTCATGATCATCCTCCTCGTCTTCTGCCTCGGCCCCCCAACGTTTGGCATCAACGCGGCCAGAGCCCTCTCCGTTGTCGCCGCTTCTCCTGCGACCTTATTTACCTGTGGGGTAAATGCCTGATTCCTACCAATCATCACACCCAGGTATTTAAGATGCGTCCCTATCGGTATCTCTACCCCTTCTATCTCCACCGTATACGCCGCTCCTACCCTCCTTGTTGAGAGGAATGCTGCCTCCGTTTTGTGCGCTGCAATTTTGAGCCCCATGCTTCTCATCCATCTGCACGTCCTCATTAGGGCGGCATTCATGTTCTGCACCAGCTCCTCCATCTCCCTCCCGCTTCCTATCAGGGCGATGTCATCCGCAAACCCTACCGTTTGCACACCCCCCGGCAGCTCTAGTCTGAGCACCTCGTCGTATGCAATGTTCCACAGTATTGGTCCGAGGATTGAACCTTGGGGCACCCCCGCTGTGATTCGCATACGTTCCCTCCTCTCGCCATCCTCATATATCAGCCCTCTATCGTTCAGGTAGCTTCCTACCATGCTCATAAGGTACGGATCTATTCTGTAGCTCTCGACTCTCTTCAGGAGCGCCTCCCACGGTAGAGAGTTGAACGCGTTGCTAACGTCCAGAGTCACGATAACGCAGTGCTTCCTCCTTCTGTAATCGCCCTCATATCCTACTCTCGCCAGTTCCCTTACCTTAGCCAGTGCTTGCAGGGTTCCCATTCCTTTCCGGAATCCAAATTGATGGGGGGATAAGCCTCCGGTTTCCTGCACGCACCCTTCAATTCTAGCTTTCAGGATCTTCTCGAACAGCTTACCCAGGCCATTCAGTAGGCTTATCGGCCTATATGAGGATGGCTCTCCTAGCGGCTTGTTTCCTTTCCTCGCTAATACTAGCGTTGCCAGCTTCCAATCAGCAGGGAAATCTCCCTCCGTCAGACAGCGGTTATACGTCTCCAGGAATATTTCCGGGGAAACCTCCACCGCCAGCTTGATGACCTCGTTGGGTATGCCATCAGGCCCTGGCGCCTTTTTTATCGGCAGACTTCTTGCCGCCTCCTTCAGCTCCTTCTCGCTGATCTCTACCAATCCCTCTAAGGCTCTATCCTCGGCTCTCTCCCTAGCTGGCAGCTGCGGGAATAAGGCTTCTACCACCCTTTTCACTCCTCCGCCCCTCCCATCCCCGATGGGGGTGCTTGGGGCTCTGAGTTTCTTGGCGACGATCCTGTAGGGTAGGCCCCATGGGTCGTTATCCACCTCATCGCAAAGCTGTCTCCAGCATCTCTCCTTGCTCCTTTTGATCTCCAGTTTGAGCGCCTTTTTCGCCCTGTTCAACTCGCGCTGGGTCGCGGCTGGGATCCCTTCCCCTTTTGCTCTCATCCTTTGCACTACCCTCTTCAATCGGTTGCAGGATTTCCTAAGCTCGGCTATGTCCTTGGTCCACCAGTTGTATCGCAATTTCTGCGTTTTACCAATAGTGTTATTTTACCTTTGGGCTGCTCAGTCTGACACGGTAGGGTCGTGAGTTTAAAAGATGTAAATTGGGCGCCAGCTAGGATAGTCGTTGATAAAGAAAACACACAAATGAAGTTTAACAAGTATATTTAAGAATAAACAAATATTATGCAATAAATTGTTATGAAATTGAAAGTGTTGAAAATGTAAAAATGTAAATAAAAAAAAATGTATGCAAAAATGTAAATATCGAATGTAAAACTAAAAACTGCTATTCAGTGAAGCTGAAAAGAGTTATTGAAAAACTACAAATCAAGCGCAAAAATAAGCAAAAGCAAGATACAAAGATATATAAGATACTGTACAAGAAAGAGAAATACTCAGCTTCTAAAATTGGACTCCGCAGATCGTCAAATAATCAGGTGTTTGGACTCCCTGCGCACTGCTGATACACCAATGGACGTTTAACAAAGGTGTGTGGCTTCCAAAAACAATGCTGCCTCAACCACTAGATATTAAACTGCTGATGTTGGTTACCAAATTAATGAGCTGCAGCAAATCAGGTGCGTGGAACCAAACTGGACCAATTAACAGCACCAAGGACAGTCCACCCAAGGGTAACGTTCCAATGTATTATGAATTTACTGTTGCAGCAGGCTGTATCACTCAAGGGTCGTCCAAACGATTATATTCCTCTTCACCAATTTAGAAGGAGCTTGATACAAAGAAAAGGTGATTAAGTATCTTATATAAAGCGCAAATTAAATTAAGGAGCTCTAAAAGAAAATGTGTGAACTGTAAATGTTAAAATCAACAAGCAAAGTTGGGGAAGATATTTACTGTAAGTCCGTCGTCTTAGATACAAAAAGCAATAGAGAAAGGTAAAGCAAGTCACACAAATATGAAAGACTTAAGCAGGGTATTAATCACAAAATTATAAAAGGAAAACCCCGTTTAATTAGCCAACAAAAGAAATTAAGTGTTTGATTCAAATGAATCAAACCAAAGGCTGATTAAACTTCAACCCATGCGGTTTTAACCTCAAACACCAACCAAGACAAAATCACCTGAATTTGCTAGGATAAAATGTAATTCTGATAAATGCAATTACTAGATTACATTAAAGGAAAAGATAAGGCAAATTCAAATGAAAGGAAAGAGATAGACGGCAAAATCAAGCCGATGCCTTGAGATTTAACTCGGAGGCGCGATAAGGTTGGAGGTCAAAACACACACCGGCAATAACCAAATTAAAAAGAATATCAAATAATTGTGATTAGTTTAACGATTATCAAATAACCAAATTAAAAAGAATATCAAATAATTGTGATTAGTTTAACGATTATCAAATAACCAAATTAAAAACCACTGCTCAAGTAATTCAATGCATGCAATTAATGGAAATTAAAGATACAGTACATTACCCAATACCACAACAGTCTGTCTTCTGCCCAGGTCGTCGAGCAAGTCCTCCTCAATTCCGCGTTCTGCGCGAAAATCCCCACTTAGCAAACGCAGTTGCCAAGCGTAAATCTTCACGGCCGAATTGAGCAATCAATTAAATTGACAGACCAAGCGATATACAGAGTGTTATTAAGAAATGAGCTGATAATATAAAAAAAAAATAACAAAATTTATTTTGTTACACAGTAGGCTGGTTTCCCCTTTCTCCAGGGCATCGCCTTAGGCATGCTGGCTGCGCATGCCCTATTCAACCGCCCTGTAATCTCCTTGGCCATTTCACTGGCCGAGTTACTCCTCAACCCCGAGTTTTCCCCCCAGTTCTCCATGAATTTATCAGGGCTCAGTTTAGCTACGACCCATCTCCCTTCTCTCGCCGTTGTTGCTGGCTTGCCGCTTCCGTTCTCTTCTTCAACGGAGTATCTAATATACTCATGATCGCTGAGCGTCTCCTCCTCGGTCACTCTCCACTTGGTGACCTTACTTGCCCACTTCTCCGAGCAGAAGGTGAGGTCTATGATTGATGACCCCCCACTTCTTCTGAATGTGGGTTTTTGTCCTTCGTTCATAACCTGCATCCCCAGGGACGCCATCGCTTCGTCCAGAGCCGTCCCCCTTCTCTCCGCCACTATGATAGGGTCCTTTTGCCCTCTCACGCTGTCCTCCAGCCGGTCCAGCGTTTCCTCAAACTCTTCATACGTGCAGTTTGGCGAAATATAGCAGCTATATAAAGTCCAAGCACCATACTTCACCCACACAAAACCCTTATTCCGAGTGCTAGTCGAAGTTACTCGTCTAACGGCCTCCCTGCTTGGAAACGCGATTGCCGCCTTGCCCGTCGTGTCCTCGAACCACGTGCCGGCTTTAGCGCACTTGTTTTATTCGCATACTATAAGCACGTCCGCCTCATCCTCCCCGCCTGCCTCGCAAAGTAAGGCTTGCGCCGCTCTACACTG
This sequence comes from Stenus bimaculatus, assembly GCA_963971135.1. Classification (NCBI taxonomy): domain Eukaryota; kingdom Metazoa; phylum Arthropoda; class Insecta; order Coleoptera; family Staphylinidae; genus Stenus; species Stenus bimaculatus. The sequence goes on from OZ020181.1 coordinate 39,127,191, forward strand.
GTTTAAATTAACCTGTAGCACCTTCATGGGAGTTTCCTTTACCTTCCGCTCCTCCCACATCCTCGCTCACTCCGAGTACGAGCCTTCCGCTATCCGCTGACTTCTTCGTACACTCCTTGCCGTCTTGGTGACCTCCCTTCTGGCACACTGGGCAAAAAGCCAGCCCCCTGCATTCGTTTGCCTTGTGCCCCTCTTCGCCACATCTGTGGCAGAGTCCGCTGCGATCCGGTCCTTTACAGTCCTTGCTCTTGTGACCTTCTTGCCAGCATCTATAGCAATTGCTATTTATCTTCTGGGTTGCGTTCCAAGGTATACGTGTGCCCTGATTCCTGAGCCGTCAAACGTCGCCTCCAGCGTCGACCTTGTCTCCTCCCACCGTAGCTTGTCTAGCCCGCTTCCTATTCTTGGCATGGCTATCTCCCTACGCCCCAGCTCCTCCATTTTTCCCCTCAAGCTCCTAATCCCCTCTGACAAAGACTCCCTCGTAGGTTTGTCTGAGGATTTTTCCTTCGTGACCAGGTAGAAAATATATCTCTCCCTGGTCTCTTCCCCTTTCGGGCTCTTGATGCCCTGGATTAGATAGGCCACTTCGCCCACCCTGGGTTCCTGCTCTAGCAGTTCCTTACCTCCTCCGAATCTTTGCCTAAATTCGGCCGCAATACCCTTCGTCATCCTGAAGTCCGCTGCCACGCAGTGCGCCAGATCGAAATCCGAGGGTGCATCAAACAGGCTGCCTCTAACTTCCTCTACCGCTCCTTCCGGTTCGGAAGGGCTTGCTCCCTTCCCCCACTCAGCCGGGGTTTGAGTACCCACCGACTCCTCCTCCGGTCTTTCCGATACCCCTGCTTCTTTTGGCGTCCCTGCCGCCAGCTGGAAGACGATCTCGTCCCAGGCTCTATCTCGGTGTACCACGAGGCGCTCGCATTCTTCTTTTATCGCCTTTGCCAGGAGCTTAATGTCCTTGTGGACATTTGGGTGCTCTGCGATAAACTTTTCCAGCCTCCCATTAAGCGTCCTCACCCTGCGCTCGCTCTCTTTGACCTTCCCGTCTCCAATGGGGCCGCACGCCGCCCTAATTGAGAGATCTGGGAGCGAGCCGCCTGCTGTCCCCATCCCCGGCGGCGATGTCGCCTTCCTTTTCGCGCTTCCCTGTGTAAGTGCGTCAGGCCCCAAGGCCCTAGGGGGGGTCCTAGGCAACCCTCCGCGATTAAACACCAGAGAGCTCATTATCCCCCATATCGGTGCCTTGTGTGTTGCCTATCCACACCTTTCTTCCGCGTCGTCGCCTTAGTTCGACGACCTTTGAAGTCCGTCGACCGCACAAGGTGCTTACTGCGCTTTTCGCAATACCGCAATACCGCACTTACCTTACACTGACCATACGATCTTTACGACCTTTAGTCCCTTTCGTGTACTTTGGCTTCACACTTCATATCCGTCTGCGTCTGTCCCTCTACTATAAGTGCTTCCTTTCACTTCTCTTGTTCTGTTTCGCCCCGAGTTTTCCTGGGTTGGCCTGTTGGCCGCCCTTTCCGCCTCGGCGACTTTCCGCCCTTGTCCCTTCGCACTATATTAAGCCAACACTCCACTTTAACTTCAACCTACCCTAACCTAACCTAACCTAACCTAACCTAACCTAATCTAACCTAACCTAACCTAACCTAACCTAACCTCACCTAGTGTGGGACTCCCCGCACATTCAAGTGCGAGTATACCCACTAAAACCTCACCCCTTTCTATACCCCAGTAGCACTGGAACCGCCTATCAGCATTACTTCGGTGCTACTGGTCACACCTCCATCCCCATTATTGTATAGTGCCATTCACCCTGCGCTCGCTCTCTTTGACCTTCCCGTCTCCAATGGGGCCGCACGCCGCCCTAATTGAGAGATCTGGGAGCGAGCCGCCTGCTGTCCCCATCCCCGGCGGCGATGTCGCCTTCCTTTTCGCGCTTCCCTGTGTAAGTGCGTCAAACCCCAAAGCCCTAGGGGGTCATAGGCAACCCTGCGCGATTAAACCCAGAGAGATCATTATCCCCCATATCGGTGCCTTGTGTGTTGCCTATCCACACCTTCTTTTCCGCGTCGTCGCCTTAGTTCGACGACCTTTGAAGTCCGTCGACCGCACAAGGTGCTTACTGCGCTTTTCGCAATACCGCACTCCCGCACTTACCTTACACTGTCCATAGGATCTTTACGACATTTAGTCCTTTTCGTGTACTTTGGCTTCACACTTCATCTACCTCTGCGTCTGTCCCTCTACTATAAGTGTTTCCTTTCACTTCTCTTGTCCTGTTTCGCCCCGAGTTTTCCTGGGTTGGCCTGTTGGCCGCCCTTTCCGCCTTGGCGACTTTCCGCCCTTGTCCCTTCGCATTATTTTAAGCCAACACTCCACTTTAACTTCATTTCCTATTTCGCAAATTAATTGTTTTAACAAAACTTCCGTTTTACATTTAGCGTTACAAAACACGTCTACTCTTGGCCACAGCTCGCGCGGGACTAACCTAACCTAACCTAACCTTTTTTTTTTTTTTTTTTGAGAGGGGAAATCCATCATGGACACCCGGCAGTGTCAGTGCGCCGGGTAGTGTCAGACTCCTACTGACTAAAACCACCTCTTTGTCTCCCCGGAACTGCGTCAGCATTACTTCAGGGTGTAACTTCCCGTTACATGGCTGTCTCACGCCTCCATTTACGTTCATGGTCCTCTTTGTTTCTCATTACGTTTTCGACAAAGTCTTTTACTATCTCCCAACCTTCTTTGCTTTCCAACATCGTAGCGACGACATTTCTGGGAGTGAGATCCCTCCCCAGATTCGCATCCGCTGCCTGCTTTACATTATACCATTTGACGCACTTGAAAAACGTATGCTCAGGTGTGTCAACCTGGTTGCAATACCAACATATTGGATCTGGCACTTTCCCTATTCGATGCAGATATTCCTTAAAACAACCGTGGCCGGTCAGGAACTGTGTCATGTGATACGTTATCTGCCCGTGTCCCCTCTGGACCCAGTTACAGATGTCTGGTAGGAGTACGTGAGTCCACGCACCGTGAGCGCATGTAGCCCAGCTTCGCTGCCATTCTTCGATGCTTTCTTTTCTCCTCAACAGTCTTGCGGCTGGACTTCTGCGCACTCCATCCCTTTCGTGTACAAGGATTTCGAGGGGCATACTTCTACTCAGAACCCTAACCACTTCCGTACTTACAGTCCGGTAAGCTCTGCAGATGCGCAGAGCTAGAACTCTCTGTAACCTAACCTAACCTAACCTAACCTAACCTTATTTGGATTAATTTCATTTTTGTTGTTTGAATGTAATAATTGCCTCCGACTGTTTATACAATTACTAAAAGTATGACCAGAAGTAATGCAAAGTGGGCAATAAGAAAGATTTGTACAATTAACAGAAAAGTTACCATCTTTACAACAATTCTTACACAGGCTTTTCCTATCTGGACCATCACAAAATCTTTCAAGATGATTATATGATAAACACTTATTACAATTATTAAATCTTTCAAAAATAAGACAATTTGACCAACCAATTTTTATTAATTTTTCAAAGGGGCAAGATTGGCTTTGTCTAAATCCATGCTTAGTGTAGCATTTAATTTATTATTAAAAGCTTTTCTAATAGAAGTTATTTCATCTTCATTTATATTAATATTATAATTTCTATTTATTGCATTAATAATATCAATTTTATTTGTGTCCAGATCCATCTTTTTAATGTGAATTATTTTCTTTTTATTACTTTTATAAATTGCTTCAAGTCCTTCAATATTTTTGTTAATGTAATCAAACAATAAACTTGCATCTCCACTTTTTATTTTTAAAAGTAAGTCATTATTTTTATTTTTTCTATAAGAATTTAAAGTTATCTTGTGGTCCGAAAAGTTAATAGTCTTTTTTGAAAAAATTAATAAATCTTGATATGATCTACCATTATTTTTAATTATAATAGCTTCTTTTCTTGAATTAGAAATGATTCTGTTATTTAAAGAGAAATCAGAATTTTTTAATAACTTAATATGATCAAATTTATCAGATTCGGACATAATAGAATCAATAGGGGTATTATTGGTAACCAAATTATTAACATCCTCAATAAAGCCATTAGAAAGAGATTTAGCGGACAATTTCAATTGAATCCGCATTTTATTATTATTTTTGAAATTGAAAGTATTCAAAGATTTCTTATTAAACTTTTGAGGATTGTAATGTTTAGTAGAATTATTTGAAATTGTACTATCATTTAAAATATCAGAAATATTCAAATTATCATTAGGAGAAGAATCAAACTCATTATGTAATATTTCATCATTAATAAAGCAATTAGTAATATCATTATTTTCTTCCGAAATACAAACATTATCAGATTCTTCATTAATAGTATTAGTTAATACAGATTCATTTTAAAAATTTAGAGATAAATTTTTAATTTTAAATTCTAAAACATTCCTCAAGTCCAAATTTATTTTTTCCAAATGACTATTTTGTTGATTCAATAAGTATAAATGTTCGTTAATTTCAATAAAAGATTTTTTAATCTGCTTATGTATATTTCTGGTTGATTTTATGAAGTTGTTCAATACAATAATTTCATCATCTAATTTTGAAGAAGTTATTAAAATAAAATCCTTAACTCTAATCAAGTCATCAACATAAGATGTTTCATTAATTTTCATTTTCATATTTTCCAAAGTGACAGATTGATCAATATCTAAATTCTTCTTTATATTTTTGGGCATGATATTTATAATATGTAAATGAATAAGATTTGGTAAATTCAATGACAGTGAAATCAGAAATATCAAAAAAATTTCCAATTGAAAGAATATTGACAGTTGTCAATGTGACAGATGACAGCTGTCAAAAATGATAAAAGACAGATGACAGATGTCAAAACTGACATACACCTGTCAATGTATGACGGATAGATGTCAAAATGTCAATCAAAAAATTGTTATATTAGCTCTCACCAACGATGCCTCTCAGATCTTAAACCTAACCTAACCTAAGTTAACCTAACTTAACCTAACTTAACCTTTTTTTTTTTTTTTTTTTTTAGAGAGGGGAAATCCATCATGGACACCCGGCACTGCCGTTTGATGTGCCGGGTAGTGTGAGACTCTTAATCACTAAAACCACCTCTTGCCTTTACCAGTCGTTCGGGCAGGCAACCTATCCCCAACGAAGCTGGAACCGCCTCACGGCATTACTTCGCCCCCGCTGGTCGCTCCACCATCCCCTTTCTTCATTTATTCTTCTTCGCGGTTTATCCCGCGGCTTTTCTCTTTTTTCATTTGCTTCCTTCTCTCTGAGGATTTTTTCTATCATATGCTCGATAGCCTTTCAATTTTCCTCGGATTCAAGCATGACTTCTACGATGTTCCGGCTGTTTAGGGACTTTCCAACTTCCAACTCCGCCTTTTGTCTTCCATCTCGCCACCTGGCGCATTCCAGCAGGGTGTGCTTTGCTGAGTCTTCACCTGCGCAGTACCAACAGGTTGGGTGAGAGAGTTTCTTAATTCTGCAGAGGTAATCTGAAAAACATCCATGTCCACTCAGAAACTGGGTGATGCGGTACGAGACTTGGCCGTGCTCTCTGGTGAACCAGCTGTAGATGTTTGGGATCAGCTCCCGGGTCCATTTGCCATTTGGGCTCCGCTCCCACCTTTGTTGCCATTCGGCCATCGTTTCATGGCGTCTCTCGTTTTTTTCTGCAGGGGATCTGCGGGTTCCATCTCTTTCCAGGGGGATCGATCTGCTGATGACCAGTGCTGCGTCAGTGCTCACAGTTCGGAAGGCTCTGCATATTCTTAGCGCCAGTCTTCTCTGGAAGCATACTACTCTCTGTTCGTGTACCTTGAACTGAAGAACTCTCTGCCATATCTCCGAACCACTGATTCCGCCACTCTGCACAAAGTCCTTCTTTTAAGTTCTCCGGGGCCTCCTAGCCTAGGCATTATTTTCATGAGTGCATTTGTTGTCTTTTCAGCCTTCTGGGTTGCATAGGCAATATGTTTGCTGCAGCTCAAGTGCTTGTCCATTACGACCCCGAGGTATTTCAGTTCATCCCCTGGAGCGATTCTAACGCCATCGATTTCGAAAAAGACGCCTTGCCGTATTTTTTTCCTTCCTGATAGAAGGATGGCCTCTGTTTTCTCCAGGGCCAGTTTTAGGAGGTTGTTGTCGAGCCATTCCTGGATGAGTGAGAGTGTTTCATTCCCCTTGTATTTCAGGGATTCTTCGTTTTTAGCCACGACTACTGCTCCGAGATCATCTGCGAAACCAATGAGGACAACGTTTTCCGGCGTCTTGATGCTTAGGACTGGGTCGTAAAGGACGTTCCATAGAAACGGACCCAGGACGGAACCCTGCGGTACCCCGCACGTCATAGCCATTGCTTCCTCATCTGAAATTTGGATGGATCGGTCTTCAAAGTAGCTCATAATCATGTTCACTAAATAGGCCGAGACCTGCCTTCGCTCCAGATCAGCGATTATTATCTTCCAGGAGGCGCTGTTGAATGCGTTTTTCACGTCAACCGTGATTAGGGCGACCAGACCTTTCGTCTTGAACGATTTTCGCTTTTCGGCGTCTGCTATATCGATACATTTCTGGATGGCGTCTGTCGTCGATCTCTTTTTCCTGAAGCCAAACTGGTTCTCCGAGAATCCTTCTCCGTTCTCCACCTCTGTGCGCAGTCTCTTGAGAATCAGGTGTTCTAGCATCTTGCCGGTTGTGTCCAGCAGACATATTGGTCGAAACGACACAGGTGAGTCTGGGAGTTTCCTTGGCTTGGTTAGGAGGATGAGTTTTGCTGATTTCCACGGTTTTGGGAAGCACCCTCTTCGCAGGGCCTCATTCATCACGTCCGTCACGAACTCCGGGATGCATTCTAACGTTGATTTGGTAATTTCCGCCGAGATCTCGTCTGGGCCTGGGGCACTGCCACTCCTCAGGTTTTTAGCTGCTTCCATAACTTCCTCGACTGTGAACGGAGGGATGTTTACGGTTGGTCTTTTGGACCACACCGTGGGCTCTTGTTTGACGAACAGCGTTTCCGTAATGGTTTTTCTTTCTTCTCGATCAAGCTGCGGGGTTTTTAAGATTTTCATTCGTTTGACTGCGATGTTGTAGGCATCCCCCCAGGGGTTGTTGTCGATATCTTCGCATAACCTCTTCCAGCAGTCTTGCTTTGCTCTCCTGATTTCATTTCTCAGCCTTTTTTTGAGGTGCTTGAACTCCGCAGTCAAAGCGTCGGAATTATAGGAGGGTGCGCGCCTTTTCCCCCTGGTCAGGCCCCTTCTCGCTGCTATGCACTCTTTGCGGAGATTCTGGATGGTGGGGTTCCACCAGTAAACCTTCGCCCTTCCTGGTCTTGTCTTTTTCCTCGACATGGACTCGTTCGACGCCTTGACGATTGCTCTCATGAGGTTTTCGGGACTCCTGCTTGGGTTCCGCTCTGTGAAGTTTTTAAGCGTTTCATTGAAAATCTTTAGATTTTAGCTAGAGAGCTTCCAGCCAAGAGATTTACCCTGGTTTGGGTTCAGGTTTGGTTCCGTGGCATCATTTATTTCGAAGTAAATTGCTAAATGGTCACTAAGGGTTTCATCTTCCAAGACACGCCAGTTTTGGACCTTGTCTGCCAGCCCCGCTGACACAAAGGTGACGTCGATTCTGCTGGTTTGGTTGCCTCTGGAGAATGTTGGAGCGCTACCTGTGTTCGCTACTACGAAGTCGTGAGCGGCCGCCCACTCAGAGAGGAGGACTCCTCTGGCGTCTTCTCTTGTGGAACCCCAGAGCGGACTCTTGGCATTGAAGTCTCCCGCGATGATAATGCCCCCTCCGGGGTCAGCAATGGATGCTATAGTAGCCGAGATTTCCTCGAGGTACTCTTCGCAATCCTTAAGAGGGAGGTTTGGGGACTTATAGCATGAAAAGATGATGAAATTGCGGGTCTTCACCCACGTGAGATCGCGACTGCTGCCGTTCTGGAGCTGGCTGATGTTGTTTAGCTTGATTGCCGTGCGACGAGTGTCGTCGGAGATCCAAGGATTGTTTGGGCCATGGACGTGGTTTTTGTTCGGCTCGCTCAGAATAAGAATGTCCGCCTTGTATTTAAAACTTGTAAGGGTAGAAAATCGTTCGGTGTAGTATATTAGATTAGGTTTTCAGCAATTAACGAACTCTTTGATTTGGTGAATTATTTATTAAACAATTGTACCGACGTTTCGACAATTTGTTGTTGTCTTAATCATGGCTATAAAGGGAAAACAAAACGTTATAAGGCACTAGTACAAGACGTGACATATAATTAAAACTTTTATACAAATGTTATCTAAGAATATTATAGATGCTTTCAAAGCACAATTATTTAAAATTAACGAAAAACAAGAATAATTAAAATAAAGGTTAAACTCGTTATTAACCCACCTGATTGTTATCTTCAAAAATTCACATGTCTGTTGAAAAAACATTTTCTGGAATAACCTCCATCCAGGTTATCTTAAAAATATAAGTCAAACCCCAAATATTTTGGAACAATGGAAAGTTTATGATAATACTGATTGATGTTTTGTGGTAAATTATTACGATGAAGATTGATTTATAAATTTCTGTTGAAAAACTTTACGAAAAACCAATCAATCTTGTAGTAAACAACTTTTGCAAAATGACAGTCAATAGTGACACTACTTTGTGCCAACCTTAGAAAAAATCAACATAATGACCAACTTAAATTGCAAAAAAAGCGTTCCGTTTCGGCGACAGAGACCACTTTCTTTATTGCGTGAACCGTTGATTTGCCTTTCCTAAATCCGTATTGGGCTTCTGAGAGGCCTCCATTTTTATCCAACTCAGTCATGAGCCTCTTACCAACGATGTGTTCCAGTAGTTTAGCAAACGTATCTATCATGCACAGAGGTCTGTAGCTACTAGGTTCTTCTGCCGATTTTCCAGGTTTATGTAGCAGAACCAGCCTCGCCTGTTTCCATATTTTCGGAAAGTTACCGCGCTTCAAGCAGCTGTCGAAAACATCCATGAAGATCTTAGGGGCTTCGGTGACTGCCATGGCGATGACCTCGGGGGGGATCCCGTCCGGCCCAGGCGCTTTGCGCATTTTGAGTCTGGAGACGGCCTCCATAATCTCGCCTCTTTCAATATTTGGAATTTCTTCCTCAGCGGCCTTGTCGATCCATGTTATTCTACCATGAGCTGGGAAGAGCGTCTCCACGATTTTTTCTTCAAGAGCCTCTGTTATCGGGGGTTGTCTGATTCCGAGTTTTTTCATGACCAGTTTGTATCCCAGTCCCCAGACATCATTTTCTACTTCGTTGCAGAGTTCGCTCCACTTGGATTCTTTGGCTCTTTTGATCTGTAATTTTAGCTCTTTCTTTAGGTCTTTGTGTTTGGCCATCTTCATATTTCTAGAGGTTTCGGTTTCCCCTCTTTTGGTCGCCCTCTGAGCCTCTCTTCTTGCCGCTAGACATTGCTTCCTGTAATTTTTGATCGACTCGTTCCACCAGTATGCTGGACTATGTCTATGTCTGCGGCTCGGGAGCCTTGGCATTGATTCGTCACAGGCTCTCTTCAGGGCAACGATTAGGAGTTCTGCAGTGGAGATTTCTGAGTGATTCTTAAGGGCTTTAGCAAAGGCTTCCCTCTTGCACTTAGTGAGGTTCCATTTAATACTTGTTGTCGGTTTTTTCACCTGCTTCCCTAAACCGCTTTGTACTTCCATGGTTATGTAAAAGTGATCGCTAGCAGTTTCCTCTTCAAGGACCTTCCAGTCGAGGATGTTCCGCGCTAGTCTCTCTGTACTGAGTGTGAGGTCTATAGCAGAGGAGCTACTGCCTCTTGCCCAGGTAATCGCGTCAGGGTTGTTGTGGATCACCAGTGAGTTGCTGGCTATCCATTCTGATAATATATCGCCCCTTCGGTCTGCTTTATTTCTACCCCATTCCTCACTTTTAGCGTTAAAATCTCCTGTTATGATTTTCTCGCGTCTGTCGGAGAGTAGGTCTGCATTCAGGCGATCAAGGAATAAGACAAACTCCTCTTCTGTGCAATTTGGGGAGATATAGCAGCAGAAGAGTTTGATGTCATCCGCCACTACCCAGGTGTACCCATCATTCTGACCAAAGTCCTGGTAGGTACCCATCTTACCCCATGCGCGGATGGCCGTATCTGTTTTCCGGTCTGAGACCCAGGCAGGGTCCCCGTTTATTATATCTCTATTTGGTTCCGTGAGAAGAATGAGGTCTGCTTCTATCTTGGTAGCTGACGCCTTCAACAGGTCGACTGCTAGTCTGCATCTGTTTAGGTTAGCGTACAGTATTTTCATAGTCAGGGCTGTGTAGTGACGATCTAGGTTCCTGTGCCTCCCGCCGAGCACGGGCCAGGATTCTCCTGAAGTCGGAGCATCTAGTCGTGCCCGATCTGTGTCCCTTCTCCCCGCAACTGGTGCACTCGGCCTCTCCTGTGCAGTTCTTCGCTAGGTGCCCCTCAAGACCGCAGTTTATGCAAGTGTTGGTTCTGTTCGGATTTTCACACTCTCTCTTACTGTGGCCGAATTGGAGGCAACCGTAGCACCTCCGGAGATCGATTCTTTCCCTGATCGTGCAGTTGGTCAGGCCGATGCGGATACTGCCGAGCTTCGCGAGTGTGCTGGCTAACTCCTTGGTGGTAATGATGATTCCCGATAGGTTCCCTCCGTGAGTAGGTCGGAGGGCTTTTATATCTATCTGCTCCTTGGAAGATGTCACTTCCAGTATTCTGGCCGTAATATCTTCCGCTGTGGTGAGTTCATCCATCCCTGTAATGTGTAGGGCCTGGGTTTCTTTTTGCAGGATTACACTCCACTTATTTTTCTTGCTCGATATCTCATCTTTTAGGGCCTGCCCTTTGCCTTTACCTGCCAGGGTCAGGAGCATATTCCCCGATTTGGTTTTCCTCACCGACCTTATCTTCGCACCTGAGCTCTCGACATCCACACTCTCCTTTACGGTTTTGAGCATGTCGGCGTACGATGTTTCACCGTCGTTTTTTATGAGGATAGTCTCGGGTCGCCTGCGTTGTCTATTGGGAGGTTTTTGTTTCTCGGCTCCGTATAGCGTAATCTTGATGCCCGTATTCCTGAATATATATTCCAGTATTTCTCTAAGGGGTCCAAGACCTCCAGGTATTGTTGTCGTTATAGCCAACTTCTCCCTGCTGTTCTTTATTGTGGTGTCTTTAACTTGCTTGAGGGCGTTGTATATGTCCGGTATACTTGTTCCGTCCCTGTCGGAGTGAGCCACTGCCCTATGAAAGTATCTCTCAGTGGCTTCCTTTTTGTCTTCTCGGCCCCCAAAACGGGTGGAGTTTACTAGGTATTCAGTTTCACCCGGTTCCATAGCTAGTCGGAGTAGCGTATCAATTTCAGGTCTCCAATATTTGTAGTGACCGTTTACCCCTTGGTTATCCTCCACCTTTTTGGGGGTGATGATGCCCAGGTCCTGATCTACGCTGAGCGGTGAGCCCTGTGATAGGCTTACTGTGTCGAAGTAGCTTTCGGGCCATTCTACATTCAGCATCGTCATCAGAACTGCAACTGATTTTTCTTCATCTTCGGCATTCAGATTGGCACTGATTTCTTCCAGCTCCCTGGCCTCCTGGTTGTACGTGGCGCCATCTGTTTGTGTCGAGGTGCTAGTTTTCAGCGGGTCCTCCGTTTGGCAGCCCACTTCTTTAGTAGAGAGGGGAGGTTTTACCTGACTGCCCTTCAGTTCGGTTTTTCTCTTTTCTTTTTCATCTCTGGCAGCGGGCTTTATTATGTTTTCCATTTCGCGAGATAGTCGTTTGACGTCCTGATGGACATTTTTATGTTCTTTGCAGAATGTGCAGAGTTTATCTATTCTGTCCGCTAAGCCTTGAGGAAGTCTGTCCCCTCCATGTTGTGTATCGGGGCTATTCTTCAGGCGTCTTTTCTTAGTCGACCTTTGTGTCCGCTATAAGTCAGGCATTTCCTCTTCCCCGGAGCTGATTAACGTACAGTCTAGCTTCGGGCCTGCTTCCACTTTTGCGGGATTCTCCCTCGGCGGGGTTCTTGCTATCGACGACCTCCGTCCGAATAGGGCGTCTTCATCATTTTTGGACATTAACCGCCTTAGGTCTTCTTCGCTAACACCCATCGAATATTTGCCCCCCCAGAATCCGAGGGGCAGTCCACTTGCGTGGAGGAGGATTCTCCGTCTTCGACGGTACCTCCCTGGGGTAATCCGTGTTTGATATTCGACATTTCCATAAGGTCCAACTTTTTTAAGAGGTTGTTTCCCTCCGTGCATTGCGCCGCTCTCGTCTGCTCTTGGACCCTGCCATCCACCGGGATTCGCCCGATCTCTGGCAGGGTTGCTCCAATTAACAGGGTTCACCACGGGTAGGTGAGAGTCGACGGCTTGAGGTAGAGAGGCTAATGGTCGCTAACTGGAAGCAGCGTCCTATATTGCGCATCTACCTCTTTGAAGCCCTACCTAACTTAACCTTTTTTTTTTTTTTTTTTTTTTTTTTTTTTTTTTACGCACGAACTCCGGCCTTCGGGTCTTATACGGCCGGAAGTGTGGGACTACCCCGTACATTCAAATACGGGGCTACCCACTAAAACCTCACCCCTTTGGGTCGGGACTACCGTTAGGTATTACTTCGACCCTGCCCTCTACCGCTTGAGCGTCTCTCTCTCGTAGCTTTCTTTTGCGTGTATTATGTAACGCATATAACCTGCTATTATATCCCAATTCTTCTCGTTCTCCAACATCAAGTTGATAGTGTTCTGAGCCTTCAGTTGTTCTCCTACTTTCACTTCGGTCTCATGTCTTATTCTCTCCCAGGCCGGGCACCTAAGCATGGTGTGCTATACAGGCACGCCTCAAAGCAACCCCGTCCACTGAGGATCTGCGTTATCTCGTAGGTGATTTGTCCGTGTTTTCTGTTGAACCAGGGTTCTATATCTGGAATCAGTGTTTTGGTCCATGTGCTTCCACCGTATTCGTCCCACCTAGCTTGCCACCGTTGTAGTGTCTCTTGCTTTATTTCCTTCCTAGATTTTGGGTTTATCTCCATCCTTTTTGCACGTTCGCCCACCAGTAGATCGATTGGAGGAGTCCTTGCGAGTACCCTCGCGCTCTCCAAGCTTATGTTTCTGTATGCACCCGTTATCCTGATAGCCATTGTTCTCTGTATCTGCTCTAGCATTCTGAGATACTTTCTGATGTTAGTTGCTTCCTTCCACACTGGGGCAGCATACAGGATGATCGAATTGACTACCTCGTTCATTATTCTTCTTTTGTTTTCTCCACCACCCCCAATTCTTGGGAGTATCTTGCTCAATGCTGTTACTGTATTTTTGGCTTTCTCGGTGGTTTTCTGGATATGTGGTCCAAACGAAATTCTATTATCGAAGACGACTCCCAGGTATTTTATTCTTTTTTGTGGGATGATTTCAATTCCCCGAAGGCGGAAGGATATGGGTCCGCATTTCTTTCTGCCGATCAGCATGATCGCTTCTGATTTTTCGGGTGCTAAGGTAAGTTCATTCTCTGTGATCCATTGCTGTATGACATTAAGCGTTCCATTGGCTTTACGCACAACGGCTTCCTCTTTCTCGCCGGTCACTATGATTGCTAAATCATCTGCATACGCTACGGAATATGTGCCCTTAGGTAGCTTCAGCCTTAAGACGCCGTCGTATATGATGTTCCAAAGTATCGGTCCCAGGATAACCTAACTTAACCTAACTTAACCTAACTTAACCTAACTTAACCTAACTTAACCTAACTTAACCTAACTTAACCTAACTTAACCTAACTTAACCTTTTTTTTTTTTTTTTTTTTTTTTTTTTTTTGTAGAGGTGAGGAAATGCCTTACGCACCCCGGCCTATGGTGTTGGGCGGCCGGGAGTGTGGGACTACCCTTCGCACTCTAGTGCTGGCTACCCACTAAAACCTCACCCCTTTCTATTCCCCGTCCGGCAACGGGACCGCCTCTCAGCATTACTTCCTTGCCGGTGGTCACACCTCCTCCCCTAACATTCAAATTGATTCTACATTAATTACTTGCTTGCTTTCTTAGGTTCTGCCTTACTCGCTCTTCAAGTTCCTTCGTTCGTCCGATCTCGCGTATCATCCTGGCTCCGTTCTCCCAGTTGCTTTCGTCTTGCAGCATGACGCTTATTATGTTGTCTGGTGTTGTTGAGCAGCCCAGGTTCTTTGCAGCAGTCTGTCTGATGTCTTCCCACCTTTGGCAATCAAAGAAGGTGTGCTCCACGGAGTCCACCTCTGTGCAATATTCGCAGGTCTGGTTGTCTTCCAGTTTGAGTTTGTATAAGTAGTTCTTGTAGCACCCGTGACCAGTCAGGAACTGTGTTAAGTAGTAATCAGTTGCGCCTTTATTTCGCACCCACTCTGCTAGGTCCTTGATGAGTCGCTTGGTCCATTTGCTTTTGCCAGTATCGGTGTTCCATCTGTGTTTCCACTTTATCAAAGTGCTTTCTTTCAGCTCTTTTTCCCCTTCGCCTCCTGTATACTTGGTACATCTTTGGGCAATTAGAAGATCTATTGGGGGTATACCCGCGATTACTTGTAGAGCCTCATCAGAGACGGTGCGGTATGCACAGCAGACCTTAATTAGAGCTCTTCTCTGTGTAGCTGATAGCATGTTTATGTATTTCTTGAACTTGGTGGCTTCTCTCCAGATTGGTGTTGCGTAGAGTAGTATGTTCTCGGCTACGGTGTATAGGACTCTTCTTTTACCAGTTGAGGCCCCTCCTATGTTGGGCATGAGTCTTCCCAATGCGGTAATTGTGCTCAGCGCCTTGCTGCATGCGTTTTTGATGTGTTCAATTAGTGAGAAATTATGTCCTATGTATACCCCAAGGTATTTTATAGCTGTGCTGTTGTTGATTTCGAGTGCTCCGTGTACCACTTTTATGTGTTTGAGTGTGCGTCTTCCTGAGAGGATAACCACCTCGGTTTTATGCTCTGCGAGTTCAAGCCCTTTCCTCTCTAGAAGGTTTCTGACCTGCTCCATTGCCATTTCTAGTTTGGGTGTGATATTTTCCTTGCTTTTATCTCTTACTACGATGGCCAGGTCGTCGGCATATGCTATCAGATTAGTGCCATCTGGGACGGGTAGCCTCAGCACGTCGTCGTAGAACAAATTCCAGAGAGTGGGTCCGAGAACTGAGCCCTGCGGTACCCCACAGCTGATCATAACCTTTCCTCTTTCTCCAACGTATAACATTCTAGAGCTAAAGTACCCCTTTATGACGTTGATCAGGTATTTGCTGAAGTTTTTTGCTTTTAGGCTGTCGATTATTTTGTCCCACGGCGCAGTATTGAAGGCGTTTTTGATGTCAAGAGTTGCCATTACACAGAACCTTCGGTTCTTGGAAGCACCTGCATTCGCCGCTCCGACGTAATTTTTTAGTTGCTCCAGGGCACTGATCGTCGATTTCCCCTTGCGGAACCCATGCTGGGAGTAGTGCAGGGCCTCTTTTTCCTCGATCTCACTTACTACTCTGTTATGTATTATTTGCTCAAACAGTTTCCCCAGGATATTAAGAATGCACAGGGGCCGATATGTGGTAGGATCGTCGTTGTGTTTCTTTGGTTTTTCCAGCAACACCAGTCTTGATTCCTTCCATTCTTTTGGGAAAGATCCTTCACGTAGCAGGTCATTCACCATGTCTTTGTATTCTGTTATGCTTTCAAGTACGAGTGTCTTTACCACTTCCGGGGTAATGCGGTCCGGACCCGCCGCTTTTCCTTTTTTTATTTTTGTGAGTGCTATCCGTATCTCATTTTCAGTAATTTCTGGGATTTCCTGCGGGTTTACCTCCGTTTGTTCCCACGTGATTTCCTTCCTTGTCGGAAACAGTTTGGATGCTTCGGCTAGCTGTTGGTCCTCTGTGAGATCATTTATTTTCCGTTTGCCTATTCGTTTAGTAACGATTTGGTAGCCTTTACCCCAGACGTTTTCTTTAACTTCTTCGCAGATTTTGCGCCAGGCACCTTCTTTTGCCTTAATAATCTCTTTCCTTAGAGTTTTCTTTTCTTTTTTATAGGTTTTCTGTAGTTCTTCTTTTTCTTTAGCGGGGACTTTTCCGTCTTTGTTGTTTCATGTCATTCGTCTCCTTGCCGCTTTGCACCTTTCTCTCTGCTTTGCGACGTCTGCGTTCCACCAGTAGACGGCGGCGTGCTTTAGTTGGTTGGGGAATACTTTTGCTGTGGATTCCAGTGTTTTCTGCATGATTGTGGAATATTCGCTGGCTGAGACGCTTCCAGTTTTTGTTATGTGCTCGTTGAGTAGGTGTGTGAACATTTTGGCGAGATTTTTCACGTTGTTTTCATTTCTAGACCACTGTGCGTAATTTACTTTGTTTCTTTGTCCTGCTAGGTTGTTTTCTACGTTCAGGTTGAGGGTTATGTAGAGATGGTCGCTAAGTGTTTCCAGTTGTGTTTGGACTGTCCAGTTACATATTTTTGCCGCTACTGAGCTTGTTGCAAGTGTGAGGTCCAGAATGGATTTGCTGTCTCCCCTTCTCCACGTGGGTTCGTTTCCTTGGTTAATTATTTCCAGTCCTTGGGCCATTATAAATTCGGACATTATTGCGCCTCTGGAGTTTTCCGTTGGATCTCCCCAGAGAGGTGAGCGAGCGTTGAAGTCGCCACAGATTAATATTCCCTTAGTGTGTTGCTTTATGCTATTTTCGAGCGTCGTAAGGTAGCCGCTATAGTCTTGATCTTCTACGTTTGGAGACTCGTAGCATCCGTATATCACTAGCGTTGTTGTTTCTATCCAGACGAAACCTCCTCCTTGACCTGAGTTGATGGTCTGTATTTTGCTCGTGGTTCTTATGGCAACATCAGTTTTATGATCTGTGTACCACTCTTTGTTGTTCACAGCTAGTTTATTGGGTTCGGCAATTATTATGATGTCTATTCCCAGCTCATTTACTGTTTGATATGTAAGCTGTTGGGCCTCCTTGCATCTATTTAGGTTGCATTGTAGGATGCTAATCATTATTTGTGGAGAGTGTGGGTGTTTCAATCTGTGTAAACTTGGCGCCGTCCTCGATATTATTCTCCGTGTTCCTGTTTGTGATTTTCCTTGCGGTGGATAGCGCGCGGCGGAATGCCCGGCAGTTCCCTCTTCCCGCGCTGTGACCCGTCTTATCGCACAGTGGGCAGGATTCTTCGTCTTGGCATTCTTTACTGTTGTGTCCCGTCTTGCCACAGGTGAAGCAGAGATTGCTCCTGTCCGGTCCGTCACACTCTGAGGCGACATGGTCGTAAGCCCAGCATCTGTGACATTTGCTTATTCTGAGTTTCCTCTCAATTATGCATTGAGTCAGTCCTACCCTGATCTGTTTATGGCTTATCAGGTTTTCCGCGCTTTCTTTGTCTAGGATGACGGTTGCAGCCCGCATGTCATTCCTGTATGGTCTGAGTGCGCTGATGGTGCATCCTTTTCCCTCGAGGCTACCAAGTATCCTTTCTATTGCTTCAACTACATCTTTTTTGCTAGAGGTTGCGTCCATACCTTTAACATGCAAAACTTCTTGTTTGTCCTTTTCAGGGCCCAGCGTTCTGACCTCGGTGTCTTCCTGGTCTGATTTAATTGCCTTCTGCAGTTCTTTCATTGCGTCGTCGTCTTTATCCATCGTGATCATTAGTCTGCCATCTCTAGTGCTACGTATAGATTTAATAGCTTTGCTGGCATTTAACGATTGGATCCTGTTCTTGACACTTTTAAGCGTCTCAATGAATTCCTTTCTTTCTTCCTTTACTATTATCGCGTAGGTTTTGCGTTCCCTTCTTTTATCGGGTTGTTGCTTTGTGGGTTGTCCCTTGTTAACCTGACTTAACATCTTTTGTGTGGTGTAGATCCTGACATTGTTGTTCGTGTCTTTAAAGATGCATTCAACCATCTTCCTCATTACCTCAAGTGGCATGAACATTACATGATGTAGGGCTATCCATTCGTTCTCTCGCGTCTCTTCTTTTAGCCTATGTAGTTTGTTCCACATATCTTCTTCCGTCGCGTCAAGGTTGATTCTGAATATCTTTTGGACATTTGTTTCCGTTGGATCCTTGGACCGGATTTTTGTCGTTTGCTCTATGACGTCGAATTCTTCCGTGATGGCGGCTACTTCTGGGAATCTAGCCTTGTATAATTTCTGTATGCTCATTTGCATGGTTTTGTCAGTAGGCTCTACCATGACTACTTTGACCACTGTGTCTTTTGTATCAATTGGGTTTCCAACTTTGATATCAGAACTTTTATAGATATCGTTGCTCCATTCCTTAGCTGCAGCAGTTTTCCATTCATCGAAGGATACGACACCATTAAGGGTCTCCAGCTGACTCCTTGAGAGTGCTCCTCTGCCGTGCCATGGTTCAGTTTCAGTCGACTTGTCCACCATAATGGGGCGTTCTTTAGTCATCTTTTGAGGCGAGGTTTGTACCTCAATATCATATGTCGGTAATTCGACCTTCTTCCATTTGTTATTCTCCATCCATGCTTCTACGGACTGTCTGTTGAAGATTTCAGTATTCCTCTTTAGCCTTAATGCTATCTCCTTAATCTCCCTTTTGGTATTAGAGTTTTCATTTATTCTTCTTTCTAGGTCTTCCATGTTCTTCTTAAGCTGTTTTATACCTTCTATGACGAGAAACGCAGTTGGGTCCTCCACTTGCTTAACTATCTCTGGGTCTGATGTCCCGTTGACTTTTCGTTTTTTCGTTGCGTTCAGTGACGTACTTCTACCCAGCATATATGGTATGTTCGGGCTGGTGATATCAACTGTCAGCACATTCTTGACCTGTTCCTGTTGTCCTTTATTTGTGTTTGTTTTATTTTTGTCCATAGTTGTTCCCACGATAAGGGTCGTATTGGAAGTCACTCCCCGGTAGTGCGCCCTTGCCGGGGAGAAGCCTACTTACTCCAGGGGGCGGCCGGTACCTGAAGACTTTCGTTTGGGACCATCCTCCTTCTGGCCATGCATCCTCCAGGCACGGGTCTGTATCCACCACCATAGGATTAGGAACTTTTTAAGGAGGTTGTTTCCCTCCGTGCAATCATGTTGGTCCGTGGGAGCTATTTTATTTCACCCCTACCCGCCAGCCGAAGCCGGTGAGGGCATTCCCCTATCCGCCACCTGGGGACGCGCTCAGTTGCGGTTACATGTGTCCGCGCTGACTTAACCTAACTTAACCTAACTTAACCTAACTTAACCTTTTTTTTTTTTTTTTTTTTCTAGAGGTGTAAAATGCACTACGCAGACCGGCCTCTGATGTTGTGTGGCCGGTACTGTCGGGCTGCACTTCGCCTGTTCTAAGGCTGGCGACCGACTAAACATCACCCCTTGGCCCGGCAGATGGGCGCCGGGCCGTTCTCTCCCCAGCAAGAGCGGGACCACCTTCCGGCATTGCTTCGCTCTTGTTGGTCGCACCTAACTTAACCTAACTTAACCTAACTTAACCTAACTTAACCTTTTTTTTTTTTTTTTTTTAAGAGGGGAAATCCGTCATGGACACCCGGCACTGATGTCAATGTGCCGGGTAGTGTCAGACTCTTACTGACTAAAACCCCTCTGCAATCTATCCCCAGCGATGACGGCACCGCCTCACAGCATTACTTCATCACCGCTGGTCACACCTCCGTCCCCATCAGATTGTCTCTAGTTTGGTTTTTTTTTCCTTACATATTGATCACTTCCCTCTCATATTTCGCTTTTTCCTTCATTATGTTCCGTATACATTCTGTGATAGTTATCCATTTCTGTTCAGATTCAAGTAATAGTTCTCCGATGTTATGCTTGCTGATGTCCACCTGGCATTTTCGGTTGGCTTCAGTCCGTACGTTTATAAACTTTCTGCATTTGAAAAGTGTGTGTTCCGCAGAGTCTTCTTCGTTGCAGAAAAAACAGGTGTCTTCGGTTGCTTTCCCGATTCTTTTGAGGTATGCGCCAAAGACTCCATGTCCCGTGAAGGCTTGTGTCAGATAGTGATCACTGTTGGTCCACTTTTTGGAAACCCACATGCGCACGTCCTTAATGAAAACTTTAGCCCATCCTTCATAGGACTCCCATATTTCCTGCCATCGGTCATATGCTTCTGTTTTTGCAATTGCCTTGTAGTTAGGTCCGTTCCTAAACATGGCTGTTCTTTCCTCTACTTGAATCTTTATTGGTGGTAATTTTGCTAACGCCAGGATCGCTGTCGTGGGGACTGTACGGTAGGCCGAAGTAATACGAATTGCCATTTTCCTGTTCATTGTTTCCAGCATCTTTTCGTACCTTTGGAATCTGAGCACATTTCCCCAGATAGGAGCTCCATATAAAATTATATTTTGCCCAGTGGTGGCAAGCACCTTTCTGCGCTTTGCGGAGGGTCCTCCAATATTTGGCATTATTCTGGATATAGCGTTTATGGTGCCATTAGCTTTGACAATTGTTTTCTGAATATGCTTGATCATTTTCGCGTCTTTATCGATGTAGACGCCCATATATTTAATTTCTGGGGAGCTTTCAATGCAGTCATCTCCTACCTTTATTCTGAGTTCGGTGAGGGTTCTTCTTCCTTCAAGGATTAGAAGCTCTGTTTTATGGGTTGCTATTTTCAGTCCCAGTCCTTCAATCGTAGACATAACTTTTTGGGCTGCGTATTCAGCGTTGGCTATCAGTGTTTCTTTGTTTTTTCCTGTAACAACTATGGCCATGTCATCTGCATATGCGACTTTTTTCGCCGCCGATCCGGCGTTTGTTCTAAGGGCTTTATCGTAAAATACGTTCCACAAAGTGGGGCCTAGGACCGAACCTTGTGGTACCCCACATGTGATCTTTGTGGTTTGCCCGTCCTCAGTTTGTATGTATCTGTCAGAGAAATATGACTGAATAATATTGATTAGGTACGGGCTGATGTTCGCCTTTTTTAGTGACTCCACAATTTCTGGCCATGGCGCTGAGTTAAAAGCGTTTTCGACATCTAGCGTAATCAGCGCCGCGAAACCACGGTGTTTATAGCTTTTTTGTTTGATTTGGTCTGAAATTTCCATTACTTTCTTTAAGGCGTGTAGTGTGGATCGGCCAGCCCTAAATCCAAACTGGTTGTCGCTAATCGTACTCTTTTCTTCGAGCTCGCGTTCCAGGCGGTTCTTTATCAACCGTTCTAGAATTTTTCCGTTGATGTCCAATAGACAAATAGGTCTGTATGCTGTTTCTTGGTTTGGTTCTTTTTTTGGCTTTTCTATCAGCACTAGCTTGGCAGTTTTCCAGATTCTTGGGAAGTAGCCTTTCTTTAGACACGAGTTCATTAGTGATGTAATGAATTCTATATTTTTAAGCAGTACAATCTTTATGACTTCTGGCGGGATCATGTCCGGTCCAGGCGCTTTTTTGTTTTTAGTTCGGGTTATCGCATCGGTAACTTCTGCTTCCGTAAAGTAGTCTATTTTGTTCGTGTCCACATTTATTTTATTCCATCTGTTGGAGGGATGTTTTGGAAATAGCTTATCGACTTGGTTTTTTATTTCTTTATCCTGAAGAGTTATCGATGGTCTCAGTTTGATTTTCCCCATGACTATTTGGTATCCTTTACCCCAGACGTCATTCTCCAGTTCACTACATAACTTGTTCCAAGCCTCTTCTTTCTGTTTCTTTACTAAAGTCCCCAGTTGTCGTTTGATCTCTTTGTATTTAATTTTCGCATCCATCTTTAGGTTTTCGTTATCGGTTTTATTACATCGAACCATTTCCCTTCTCGCTTCTATGCAGCCTTTCCTTTTTTGGGTAATTTCAGGCGTCCACCAATATACTGGGGAGTGTCCGTGATTCGGTTGCCTCCTTTTCGGGAGGTGATTGTTACATAACTTTGTAATTATCGCCGTCATTTTTTGTGGTCCATACTGTTCGTCACCCTTTAGCGTTTTAAATAAGTTCTTGCCTTGATCTTCTAGTTTTTTGAGAGTCTCTGGCGTGGTTTTCCAGCCTTTTCTTATAAGTTTTGGGGGCAGATTCTTTCCTGCCCCGCAACTGGCCAGGGTTTGTACGTCGTAGAGAATTGTGCGGTGACTACTCATGTTCTCCATGTCTTCGCAAACATGCCATCCTGTTATTTTATTACTCAGTGTTGCTGTTGACATGGTCACGTCGATGATGGAGCTCCCATTGGCATTGCTGAATGTAGGTTTATTCCCTTCATTCCAGATTATCAAGTTGTTTGAGTGTACCCATTCTTCCAGGATTTTACCTTTCTTATTTGAGACTGTCGATCCAAAAATGCTCGATTTAGCGTTCAGATCGCCTCCCAGGATTATGTCCTTTTTTTTTGCACTCATATGGGATTGTAGTTGTGACAGGTATTGTTCAAAGTCCTGGTCCGGTCGGTTCGGGGAAAAATAGCATGAGTAGACGCTTATTTGCTCTAGGTCGATGCATATGAAACCTGTACCCTTTGAGCATTTGAGAATAGGCAAGTTTTTCCTGACTCTTATAAAGCAGTCCTGATTTATGTCGCAGAATTCTTTTGCTGTTCTCTTTTTATTGGGCTCCTGTCCAATTATTATGTCAATTTTTTCCTCCCTTATTGTTTGTTCCAGTAAGTCATGCGCAGTTTTACATCGGTCTAGGTTCAGTTGGAGAAACTTTAATGCAGCCATGATTACTTTTAGTTAAGAGCATTAACAGCTCTTTCCTCATCTTCACTGCACATTCTTTCGATGTGTCCTTGTTTTCCGCATCTTCTGCATATTGTATTCTCTTTTCGGGCTGTTGACAAGGCTCTCTTGAATATTTTACATTTGCCCGAGCCGGCCTTATGTCCGGTTATGTTACAAAGCGGGCACTCTTCTTCGTTGGTACAGTCTTTTGACTTATGCCCATCCTTGCCACACTTATAGCACCATTTGGAGCGGTCGGGGCCATCGCAAACTGCTGTCGTGTGGTCAAAGGACCAACATTTGTTACACCTTTTTATTGTTAATCTCTTTTCAGCTTTGCAGTTGACTATACCTACTCTGAGGTATCCGTCTTCCATGATTTTGCATGCAGTCTCCCCGTCAAGAGTTACTGTGACTGCCTGAGTTCCATTTCCACTTGGTCTGAGTTCGCTAATCTTAAAGTTTCTTACATTTAGGTGTTCAAGTGCAGTAATCACCTCCTCCTTCTGGGTAACTGCATCTAGCCCCCTGATATGTAGGGCGTGTGCATTAGGGATCGTTCCACTTTCCCTAATAATGATTTTCTCATTCGTCCCTCCTATAACCTGTTGGAGTTCCTTTAGTGCTTTATCGTCTTTCTCAGTTGTGATTAAGAGCTTACCATCCCTGGTGCTTCTTATACCTTTGATGGCCTTATTTACGGGGTTTCCTTTGATGCATTCTCTAATTTTGCCAAGTGTTGTTTTATAATCCTCATCTTTCTGTTCGATGATCAATGCATATGAGTTTCTCTCCTTGTTTTTTGGGTCTTTTAGGGCATCCGCGAAGGATTGTTTTTCGGTATAAATGCACACATTTGTGTCGCCACCATGGAAGATACATTCGGTCATTTTTTGTAATTGCTCGGTGCTTATAAAGCTCGGCGGGTGAATTGCAATCCACCCATCCTCCTCAGTTTCTTTCCTGATTTCTTTCATTTTATTCCAGACGTCATTTATGGTACCCTCCAGCACTACTTTAATAATTTTTTTACTTATTTTCTCTTCTATACCTTTATGCCGAACTTTTGTTATTTGTTCCAGAATGTTTATCTCCTCCTGGTTATGCACGAGCTCAGGAAATCTTCTTTTAAACTTATTTTGGATACCAATTTCCATATTTAGGTCCGGCTGCTCGACAAAAACAATCTTCACGACTTCATCTTTCGTTTCCAGCGGACAGCCCGTCTTTACCTCCGTATTTATAAACAGATCCGCATCCCAAGTTTGTGATGCAGCTTCTTTCCATTCGCTGAGGGTACTTACTTTAGAAATGTCTGTTATAAGCTTGTTTGGCATATTCCATGCCATGGTTTGTGTACTGATCTCTTTAGTGTCCTTTTCGGTTTGTGTACCGAAGTCCCTGCAATTTTTTTGGGTTTGGGTTCCCTCACTTGGAACTTTGTTTAGTTGGCTAGGTATACCGCGTTGGGCAAGTTTCCTTTCCTCCTTATTAACTTTTTTGACCATTTCCGTAAGGCACCGCGCGGTTTTCTTGACTTCTTGGTGCACATTGTTATGCTCGCTGCAGAATGTCGCCAGTTTCCCTATTTTTTCTTCCATAACCCGGATGGATTCTCTAAGGATTGAGTCACGCTCCTTTTCTATTTTCGGACTGCCTTTTAATTTCCTTTTTTTGTTTCTATTCTCCTCTTTTCTCTCATTTTCCTCGTCGCTATCAGAGATGAGGGAAACTTCGTGGTGGTCCCCAATTTTTGGCTTTCCTTCCTTGCCTCCTGGTGGTGGGGTCCTCGTGAGAGATTCCCTTCTCTTGAAAGGGTCATCCCAGATAGTAAACGATTTTCGTCCGAACGCCTCCAACTCCTCGGTTTCTATTTGTTTCGAATATTTGCCCCCCCCCAGAATCCAAGGGGCAGTCCACCTTTTGGGTGGAGGAGGATTCCCCGGCGTAGCCGGAACCTCCCTGGGGTAATACTTTTTGTGTATTCGACATCACCATAGTTAATTAGTACTTATTTTGGTAAGGAGGCTTTTTCCCTCCGTGCAATCATGTTGGTCCGCGGGAGCTATTTTATTTCGCTCCTACCCGCCAGCCGAAGCTGGTGAGGGCATTCCCCTATCCGCCACCTGGGGACGCGCCCGGTAGGGGTTACATGTGTCCCCCCCGGGAACCTAACTTAACCTAACTTAACCTAACTTAACCTAACTTAACCTTTTTTTTTTTTTTTTTTTTTTTTTTTGGAGGTTTTAGGGAAATCTTTTAAAGACACGATGAGCTCGTATATATTACGATTCTGCGCCCAAAGTAGTGTGAGATTCTCTCAGGTTTTGAGCATACTCACTAAAACCCTTATTCCTCTCTCTCCAGCTGTTGGCCGGTACCACCTCTCGGTATATCTTCAGCCAACAGCCTGCCCCTTCCTTCCTGACGGGCAACACCTTTCACCACGCGTCCATATCGCTCGTCTACCTGCGTCTATTTCGCACTAAAAACTAAAACCGTCTCTTCCGGCACTTCACACAATTGCGCCCAAGCCCCGAGGCACGGCTTGGTCACGCTCTTGCCACTCCTACACCACCGAAGCCACGCTCATCGTGCTCTTGTTCAAGCCTCTCTTTAGGCTTCTGCGCCACATCTGTCTGAACGTAATCACCAACAACACCGCCACCATCGCGCAGGTGGCATAGATACAGATTGTTTCAACCCCGGGGGGTTGATACCTCTCCTCTACGACCTTGATGTTTGTGTTCACAATTCCGGTCTCCGCCACGTCCGCCTGCTTGCTGTTGCTCTTTCCCATTTCACTGAAATCTTGCTCGCACTACTCACGGTGAAGACAAATTCTGACTGTGCTGGTCACCGCTCCTCCGTGGGGCACTTGCACACCAACGTCGGTCAGCATTTCACAATTTTGCAATTTTGCAAATCCGTGCGCCGACCGCCCGCTGCCGTCTTAGCTCCCATCGGTCTGCCGTCCCGGTCAGCGACTTCCTTCTCTCCCCATTAGTTTAAATGGTTCGAGAGAGAGTCGCCCCCGGCTGCTTGTCTAGGGGACAAACCAACAGCATCGGCCGATGTCTCATCTCCTTCCGCCGCTTACACGGTTAAATTAAATTAAGCTACCTCTCGGGTAGCCTAACAATTAACCGTCGGGCGCTTGTCTTATTAACATGATCCGACGTGTAGCCGGTCGTGTTTCACGCTTCGAGTTTATCAGTCGACGGCACGCGTCTCCTGACCTACTCCCGCGTCCCGCCGAGTCAGCATTCCACCGCACTCGCTCGCTCGACACATAAACCCAGTCTTGGCCTTCTACCTCCAGCTTGTGCCCTCCTCCCACAACCTAACCTAACCGAACCAAACTTAACCTAACCTAACCTAACCTAACCTAACCTTTTTTTTTTTTTTGAGAGGGGAAATCCATCACGGACACCCGGCACTAGACTCCTACTGACTAAAACCACCTCTGTTCCTCTCCCCAATACGACGACGGCACCGCCTCACGGCAGTAGTGGATATTTACCGGTTCTGGATCATCCACAATCCACAATTTGGAAGCCCCGCCTCCCATGTAAAGTCCCCATAAGGAGTGTGACGCCCACCCCCACCTAAATCCCTCCCACCTGAGCTCTGATTGGTCGATTCTCCCCTCCTTCCTGACGTCTGATTGTTCCTGCCCCACCTTAGCTCCTCCTTCTTGAGCTCCTATTGGTCCTCCAGTTGCCCCACTCTAATTTTATTGGACGGCGGCCATTTTCCTAATTATTGCCCCACCCCAAGTACGCTGATTGGTTACCTGCTTAAGTAAGTGCTGCCATCTGCGAATCGGTAGCTTAAGTTACTGATTCTAGTGGCGCCATCTGAAGTTTGCGGCAAAGCGCCAAAGCTTAAAAAAAACACTCGCCACCGTGAATCGAAGCCACAGTCTTTGTTTTGCGTTTTTTAATTCCAACGACTTAGCGGTTGTGACCACCAAGCAGTTATCATTTCTTTAGTTAGAAATGTAATATATATCATATTTTACCTGAGACATTGGTATGTGGGGTGATTAAACTCATCAAGGATGTGTGTAATTTACTTTTATTAAATATTTACGCAATAATTATCTTAAAATTTGGTAAAAACCCAAAAATTATTATACGTAGAGCCAGATTATCATATTGGTTGTATATTAGAACTTTGGTGATTGAAATTACGTTAATATGCAGAGGAAGCAAATTTATTTTCATTTTTGAATTATTTAAACTTATACAATAAAATGCATCCATTTCAAAATAATGTAAACGTAGGTAGTGTATAAAAAATAACTTGCAATGTTTTGAAGTGCTGAGGTATTTAATATCTTAATCAGCATAAAATATTTCATTGAACTTGTAATGTGTAAACTGCGTATATCTCAGAATGATGTAAGAAAATCAATATTTTTTTTAATAATTTGTAATGTTAAATACATATTATAATTAATTGGGACATAATATAAAATATTAAAAATACTTCATTCCAATAATTGGGAATTATTTAACAAGTGTATGCAATGGAATTTTTATTATTTACTAAATTTTTATTTTTATGTGACATGTGTATGAGTGAAATGGAATTGTGTTTAAATTGCAATCTTGCAAAAAATCAGTATAAATATTGAACATTTACTATGCAGAAAATAGTTCCAATTTGTATCGTGCAACGGCAGCCAAGAAGCAACAGGCAGCAAAATGTTCAAGAAGAATTCAAAAGTGTCGAAAAAGATGTCCAACTTCAATCCATACTACAAACCGAGACCCTCTACCTCCAATGCAGAAGAACGGAAGCTCAAGATTTGCGAACCATCCTCATTCCTCCAGGACGATTGGCAGTTAACACCATCCCAGCTGCAAAAAATTGATGCCGATGTAGAAAAAGCGTTCCCATCACCACAGCTCAACAAACCCAAGTCCGGTGATTATGGGATCAAATACGAAACTAGGAGGCTGTTATTTGAGGAAGTCTACCCACTTAACATCTGCGGATCGAAGGTGATTAGATTTGGAGTGGATCCCTTCAACAGCTTCCAGCCAGTTGTTTTGATATCGAAAACTGGGTACGAAAATGATGTTCGGTTCAATCGAAGCACCTTTAACGAATTATTATTCTTCGTGCCGAACATGATAAATACCATGAACAGTAAGGGGGAAGATGTTATCAACCTCACCGAGTACGTGGTGAACATCCAGAGCAACTGGGCCCAGCTTAAGAGGATTGACGTGGACGATCAGCTTTCTATCTGGGGGTGCAGTCGCTCCAAAACCTGCAAGACATGGTCCTATTTTATCTGGAGAGGTTCAACATTGTGGGAGTCCGAAATTGGCAGCCCTTCGAAGATTTCCTCCACCAAGTATACAGCAGGGTCCTGAATGATAATCGGTTTGAGGTCCAGAATTCTGATATTTTAGCACAAATCAATGATGATAAAAATGAGGATATTCGACCATTTTTGTGCGAGGTGTATATTAAGTTTAATTCATTTTTAAAGAAAAAAATTGAGGATCTCTTAAATTTAAATTTGCACACAAATCGTTTGTATTAAATATGTTTATTTTGTTTTAAGGTTTAATTTTTATGTCTTATTTTTTATATCTTTTATAAATAAATGCATATTTAAATTTTATTTTTTTTTTATTTTTAAATTTATTTATCCTGATTTACAAACTAAAATTAAATTAAACATGGTAAGTAAACATTTTTTATCATAATAAATTATTTAAATTTAATAACATTAAAAGTAAGTTAATAAATCGTGCTTGGTTCCAAGAAAACAAGTTCAACACTACAAAACATTATTTTTGCTAATCCAGCTATTATGGCCCTGCATATCCTCTAATAAATACGTTATTGGATTGGTTATATTCATTTTTTTTACACGAAATATCTCAGTGGTCCAGTTTACCAAATAACTTTTGTCGAAAACCGCTTTTTGCTTGCTAATTCTTACGACATCACCAACATTTAGTTTACCACGTGCGGCTATTTTTATATGAGAATAAACTGTATTTAATAAAATATATTCATTTATCTTTGAAACGTCAGCAGGTTTCATTTTTATTGTTGTGTGTTTAGTATTATTGTAAGATTCGATAATTTTTTCCAGAACATCACACCACTTATACTTTCCAGCTAAACTGAAGTGTTTGTAAATTTTTTCCTTTAATGTGCGAATAACACGTTCAGCAATAGACGCCTTCATGATGCTAAATGTTGAATAATGATTTATTCCGTTGATTTTCATAAGTTTTGAAAAGTTTTTATTGTAAAATTCTTTGCCTTGATCTGTCTGCAAATTTGAAGGTTTTCTCCCCATTTTAAATATTGCTATCATCGCGTTTGTTATGGTGGATCCACTTTTATCTTTTACAGGAACAGCCCATAAGTATTTAGAAAAACAATCAATAACAACCAAAATATACTTGAATCCTTTATTTTCCCGTGCGTAAAGTTGAAATTCAGCTAAATCCGCTTGCCATAAATCATCAATGCCCTTTATAATAGTTTTTCGTCTTTGAAATTTTTTTCTAGCTGGTTTATGAAGTTCATTTACAATATCTTGCTTTACGTCGCTCATTTTTCTTGATATAAATATTGATCACAATCAAATGTACGATTTAATTTCTGCTATACTCTTATCGATTTTTGAATCCATCTCATAGAGAAGTTTATTTGAAACTGAGTCGAGAGTTTTCTCTAAATTTGCTATAAGCTGATTAGTTTTCATCTCAGAACTAGAAATCTTCTTACTCATGGACTTATTAACATCTTTTAACATATTGTTTATATTTTCATTATGCTCATTTTTTAAATTGGTTTTTAAGTTATTTATTTTTTTTATTATTTCTAATTCTAAATCATCAACGAATTTCTTATTTACTGCATCCATTGTATCGATTGGTGTTGATAGTTCTGTTAATCGTCTGTTTTCAAGATTAAAATTCCCATCTCTTGTAAACAAAAAGCCTGGACCTGGAGGACCAGGTTTTATCGAATTGATATTTTTTAAGTGACGTCCAAATTTATCGACGCTCATGATGTCAATCATAAATGATAACTGGATATTTTTGATTTAGCACACCTATTTATGTGAATTATAAAATTAAATTTGCCTCTCTAAGTTCTTCCTCAATTCTAATAATTTCGTTTTCATGAGAATTATTGCCCACCCCTTGTAGTGGTAGCATAAGACAAGTAGAGTGGGAAATGCTTAGTTAGTATTAGTTAATCAAGTTGAACTGTAATTAGTGTTAAGGTAATAATTGTGAAGACAAGTACAATTGTCTTAAGTTGTATGCGTGAAGAATAAAGAAACTAAATCTATCTGGTGTATGGATTTAAGAACCTTTTAATAAAGCATTACATGGCGATCCTGCCACACCATTACCAGTAGTTAAGAGAAAGTAGAAAAAAAAAAAAAAAAGAACTTAAATAAAAATGGGATCAACACAGTCAAAAGAAGAAGTTATAATCGCTCAAACTGCAAGTGGGGATGCCAAAGTCTCCCAACAATTAAACCTAACAGAATGGCTTTTAATTAGTCTTTTGGTGATTGTGGTAATTGTAATTTTTGGAATTATATTTAAAAAGTGTAAAACCTTCCTTAGGAAAATGATAAGGCAAGAAATTAACAAGAGTGAATTGAAAAAATCTCAAACAATAGAAGTTTAAGAGTAAACAACAAGAAAAAGTGCTATTCAGTGGAATATTGTGGAAAAAAAAATCGACGAAAATAAACTAAACTAATTAATAAAAATTAAAAGTATTGTGTAAGTGACTTCAGTTATAATTATAAACAAATATAAAGTGTGTCAACTGTGTAATTGGTAACAATGCAGAATCAGCAAACTCAGCAATGGAACTTGGACATCATTGAAGGCGAGAATGACGAAACTGCAGGTCAAACTTCAAAGTAGGATCAACAGAGTGATTTGGGTAACAATGTTGAAATCGCCAATTTTACAAAATTATCGTTCTAGTTTAATTGTTGTTCTTTAAAAATAATTACAAAGTTGCTTAAGATAAAATTATTGATGATTCTTAATATTAAGATATTAATTGTATTTTTAGAAAAATTATTAGGGATTTTCTAATGGGTTTAAATAAACTATTAAAATTACTTGATGATTTAAATAAAATTAAAACATATTTAGTTAAGATAGGGCCAAGTAGACGTACTAAAGGTGAAATATTAAATCAGAAAATAAACGAAGCTAAATTAATTTATAAGCCTATAACCGAAATTATTAGTCAAATTAATGATCAAATTAATCATTCTGAATTACACGATTCGGATATAGTAAAAGTTACAGAAACACAAAAATCAATAAACAGTGTTTATCAAAAAATTTTAGATTTTGCTTCTCAAAAGGACCTTGATACTACGAAAATGGCTGCTTTTGATTTAAAAACGGCTGTTAGTCTTTTGCCAGCTATGGATGGCACAGAACAAAAAACGCAGCAATTATTAGACGCAGTGGAATTGTATGATTCAATGCTTGATGATGATGATAAACCATTATTAATAAATTTTGTTTTAAAAACGCGCTTATCGCCGAGTGCTAAATTAAGATTATCAACGACTTACCCTTCTTGTCAACTGTTAATTGCGGATATAAAAAGAAATTTATTAACCCAAAAATCGGATACAGCGCTACAAACAAAACTAACTCGCGCAAGACAGGGAGATAAATCTATTGAAGAGTTTGGTAGTGAATTGGAGGAATTATTCGTGGATCTAACTATTGCTCAAGCTAACGGAGATAACAATGCATTTTCAATTTTAAAACCGATAAATGAAAAGAATGCAATAAAACGATTTGCTGATGGTTTAAGGAACCAAAAACTTAGTACAATAATTTCCTCAAGAAATTTTACTTCATTGAAAGATGCGATAAGAACTGCACAAGATGAAACAATATCTCGAAATGAGAATAATCAAGTGATGAGTTTTACAGGACGAAGTTTTGGTCGAGGAAGAGGCTATCAACGAGGTTTTAGAGGAAATAATTACTCAAATAGAAGCAACAGAGGTCAAAATAATTCACATCGGAATTTTAACAGAGGAAGACCGTTTTCGAATTTTAATGGCAGAAATTCTAATAATTACACTCAACGAGGAACTTTTAATAACAACAATAATAGAGGAGGAAGATCAAGAGGACAAAATCAAAACAATAGGGGAAGAAATAATATTTATTTCGCGGGAAATAATTCAAATGAGTCGGAAAACACAGAGGCATCAGATGAATTAAATTATTTTTTTCGAGAGAATGTCAACTAATCATATTTATATGTGTTCGGGAATGAGTGAGGTAACATTTTGTGTGAATGATAAAAATTTAAAATTTTTAGTTGATACGGGTGCATCTGTATGTGCAATCAAGTATGAATGTTTAGGTAGTAATATATTAATTAAGAAAGATATAATTAAAATTAATGGCATTGGAGGAAAGGTAATATCAGAAGGTTATGTTTATTTAAAACTTAATATTGGTAAAATATGTTTTCAAGAGAAATTTTACGTGTTTAAAAATTTACCATGTTCATCTCAAGGAATAATTGGACAAAACTTTTTTATTAAATATAAGGGTATTATAAATTTTGAGAAAAATAATTTATTGCTCTATAATCAGGGGGAAGAAATTAGCCTGTCCCTCAATTCTGGAAATAATAAAATTTTAACAATTCCACCTAGATGTGAAATTATACATTATGTTTCCACCACTATGAAAAATGAATGTGTGGTTGTCCCGAAAGAGTTATGCTTGGGTGTATTTATGGCTGGAAGTGTGGCGAAACCGAATCGTTTGGGCCGTGAAACATTTCCGTCCATATTTGTTTGGAAGACATTTCAAAATACTTACTGATCACAAACCACTTATATATTTATTTAATCATAATAATCCATCCAGTCGGTTAACAAAATTTCGCTTGTGTCTCGAAGAATATGATTTTCATGTTGAGTATGTAAGAGGAACCGATAATGCAGCTGCAGACGCATTATCGAGAGTGATTGTGACATCGAGTGAACTGAAAGATATGAATGAAAATTTAATGGCAGTAATGACAAGGGCTATGAGCAAAGGAAAAACTAAGGATTTAGACGAAAATACTAACGTAACAACAAGAAAGGATAACTCTACAAAAATTTGGCCTGCGCAACCAAATGTAGTGGAAATTCTTAAAAAACCAAAAGAAGGAATAGAATTAATAATAGATTTTAACCAAAATATAGATAAAGTGAGAAATTTAAATCATGTAGCTACAAAATCAAATATAGTAATATTTGTACCGTCACTTCTTACAATTTTTATAAATCCAAAAACTCGATCAACACTGACGCGAGACGTATTGTTGAGAGATTTGGAAATTTTATGTAAAGAAATGAATATAAAAGAACTAGTTATAATAAAGAATGACAAAAATAAGAAGATGATTGATGAATTGGCCAATGGAATAGGAAGAAAATGCAAATGGACCGGTCCCCGTTTATGTATCATAAAAGAAGTAACAAGAGTAATAGACCAAGAAACCAAAAAGGTTATCTTAAATGATTTTCATCTACTACCAACTAGCGGACATGCAGGAATTAAAAGAATGGTAAACAATATTAAAAAATATTATTTTTGGCCAGGTATGACAAAAGACGTAACAAATTATGTTAAAAGATGTGATAGCTGTCAACGGAATAAATACCAAAGGTACATCAAGGAACCGATGTGCATAACATCTACAGCTAGCTCATCCTTCGAAAAAGTGTATTTAGACATCGTTGGACCTATTGAAACAGATGATAACGACTTCTCTTATATATTAACGCTCCAATGTGAACTAACAAAATTTGTAGAAGCTTATCCTCTCAAATCAAAAGACGCAGTAACAGTTGCCAAGGCTTTTGTCGAAAATTTTATATTACGGTACGGAATACCCAAAGAAATCGCAACTGACCGTGGTACAGAATTTATTGCAAAAACAATGCAAGAAGTATGTAAATTATTGCACATTAATCAATTAAAAAGCACGGCTTATCATCATGAAAGCATAGGATCATTAGAAAACTCCCACAAAGTATTAGGAGCATATTTACGGACGTTAGTAAGTACGCAAGGTTCTTCATGGAGCACGTGGATTTCCTATTGGTGTTTTTCATATAACACAACTGTTCATACAGAAACCCAATATACACCATACGAATTAGTTTTCGGAAGAGTATGTACGTTACCAAGTAATTTGACTAATAAGTTCGATCCATTGTATAATTTTAACGACTATCCCTTAGAACTAAAATATAGGTTGCAAAGAGCAAATATAGATGCTCGAAATAACCTTATTAAAAGTAAGACTCATAGGAAAACTAGGTATGATAAAAATGTAAATCCTGTTAATTATAAAGCAAATGACCTAATTTTATTAAAAAATGAATCGGGAAATAAACTAAGTGCGGTATATGAAGGACCGTATAAAGTGATAAAAGAGTGCGAACCAAACGTGATAGTGTTAAAAAATAAAAAGGATTTGATTGTGCATAAAAATAGAACAAAACCATATTTTGTGTGAAAAAAAAAAAAAAAAATAAACTTATGTATCTAATTGTAATCAAAACATGAACTTGTCGGGTATAAAGAATTCGCTTGAGTAGCATTTATAAAAAATGTGATTAGCTCACATTAAGTTGTAATTAATAGTATAGTTATGGTAGGTTAAGAATTAAATGAATAAGTAGTAAAATAAAGGTCATTATTTATAGTCAAAAGAATTTATTTCAAAAAGAAAAAAAAAAATTAAACAAATTCTTTTAAATTTCCCAATGGAGGTGTAGTGGTAGCATAAGACAAGTAGAGTGGGAAATGCTTAGTTAGTATTAGTTAATCAAGTTGAACTGTAATTAGTGTTAAGGTAATAATTGTGAAGACAAGTACAATTGTCTTAAGTTGTATGCGTGAAGAATAAAGAAACTAAATCTATCTGGTGTATGGATTTAAGAACCTTTTAATAAAACATTACACCCTCTTGACGCATGTAATAAACACAATCGATCTACAAGCTCATTAGGGTCGTCCAAGTAAACATATTCCAATGGTTTTTGTGTTAATTTCAAAAAGCCGGTTCCAATTCTATTTCGTGATGCTCTTGTTGTAGGACCGCTGTAACTCTGAAGTCGGTTTGGAAGAGTTGGTTCGACAAATAAAGGTTTTATTATATTTTGATATTTGTAAGACTTTGAACCTTTAATTTGCTGACTTGGATCACCGTTTCTTCTCAGTGCAGAACTCTTTTCCAATATTTCCTTATATGCTTCTTTATCATTATTTTTAAATCTCTCAGGATCTTTCTTAAATAAAAGTTCATAAAGACCTGGGGTTCCTTTGTAGATCTTCTTTTCAATAATCAAATCTGCACCATTTAACACAATGTTAGATTTTCCAATTTGCCATTTTTCCGTAAGTGGGTTATATATAATGCCATAGGTAGTATCATATTCATCTTGTGTATCTTTCATTAAACCATTAATGTACTGCTTCGGAAGTTCATCAAATTGTTCTAAAAACTGATCATAAACTTCAGGTCTTACATCTTCAAGATATGATTGATAGAATGGTCTCTCTTCCTCAAATACATAATCATCCAAGTCATCATGTACCACATCCTCATATACAGTATCTGTCAATTTTGGTGTTTTAACAGGTGCTTTATATTTGTTAGAAGTAGCTTTTCGTTTATAATTTCTTGATGATTCATCATTATTCGCTTCCAATTTTTCTTCTTTTGGTTCCTCTTTCGAATCCTCCTTCGGTTCAGCTTTAACTGAAATTTTATCTGACTGCTGTAAAATTCTTTTTAATGGCTCTAAGATTGGCTTATAAGATTTAGCCAGTTGCTCTTCTGCATCAGATCGTCCTAATTTTAAGGCAAGGACCTTTTTCCTAATGTCGCTTTGAATTTTAATTAAACTTTTCTTAACCTCAACGCCTTTCTTATTCATTTTAGCAAGATATTATCAATATTATATAAATAGGTGTACGACCTTGAACAGGTTTTATCAGCTTTTTATCAGCTTTTATCAGGTTTTGAACAGGTTTTATCAGGTTTTGAACAGGTTTTATCAGCTTTTTATCAGGTTTTATCAGCTTCTGAACAGGTTTTATCGGGTTTTATCAGCTTTTTATCAGCTTTGAACAGGTTTTATCAGCTTTTGAACAGGTTTTATCAGCTTTTGAACAGGTTTTATCAGCTTTTATCAGGTCTTGAACAGGTTTTATCAGCTTTTGAACAGGTTTTATCAGGTTTTATCAGGTCTTGAACAGGTTTTATCAGGTCTACGTATGACTTGTTTCGATAAAGGATTAATTGTTACTAACAAGTTTTGTAAAAAATCTGTCTAAATATTTTCTATATCTTCCTTTGTTAACATCACTCTCCTTATCAATTACAAAAAATCCGAACTTCTCGTTCCAACATTGCGAGCATAATTCCTTAAATTCTTCAAATTTCATATCACCACCCACGTGATCATTATAAACATGCTTTAAATTCAAATCATCTTGCTTAAATAATATGATGAAATTTGCGTTGTCTCTGATAAGATGCTTAGGTATGCGGGTATAAGTTTGGCACAAATAAAACGAATCGAGACTTTTATGACGACCCATAGAAAAAAAATCTCTCATCTTCTGTTGATTTTCACAGGCCACATCATCAAAAATAAAAATCGAATTTTCTTTGGCATCATTTATGTTAATAATTTCGGTATTCTCCGAATAAGGAAAAAATCCAATTTCGGGCAAGGAGCACATAACCTCTTTAAGTAACTGGTATTTGGCCTGGTACAATGACTTTGAATACATGTATATATTTTTAAACTTTAAACCATTTGGATCAAAGATTAAACTAAGCATAACATTCGTTTTTCCACAATTCGAGGGACCACATATTATTGCTCGAATCGAGTTTGGTAATAAATTGCCATGTTTCTTCTTCACTTTATTTAATCCTTGACCCACATACTCATCTAAGTTTATCACTGCCAGGGTATCTTTTTGTTTTACAGTTTCCATCGTACTAACAAATTTTAGTATCGACATATCTATATATAATGATTGTTTCTTAAAAAAATCTTTCAAATGGCTTCACACGTTGGAAGAGGAATCATCAACACGCTAATAAATAAATTACCGATTGAGTTGCATATTCCCGGGTATCAGTATTGCGGACCTGGTACAAAATTGGAGGAAAGATTAAATCGACAAGACCTCGGCATAAATCCTTTGGACGCGGCTTGTAAACAACACGATATTTCCTATTCTCAAAACATGGATTTGGGTGAGCGTCATAAGGCAGATAAAGTTCTAGAAAAGGCTGCATGGCAGAGATTTAAATCAAAAGATGCAAAATTTGGTGAAAAAGCGAGTGCCTTGGCTGTAGCATCGGCTATGAAAGTAAAACGAAAATTGGGTATGGGTATAGGTATAAGATCCTGTAACAAAAATGCCAAAAATCGTTCTTTTACTGGTGGTGTTGTAAAAAAAGCAAAATATGCAATTAAAGGACTCAAGCATAAAAACAATAAAAGTAAGCAAACACAAGTCTTATTAAAGGAGGGGACCAATATTGCATTAGCCGCGGCTAGGGCTGCTGTACGCGATGTGGGTGGAAGAAAGAAGATAAAAACTCCGCGCATTATTCCGATACCCAAAACCGGAGGAGTTTTGCCGCTTATCCCCATTTTCGCTGGACTTAGTGCATTGGGAAGTTTGGCTGGAGGTACAGCAGCAATTGCTAAAGCAGTTTCGGATACGAAAACGGCCTCAAAAAAACTTCAAGAAGCGGAACGCCATAATAAAACAATGGAAGCAATAGCCTTGGGGAAAAAAGGAACAGGGCTCTACTTAAAGCCTTATCGAAAGGGATTTGGAATTTGTCTTCGTAATTCAAAAAACTTTTAAGTCAGCTACCCCGCAGAGCACTTAGGGATGTGGACATTTTGAAATTTAATAAACAATATAAGATTAAATTCTTTAGAGGTGTTTTTATGCGAGATAAATTACCGAATAAACCATTTTTTAGAGAAAGTGGAATTGTGAATTTGGATAATTACTCGGGACCCGGAACCCATTGGGTAGCATACAGAAAGCAAGGCAATATTGTTAAATATTTTGACAGTTTTGGTAACTTACCACCACCTAAAGAAATTCAAAATTATTTTGGGGGTAGCGAAATAATGTATAATCACGATAGATATCAGAAATTTAATACGTATAATTGCGGTCATTTATGTATCGAATTTTTATTATAAATAAAGTATTTTTAACAATGTCCTTTTAGTCATGTCTCGTACTTTCACCCTAACAGGTAACACGTCTGTTTTAAGTAGAAACTATTACCCACCAATTGAGCTGAATTCTGCCGAATATTATTTGGGGCTTATTGCATTTCATACGTTCAATACGATACCTAACATAGAAGAAGGTTGTAATAAATTTTATTTTGGATCGTCATCAATTACAATCCCAACTGGTTCCTACGAAATAACTGATATAGAAAAATATTTGCGACGACATTTAATTTTGCCCGCTGATGCCCAAAACGCTGCAGATCTGGACAAGTCGTTTAGCCTAAAACCGAATAATAATACTTTACAGTGCGAATTATTTAGTACATATGACGTGGATTTTCAACCAGCAGATTCGATAGGAAGACTATTGGGATTTTCGGGTAAACAAATTCTTCAAGCCAACAAATTGCACGTTTCTGATCAACCGGTCGAAATAATTAAAGTTTCAAGTGTGAGAATTGAATGTAATATTATTTCGGGCTCATATTACGATGATAAATCGGGTCATACGTTGCGTGAATTTTTTCCTTCGGTAGATCCCGGATTTGCCATAAATATTGAACCTAATAATATCTCATATTTATCAGTAAATACGAAAACCATTGATAATATAACAATTAGACTTTTGGACCAAAACGGAGAGCTGGTTAATTTTAGAAACGAAAAAATCATTGTTCGTCTTGAATTAATTGAACGGTCTAAGATAAAATAATGGGGATAGTATTTGTCCAAGAAGAAGAGCATAAAACGCTGACAGAAGAGTCTGCAACAGCCAGTAAGAAAAAAATTATCAAACGGTTAACACTAAAAAGTATTAATTTGTTAAAAGCTCTCGGCTATCATGTCAAAACTTAAAATATTTAACGATATTTCTTTTGATGAGACAATCGTAAAAGAGGAATATCACACAAACTTGCCCAGGACGCAAAATTTTGAAAATAATGATGAAATAAGAATATTAATTCAAAATCAAGACTTGTACACTTTACCATGTGAGAGTTACATTTACCTCGAGGGAATAATAAAAAAACCAACACCTGAAGCAGGACAAACTTTGGACTTTAAATTAATAAATAATTCGTATTTGTTTTTATTTGAAGAAATTAGATACGAGCTAAATGGGGTGGAGGTTGACAAAATTAGAGATCCTGGAATTACATCAACGATGAAAGGTTACGTTTCCTTCGGGGAAAGAGAATCTAAAGTGTTAAATTTGGCCGGATGGTGTCCACATATGGAAAATCATTTTCAACAAAAAGACTCATTTTTTGCTTGCATTCCCTTAAAAATGATTATGGGGTTTGGTGAGGATTATAAAAAAATAATCATCAATGCGAAACAAGAATTGGTATTACTTCGTTCTAGGACGGACTTAAACGCTTACAAAGGATCTGAAAACTTTAAATTTCAAATAAATAAATTAGAATGGCGAATTCCCCACGTTATGATAAATGATGAGGTGAAACTTCAGATGCTTGAAAAAGTTAATATGGATGTTTCAATAAAAATTCCCTTCCGAAAGTGGCAGTTGTTGGAACTTCCGGGACTAAAAAATACCAAAAAAGAAATATGGAGTGTGAAAACTTCAACAAACATGGAAAAGCCCCGTTACGTCATCCTCGGTTTTCAAAATAATAAAAAGGATACCGCCAATAAAAATATGTCTCAATTTGATCATGTGAATATCGAAAACATTAAAGTTTACCTAAATTCAGAGTGCTACCCGTATGATAACATGAAACAAAATATGGATTTGGATAATTATGCCCTAACGTACTACATGTACTCCCAATTTCAATCTAGTTACTATGCACGAGCAACAAATGAACCTCTTTTTAATTATAGCCAATTCAAAGGTCATATGCTTTTTGTCTTTGATTGTTCTAAGCAAAAGGAAAGTTTAAAATCTTCGACTGTTGATCTAAAAATAGAGATGGAGACAACTGCATCATTTAATGAAAATATAAGAGCATATTGCCTCATTTTGAGTGATGCAGTAGTTGAGTACACACCTCTTTCCGGAATTGTGCGAATTATACACTAAAATGGCTAAACCTAATTTAATCATAGTTGACATTCAAGGCTTTACAATAAATGGTAAATTTGTTCCTAAAGAAATGTCAGTTTCCAAAAATGGTGTGGATGTCGACACTTCTCTTTTTAAACCGGAAAAACCATATTTTGCTTTAAACAAAGAAGATAGGAAACTGGTTACCTGGCTCGAAAATAATCATCATTGTCTAAAATATAGCACTGGATTTATTAAAACTAAAGAAATTAAAAATATATTGGATAGTTACACAGATAGTTTTCAAGATATTTTTTATGTAAAAGGCCACCAAAAGAAGAATTTTTTAATGAGATTTACCCGAAACAGTATAATAAATTTAGAAGAGGAAAAAATTTGTGAAGTTTTAGTTGATAGTAAACATATATATAGTAAATCAAATGTTACAAAACTATGCAACTGTTTACATATTTATAATAAATAAAACATCTATTTATAAGTATATAATAGTTTTTTGTTTAATTGAAAATTACCTGTTTTTTTTTGCAAATAATTAATATGAATCACTCAGTATGTCAGTAAATGCTGATCTTTAATAATGTGTAAAATGCAATTTTGCAATTTAACATTTTATTAAAATGTTCATACTAACAATATTGCTGATCATTTCAATATTGCGTTGAGCGAAGAACAAAGTGCTTTTTAACAATTTTTAGAGTTCGCTGTCCTTAAAAGTAGTACGTGTGTTTTATTTATAAATTAATTGCTATATTGGGGTAAGTTAATTTAAATAAAAACAATTAAAATAAATTTTTTAAACCTAATTATATTTATAGATTAAAACAAAATGAATTGCATTACTTGCAAAAAAGCATTTTCTTCAAAAAGCAATTTACAAAGGCACGAGAATAGTTGTGGAAAATCTATGCGAATTACTTGTAAAATTTGCAATAAAGATTTTTCCAGGGAAGATGCGTTGAAACGACATATAAGATCTGTCCATGTCGAATCGATTCTGTTTTCCTATTGTGGGCAAATTTTTAATTCGGCGTTGGAGTACACCAATCATACCCACACTTTTATTTCAACACCTAAACCAACTCTTAAAAGAAAAAATTCGAATGCAGCAGATAATTCCAACAAAAAGTATTGCCAACATTGCGATGAGACAATAAATAACCCTACACTCTTTTCGGCTCATTTAAAATCGAGGAAACATCAAAGCAATCTTCCCCAATCAACGGAAAATGGTGTCATACGTATTAAGAGCAGTTTTAAGAAACGTATTGCTACTTATAAAATAAACGCACCAAAAGAACCAATTGATATTGATTTTGTTACATTTTTAGATCATATAAAAAATAAAGTATATAATTGCATTAAAGAGTCAGTACAAAATACCAGCATTAAGGTAAATTTGGAATTGTTTGGGTATTTTATTAAACCTAATGGCACAGATGAAAATATCCAAACTGAATTGAAATCTTTTAACACAAAATTCACTATTGTAACAAAATCAAGTGATATTGGGAATTTATATAAAAACTGGTGCAAAGTACTCCAAACGAAAAGCGAAGAATTTCAAGTAAGAATTTATTAAACATAATGGTTTATAAGTATTTTATTCATTTATATATTTTAGGAAAAAGATAGTGGTTGGGCTTTTTATGCGGTGTCACATTTGGAAATTAACATCAATAAATATACACCATTAAAAGGATCTTCATATATGAAATTGTCATCTGATATTGATAATAAAAAGGCATGCATCAATATTCAAAATGCTGATGATGCATGTTTGGCTTGGTGTATCGTTGCGGCTCTTTATCCATCTCAACACAACGTAAGTAGGACAACGAGTTACCCAAAATATGAAGATGTTCTAAATTTGAAAGTTGTTACTTTTCCTGTTAAATTAGACGATGTTAAAAAAATTGAAGTTTTAAATGATATTAGTATAAATATTTATGGTTTAGAGTTTAGTAAAAAATTAAATAAAAACTTAGTAGTAGGTCCAATTCATCTTACACAAAATAAAAAAAATAAACATATTAATTTGTTATACATTGAAGAAGGCACAAAAAGTCATTACATTTTAATCAAAAACCTATCCAGATTAATTTCTTCACAAGTATCATCCTATGAACATAAGACATTTTTGTGTGATGCCTGTTTAACCTTTTTTTCATCTCAGTTACGCTTAGATCAGCATTGTTTAAATGATTGTAGCCATGTTTACACAATTCTTCCGTCAGAAGATTTAAAATTACAAAAAAATGGCGATTTAATTCCTGGCAATATATTAAAATTTCAAAATTATCAAAATAAAATGAAAGTACCATTTTGCATTTATGCGGATTTTGAGTCACTAATCCAACCAATTTCAACATGTCACCCTGATCCATCTGGCACAAGTTACACCGAAAATACTCACATTCATGTACCCTACAGTTTTGCTTATTATATTGTGTGTTCATATAATAATTCCTTTAATAAATTTAAAACATATACGGGCTTAGATTGTCAACAAGTTTTTATAAAATCCATAGAAAACGAAACGCAGATAATATATGAAAATCATCTTAAACCGATAGTTAAAATGAATAATTTAGATCCTTTAGATAAATTAGTATTTTATGCAACAGATGACTGTCATATATGTGGTAAAATTCTGGATGATGATAGGGTAGCTGATCATTGTCATCTCACAGGTCGATTTATTGGACCCGCTCATAAAAGGTGCAATTTAAATTACAAGGTACCGAATTTTATACCTGTTTTTTTTCATAATTTGGGAGGATATGATAGTCATCTCTTCATAAAAGAATTATGTGAACATGCAAATAGTAACCTCAATAAGACTAATGACGAAATGGACCCTACTTGTAGCAATGATGATTACGAATACGA
This sequence comes from Stenus bimaculatus, assembly GCA_963971135.1. Taxonomy (NCBI): domain Eukaryota; kingdom Metazoa; phylum Arthropoda; class Insecta; order Coleoptera; family Staphylinidae; genus Stenus; species Stenus bimaculatus. The sequence goes on from OZ020181.1 coordinate 39,170,164, forward strand.
TGAAGAGGATGAGGAAAATTATAAAGATTTTCCAAAGATTGATTGCATTGCACAAACCAAAGAAAAATATATTTCTTTTTCGAAAAAAATTAAAGTTGATATGTATTTGGATAAAGATGAAAAAATGAAGAATGTACACATTAGATTAAGATTTTTAGATTCATTTAAATTTATGAATTATAGTTTGGATAAATTGGCAAAAAATTTGGCAGCTGAAAAATTTTATCATTTAAAAACAAATTTTAATGCTTTGGAAAAATTTAAATTGGTTACTAAAAAAGGAGTATTTCCGTATAGTTATTTAGATTCAATGGAAAAATTATTAGATGAAAAATTACCTGAAAAAAATCATTTTTTTAATTCATTAACTAATTCAAACATATCAGAAGATGACTACCGGCATGCAATTAATGTTTGGACATCTTTTTCGTGTAAAAACTTAGGAGACTATTCAAACATATATCTTAAGACTGACGTATTACTTTTGGCTGACATATTTGAAAATTTTAGATTAATTTGTATGAATACATATGACTTAGATCCAGCTCATTATTATACTGCTCCTGGGCTTAGTTGGGATGCTATGCTTAAATATAGTGATGTAGAATTGGAATTAATAACTGATTTAGACATGTATCAAATGATAAAGAAAGGTTTAAGAGGGGGTATTTGCCAGTGCAGCCTACGTCATGCGAAGGCGAATAATAAATACATGTCTAAATTTGATCCTCAAAAAACATCATCATATTTAGCATACATTGACGCTAACAATTTATACGGGTGGGCAATGTCTCAATACTTACCTATTGGGGGCTTTAAATGGCTATCTGGAGGTGAGATTGACGTTTTAGATATTTCAAATATTTCTGATGATTCGCCAATTGGATACTTTTTCGAAGTCGATATTGAGTACCCAAGAGAATTACATAATAAACACTGTAAGCTGCCATTTTTGGCTGAAAATATTTCGCCTCCAAATTCTAAATTTAACACCAAAAAGCTTATTGTAAATTTATATGATAAAGAAAAGTATGTAATTCATTATAGAAATTTAAAACAAGCTTTATTTCATGGCCTAAAAATTAAAAAAATACATAGGGTTTTATGTTTTAAACAAAATAATTGGTTAAAGAAATATATTGATTTGAATACCAGCTTAAGACAAAATTCTAAAAATGACTTTGATAAAGATTTTTATAAATTAATGAATAACAGCATATTTGGGAAAACTCTAGAGAATGTTGATAAAAGAAGAGATATTCAATTGGTAAATCATTGGAAAGATATTGGAAAGCGTAAAGGAGCTGAAAGTATGATTGCCAAACTTAATTTTAAAAGTGCAACCATATTTTCAGAAAACTTTGCTGCCATACATTTAGAAAAACTTAAAGTAATTTATAATAAACCCATTTATGTGGGATTTTCGGTGTTAGAAACTTCAAAATTTTTAATGTATGATTTTTATTATAATTTTATTAAAATAAAGTATGAAAATAGAGTTAAGCTTTGTTATATGGATACAGACAGCTTTATTTTATATATTGAGACAGAAGATGTTTATATGGACATAAAGCATAACAATGAGATGTTTGATACTTCAAATTTTGATTTAAGTAATCCCTACGAAATACCACTAATTAATAAAGCAGTATTGGGTTTAATGAAGGATGAAAATTGTGGGAAGATAATGTTTGAATTTGTTGGATTACGTCCGAAAATGTATGCATTTGATGTAGTAGGTGAGTGGACTAAAAAAGTGAAAGGTATAAAAACGTCTGTTGTTAAAAATGAAATAACAGAAAATGATTTTAAAAAAACACTATTTGATCCTCAAAATATTAAAATTTATAAGAAACAAAATTTATTCAAATCCATTTATCACACAATTTTTTCCCAAACCCAAAATAAGGTAGCATTATCATGTAATGATGATAAGCGTTATATTTGTCAAGACAGGGTAAATACTCTTGCTTGGGGGCATTACGATATACCAAATAATGATGCAGATTCTTCAAAGTATACTTAATTGAAATGCTATTTTTTTATTTTTGTACATGTATATTTATTTTATTAGTTTTAGTTTTAGAATAATTTTAAAATATTTATTTTATTTAATATAATGTATCATACTAAATTTTGTTTATTTTGTTTATTTTGTATTTTGTAAATATTTTGTAAGTATGTATATTTAAAATAAAGGTAAATTTATACACACACATTATGAGTTTAATCACCCCACATACCAATGTCTCAGGTAAAATACGATATATATTACATTTCTAACTAAAGAAATGATAACTGCTTGGTGGTCACAACCGCTAAGTCGTTGGAATTAAAAAAACGCAAAACAAAGACTGTGGCTTCGATTCACGGTGGCGAGTGTTTTTTTTAAGCTTTGGCGCTTTGCCGCAAACTTCAGATCGCGCCACTTGAATCAGTAACTTAAGCTACCGATTCGCAGATGGCAGCACTTACTTAAGCAGGTAACCAATCAGCGTACTTGGGGTGGGGCAATAATTAGGAAAATGGCCGCCGTCCAATAAAATTAGAGTGGGGCAACTGGAGGACCAATAGGAGCTCAAGAAGGAGGAGCTAAGGTGGGGCAGGAACAATCAGACGTCAGGAAGGAGGGGAGAATCGACCAATCAGAGCTCTGGTGGGAGGGATTTAGGTGGGGGGTGGGCGTCACACTCCTTATGGGGACTTTACATGGGAGGCGGGGCTTCCAAATTGTGGATTGTGGATGATCCAGAACCGGTAAATATCCACTACTCACGGCATTTCATCATCATCGCAGGTCACTCCTCCGTCCCCATTGACCTTTAATTTTAACTTTGGCTGCTTCTTCTTTTTGTTATAGGACTCTACTGCTGTAGGACTATCCTTTCGTAATCACTCTTTTCCCTCATTATGGTTCTTATCATATTTGTACAGTACCTCCAAGTTTCCTCCGATTTTAGCAGCAGCTCTGCGATGTTGTCTTTGGTAATTGCAGATAAGCATTTTCTGCCAGCCTCTTCCCTGATCTCGCTCCATTCCCTGCATTCGAAGATGGTGTGCTCGGCAGTGTCTGTTTCTTCACAGAAGAAGCATGTATCCGTTTCTGATCTATGGATTCTCTTCAAGTACACATTGAAGGCCCCGTGCCCAGTAAAAGCTTGTGTGAGGAAAAAGTCTGTCGTAGTCCATTCAGTCTCTAGCCAGTTTTTTATGTCGACTATAAAGGTTTTTGCCCATCCTTCGTACTTAGACCATGACTCCTGCCATCGATTTACTAAGGCCTCTCTCGTCCTTTCTTTGGAGCCAGGGCCGTCTCTGTATATGCTAATCCTTTCTTCCACTTGCAACTTTATGGGGGGTAGTTTGGAGATTACCAAGATCGCTTCTGTGGGTGTTGTCCGGTAGGCCGACGTGATTCTAATGGCCATCTTCCTGTTTACTGTTTCCAGCAGGTTTTCGTAGTGGCGATAGTCCAGCGCTTTGGACCAACACGGGGCAGCGTACAAAATTACGTTCTGCGCAGCAGAGGCAAGCACTTTACGTTTTCTAGCAGATGGGCCACCGTTGTTCATCATTACTCGTGAAATCGCTTTGACGGTATTGTTGGCTTTTGTGGCGATATTTTTAACATGAGTGGTCATGCGAAGGTCTTTGTCTAGATAAACTCCCATATACTTGACGGCAGGTGAACTCGAAATTGTGACACCTCCGATGTTCACTTGTAGGTCTGTGAGCTTTCTTCTTCCGTATAGTATGACCAATTCTGTTTTGTTGGCGGCCAGCTTTAGTCCAAGGGATTCAAAGGTGTTTATGACACATTGCGCGGCATATTCCGTATTTGATATCAGCATACTTTCATTCTTCCCCACCGTCACTATGGCCATGTCATCCGCGTAGGCAGCCAGATCCGCATCGGTTCCCACGTCCGTTTTTAGAGCTTTATCATAGAAGACGTTCCACAGCGTTGGTCCGAGTATCGAGCCCTGGGGGACGTCGTAGGTGACTTCTGTTGTACATCCATCTTCTGTTATTATGGTTCTTTCAGATAGATACGACTTTATAATGTTGGTGAGGTATGGACTGATGCCTGCCCCGTTCAGCGCTTCCATGATTTTTGGCCATGGTGCCGAGTTGAACGCATTTTCGATATCCAGCGTAACCATGGCAGCAAAACCACGATTTTTGTAACTTATGCTATTTATTCTTTTGGGGATTTCGAGAACTTTTTCAATAGCGTTTATGGTTGATCTACCAGCTCTAAATTCGAACTGGTTGTTACTAATCGAGTTGTTGGCTTCAAGTTCGCATTCCAAGCGCGTTTTGTTCAGCCGTTCAAGTATTTTTCACATTCCGTCAATAAGTGATATTGAGGTTTTTTTTGGTTTTTCAATAAGTACTAAATTAGCTCTTTTCCAAATTTTAGGAAAATACCCATTCTTGAGACATGTATTCATTACCGTTATGATATGGTCAAAATTTTGGATCCAGACCTCCTTAACCACTTCTGGGGGAATCATATCCGGCCCCGGTGCCTTTTTATTTTTGATACGGGAAACCGCATCAGCGACTTCTTTCCGCGTAAACATTTCCATCTGGTCGGCGTTAGTGTCCGCTTTTTCCCATCTACTTGTTGTGTGTTTCGGGAAGAGTTTCCCGATTTGGGCTTTGATGCTGTCTTTACTCATGGCAGTCTTCGACTTCGAGGTTAACTTGTTCATCACGATCTTGTATCCTCTGCCCCAAACGTCGTTTTCAAGTTCGCTGCATGTATCTCTCCACGCCTTCTCCTTTTCTTTTTTGATTAGTATGGCGAGAGACCTTTTGGATGACTTATATTTGCGTATTGCTTCGGCTTTATTAGAATCGTTGTCAGTTTTGTTTGTTCTGACCATAGCCCTTCTGCTCTCCATACATAGTCTTCTTTTTTCTTGTATCTCGGAAGTCCACCAGTATACGGGTTTCTTTTTGTGTGTTAGATATCTCTTCTTGGGCAGGTATCTATTGCATAGCTTCTTTATTTGGGCTATCATTTTCTGGGGGCCGTATGGCTCTTTGCCTGTCGAATTTTTAAAGAGATTTTTGCAGTTGGATGTTAATTCCGTGATATTCTCCGGCTTAGTTATCCACCCTCCTTTATTTGTTTTAATTGGAAATTGTGTTTTCTGTTTATCATCATTCTTATACTCAAAGAGGATATATCTGTGGTCGCTAAGGGATTCTTCTTTTAATACCGTCCAATTATAAATTTTCCTGCTAATCCTCTAGTAGCGAAAGTGACATCGATGATAGAGGAGCTGTTGCACCTTACGAAGGTCGGTTCCTCACCAACATTTTGTGTAATGGGCGCGTTTTGCGCTATCCATTCCTCCATCATATTCCCTCTTTTGTCTACCTTTTCACCCCATTCTGGCGATTTTGCATTGAAATCTCCGCCGATAATAATGTCCTTTTTTTGTCTGTTTATGCTCTCATTAAGTTTATGTAGGTAGTCGTCAAAATACGGTATGCTAATATTAGGAGAGATATAACATCCGTATATAGCCAGTTCCCCTATATCCACCCAAATAAACCCTTCTCCTGCGCCGCTCTGTACAACATTTATGTCTGAAGTAAGTATTTTTTATGGCTGCATCAGCTTTTTTATCAACATACCATCCGTTTTCTCCTGTTTTTATTTTGTTAGGTTCCGCCGCAATAACAATGTTAATCATATTTTCTTGTGCTGTTTGTTGTAACAGGTCCATTGCCGCTTTGCTTCTGTTTAAATTTATTTGTAGCAGCTTGATTTTCCAGTCTGTTACATAGGGGTTTCTATTTGTATATGCGTGTTGATTAGCCATCTTTGGACAGAGCTGTCGCCTCCCCCGAAGACGCGGTGTTTATTGTTAACGGTTGTGTAGTTACTAAGTTTGGTTCTTTCTTCTTTGCAGTTCTTAGAGCTATCTTGAAAGCTTGACAGGGCCATCTACCCGCTTGAGGTCCATCTTCCTTGCACAGGGGGCAGTGTGGTGTTTCTTCACAATTTATTGCAGCGTGTCCTACTCCTGCACATTTGTGACAGTTCTCGGACCTGTCTTCCTGATTGCACTCCTTTCTTAGGTGTCCATAGCCCCAGCATATGAAGCACCGTATAATTTCTACTCTCTCCTCTAGCTTGCAGGTTGACAACCCCACCTTAAGTTCACCCACGCGGATGAGCCTGTCTGCATCATCCTTTGCTGCAACCATGGTTGCATTCTGCGTTCCACCTCTTGCTGGTCTCAAGGATTTTACCATGAAACTATCCAACTCTTTAATCAGTCCTGAATTGCTCAGGGCTGTAATAACATCTTCTTGAACTGCTAACTCGTCTATGCCTCTTATATGTAGGGTTTTTCTTATTCCTCCGTCTCTGGTAATTCTGACCTTGCTCTCTTGCAATATTCCTTCCACCTTTTTCTTTATTTCTGCTCCATCTCCATTGAGTGTTAGTAGTAGGTCTCCTGATTTAGTTTTGCGTACCTGCTTTATGGTTTTAAGATCAGTTTCATCCGTTAGTTGCTCCTTTAGTTTTGCCAGTGTCTCCGCGTATGAGGCTGCTTCGCCCTTTGTGCTTACTATGATGGCTGGATCTCTATTTTTATTTCCATTTTCTTTTCTTATATTCACTGTATTTGCTACTCTAATTATGACTTTGCAGGCGGGGTCATAGAAAACTGCCTCCACTAACTTCCTGGCCATCTGGGTGTCGAGTTCACTTGGCGGAGTTATTGTGATCTCATAGTCATCCTTATACATCTTCCGAATCTCCTTGAGTAATTCAAAAATATCCATTTGAAGAGCGTCGCCTTCTTTGCTAGTGTCATAGTATACTGCGGTAATACGCCTCTGTTTGTTCTGGATACCAAGGGCATTTCAGTATCGCACGCTTTGAAGTATCTCTGTAATACTGCCCCCTTCGCACATAAGTGGGACTCCCTCGGCAATTTCCGAAAATTTGCTGATTGTTTCTTTGACCCATCGTGGATGCTTGTCAGGATCTTTTGCGCAGAAAAACGCATGGTTATCGGTCACTTAGGTCCCCTTGTTTAATGCTGGTCGTCCTGAAACTGGCGTGTGTCCAAGCGAGATTTTTGATATTTTGGAAATCCTCAAACGTTTCGATTTTCAATTCATCAAGTCTAAATTCAGGCTCAGGAATCTCCATATCATTTGCTGCCATTATCTTGGACTCGAGTTCTTCTATTCTCTTCGATAGCCTTAGACATTCCTCTTTACTGTTTTGTTTCTCTATGCTTTGAGTTGTTACCCATTCCTCCAGTGTTTTGACCTTTTCTTTAAGTGAGTTAACTTCTGCGTCTGTAGCCCTCCACAACGGAGATTGGGGACTTGTGTTGTATTAGAGGCGACGTTGCTTTTCTCTTCGCAGGGTTTACTTGCTTTGTCTGACCGAACAGGTGTTTAATAGCGCTCTCGTCTAGAGATCCTACTCTCCCCCTTGGTGGTATTCTTTTTAAGTCACTTTGGGCGATAGGATCATCTTCTATTATGGTGATTTCTTCATCCTCTTCTGGTTTTCTCTGTTCCTGGCTTAGATCGAAGATACATCTAGAATTAGCATCTTCACTTCTGTTTTCTGAAATTTCAGATCCCATCCAAGATAATGGGGATCTACTGAGGGAAGATCTTCTTACGGTGGGATCCAACACTTCCTCCCATTAACCTAACCTAACCTAACCTAACCTTTTTTTTTTTTTTTTTTTTTTTTTTTTTTTTTTTTTTTTTTTTTGGAGGTTTTAGGGAAATCTTTTAAAGACACGATGAGCTCGTACGATTCTGCGCCCAAAGTAGTGTGAGATTCTCTCAGGTTTTGAGCATACTCACTAAAACCCTTATTCCTCTCTCTCCAGCTGTTGGCCGGTACCACCTCTCGGTATATCTTCAGCCAACAGCCTGCCCCTTCCTTCCTGACGGGCAACACCTTTCACCACGCGTCCATATCGCTCGTCTACCTGCGTCTATTTCGCACTAAAAACTAAAACCGTCTCTTCCGGCACTTCACACAATTGCGCCCAAGCCCCGAGGCACGGCTTGGTCACGCTCTTGCCACTCCTACACCACCGAAGCCACGCTCATCGTGCTCTTGTTCAAGCCTCTCTTTAGGCTTCTGCGCCACATCTGTCTGAACGTAATCACCAACAACACCGCCACCATCGCGCAGGTGGCATAGATACAGATTGTTTCAACCCCTGGGGGTTGATACCTCTCCTCTACGACCTTGATGTTTGTATTCACAATTCCGGTCTCCGCCACGTCCGCCTGCTTGCTGTTGCTCTTTCCCATTTCACTAAAATCTTGCTCGCACTACTCACGGTGAAGACAAATTCTGACTGTGCTGGTCAGCGCTCCTCCGTGGGGCACTTGCACACCAACGTCGGTCAGCATTTCACAATTTTGCAATTTTGCAAATCCGTGCGCCGACCGCCCGCTGCCGTCTTAGCTCCCATCGGTCTGCCGTCCCGGTCAGCGACTTCCTTCTCTCCCCATTAGTTTAAATGGTTCGAGAGAGAGTCGCCCCCGGCTGCTTGTCTAGGGGACAAACCAACAGCATCGGCCGATGTCTCATCTCCTTCCGCCGCCTACACGGTTAAATTAAATTAAGCTACCTCTCGGGTAGCCTAACAATTAACCGTCGGGCGCTTGTCTTATTAACATGATCCGACGTGTAGCCGGTCGTGTTTCACGCTTCGAGTTTATCAGTCGACGGCACGCGTCTCCTGACCTACTCCCGCGTCCCGCCGAGTCAGCATTCCGCCGCACTCGCTCGCTCGACACATAAACCCAGTCTTGCCAGTCATCATTTTATTAATAGTTTATTTAGTTTACCCAATTAAACCATAATACTAATGCGTAAGCACCGTCTTACCAGTCATCATTTCTTTTATTACTAGCTTATTCGATTTATTTAAACAAACCAACAATAAAACTTGATCCCTAAGCTTAACTATTTAACAGATTTAACCCAAATCATTCAAATGTTATCAATTTAATTTAATTTATATAATTAAATCAATCTACAAACTTCGAACACCCAAATCTATCTATTAGTTAAAATTACCTAAACACTAATCGATCTTAATCGTCTATTATTGTTTTTGCTTGACTTGCGAGCGCTTTACCCGCGCCGTTCGCCAAGCACTCGCGCCTCCTGCGCTTCGCTTCCGTTGCGTGCGGTCGATGCACTCGCGGCGCCTCGGTCTGCGTCACACACTGCTCGCTCTAATGTTTACGTTCGCGTGCTTCCCTCCTATCCGTCGGGATGCAGCTGCTCTTCCTCCCCTTCTCTTTTCCTCTCCGCCTCTTCCTTCGCTTGGAGCACTTTCCTCGCGAACACCTCCATCGCCTCCCAGACCGCGGCTTCCTTGGCCATTTTTGTGCCCAGCCCTTCCACCCTTAGTTCTCCCGGGCCGAGAGCCTTGCACAAGTCTTCTCTCCACATCTTCCACTCCTCGCAGTGCACCAGGGTGTGCTCAGCGTCGTCCTTTAGGCAGTCGCAGTGCCTACATTGCGCCGAGGCTCTGCGCTTAAACCTAAAAAGGTAAGCGCCGAAACTACCATGTCCTGTCATCAGCTGGGTGAGATGGTAGTTCATCCCCCCATGCCGTCTTGACATCCATGGTGCCAACTCCGGGACTAGCCTATGCGTCCACCTGCCCTTCGTGTCCTCGTCCCATCTGGCTTGCCACTTCAACTCTCGGTTTACTCGCACTTGTGCTTTCTCCTCGAGGAAGTCCTGTCTTTCCCTTGGACCTAGCTCGAACATGTGTCTCCTTTCGTCTGCTTGCAGATCGACAGGAGTTAGTCCCGCTAGTACCAAGGCTGCCCCCGTTGACACAGTCCTATACGCTGCTATCGTTCTAATTGCAGCTTTTCGCTGAACCCCGATTAGCGTCTCGTAGTTTCGTCGATACTTGAGGCCCTTTGCCCAGATCGGGGCGCCGTACAGTAACTTTGAGTTGATCACGCTGTTCATGATCATTCCTCTAGTTTTCTGGCTTGGCCCCCCAACATTGGGCATTAGCCCTGCAGTGCTCTCTCCGCCCTTGCCGCCTCGCCCGCTGCTTTATTAATCTGCGGGGTGAATGCTTGATTACTACCAATCATCACTCCCAGATACTTCAGCTGCTTCCCAATCTCTATTTCCACCCCTTCTACCTCCAGCTTGTGCCCTCCTCCCACTCTTTTGCTGGACAGAAAAGCTGCTTCCGTCTTGTGCGCTGCTATCTTAAGCCCCGTCTCCTCCATCCACCTACATGTTCTCAGTAGAGCTGCGTTCATGTTCCTAATTAGGTCGTCAACATTCCTGTCGCTCCCCACCAGGGCTATGTCATCCGCAAACCCTACAGTTTTCACACCCCCCGGTAGATCCAGCCTGAGCACCTCATCATATGCTATATTCCACAGCAGTGGGCCCAGGATCGACCCCTGGGGCACACCTGCCGTGATTTGCATAAATTCCCTCCTCTGGCCCTCTTCGTATTGCAGCTTTCTATCGCTGAGATAGCTCTCCACCATATCCCTCAGGTACGGATCGATCTCGTACTTCTCGATTTTACTTAGTATTGCCGCCCACGGTAGGGTGTTAAATGCATTACTAACATCGAGCGTCACGATAATACAGTATTTCCTCTTCCTGTAGTCGCCTTCGTATCCGTCCTTCGCGAGCTCCCTCACCTTTGCCAGTGCTTGAAGCGTCCCCATCCCTTTTCGAAAGCCGAATTGGTGGGGGGAAAGGCCTCCGACTCTCTGGACGCACTCTTCTATCCTTACCTTAAGCACTTTCTCAAGCAGCTTTCCCAGCCCGTTTAGGAGACTTATCGGCCTGTAGGAGGACGGTTCTCCTGGGGGTTTGTTGCCCTTCCTCGCTAAGACCAGCGATGCCTCTTTCCACTCCGCTGGAAATTCGCCTTCCGCCAAGCAGCGATTAAACATTTCCAGAAATTTATCTGGATCCGCGTACACTGCTAGCTTAATCGCCTCGTTCGGGATGCCGTCTGGGCCTGGCGCTTTCTTACCCGGTAAGCTCCTAGCGGCTTCCTCCAATTCCTCCTTGCCAATCTCGACGAAGTCCATAATCGCTCTGCTTTCCGCCCTTGTTCTGAGGGGTTGTTGCGGGAAGAGAGCTTCCACTATGTGCTTCGCCCCTCCATCTATAGGTGTTCTTTGTGTCCTGAGTTTTTTGGCTACGATTTTATAGGGTAACCCCCATGGATCGTTGTCAATTTCCTCACAGAGCTCCTTCCAACACCTTTCTTTGCTCCTCTTGATCTCCATTTTTAGTGTCTTTTTAGCGGCTATGATGCCTTTTCTTATTCCGTCGGGGATGCCTTGTCCTTTCGCCCGCAACCTCTGTGCAGCTCGTTTTAGCTTGTTGCACTTTTTCCTTAGTTCGGCTATCTCGCTGTTCCACCAGTAGGCTGGCTTCCCCTTCTTCCAGGGGCTCGTTTTAGGCATGCCGGCCGAGCATGCCTTATTTAACAGCTCTTCCATTTCTTTAGCCATTCCCTTAGCCGAAACGCTCCTTAAGCCCGGGTTATTCCGGAATTCCTCCGAGAACTTTTCACCGTTGAGTTTGGTCACCACCCACCTGCCTGCTCGCCCCTCCTCCTTAGCCTCTTCCCTCCCTTCTGCGATCGAGTACCTCACGTACTCGTGGTCGCTGAGAGTCTCCTCGTCAGTTACTCTCCAATCCCGTACTTTGTTCGCCGCTCTCTCTGAACAGAAGGTGACGTCAATAATGGAGGTCCCACCATTCCTTCTAAAGGTTGGTTTAGTTCCCTCGTACACGACCTGCATGCCGAGTGACGCCATCAGCTCATCCAGAGCCATTCCCCTTCTCTCTGAGACGGCCGCCCCCCAGCTCGTGGATTTCGCGTTGAAATCCCCAGCCACAACGATAGGGTGCTTTTGTCCCCTCACGCTAAGCTCCAGGCTGTTTAGGAACTCTTCGAATTCTTCCCTTGTGCTGTTTGGTGAAATATAACAGCTGTAGAGGGTCCATCCGCCATATTTCACCCACACGAAATTTTTATTCCGCGTCCCGCTAGCCGTCGCTCCTTTAGCTGTCAAGATGATTGCAGCTTTGCCGGTCGAGTCCTCGAACCACGTGCCCGCTTTCGCATGTTTGTTTTGCTCGCATGCTATAACTACGTCCGCCTCCTCCTCCCCGCCTGACCCACTGAGTAGGGCCTGCGCCGCTCGGCATTTGTTCAGGTTAATCTGCAGCACTTTCATGGGAGTTACGTGCATTAACCCCTCCTACTGGCACCGCCTCTCCGCCTTGGTTGGGTTTTCCCCCTGCCGCGCGGTTTCTCCTGCACACCTTAGACCCAAATTGATGCCCCTCCTGGCATATTGGGCAGTGCTCTTGACCTTCGCACTCGCTTGCCTTGTGTCCCTCTTTCCCGCATCGATGACAAAGCCCGCTACGGTCGGGACCTTTGCAGTCCGTGCTTTTGTGACCTTCCTGCCAGCACTTGTAGCACCTGCTGCTTATCCTTTCTACTCTGCACCGTTCAGGTAGCGGGAAGCCCACCTTGATCCTGCCGGCCTCCAGTACTCTCCTCGCGGCCTCTTGGTCCGCCTCCAGTGTCGCCACCGACCCTCCAGTCGTCTTCCTAATATTGCGGATTGTTATGTCCGCGCCGCTCTCTCTTCCTAGGCAGTCGTCCAGTGCCTTCCTGATTTCCGCTTCCTCCACTCCCGTCGGCATGTCTCTAACTATGAGGGTCACCGACCTCGCCAGCGCGTACGTGCTCACGCCCTCCAGTTTGCCTTTTATGGCTGCCTGCAGTTCTGCCGCCTTCCCCCGTCCTGCCTCAGCCTCAAGTAGTAAGTCACCCTGCTTGGTTTTCCTTGCCACTGTGACTTTCACTCCTGTTTCTTTCCAGTCCACGCTGGTTCTTACTCGGCGCAGTAGGTCGGCGTAGGTAGTTTTGCCTTCCGCCTTCACTACAACTGCTTCTGGCCTCCTACTTTCCGCTTTCCCTGCCTTACTCTTTATATTCTTTCCTTGCTTTCTCCCTTCCACTGTCTTCCAGGGCCCATCTCCCTGCCGTGCGTCTGCAGCTGGTGCCTCTGTGCTCAGTGGCAGCGCGTCAGGTTTCCTGGCGCTCCCAACTGTCTTAATTGTCGCTTTCGGCTTCGGTGGGACACCCAGGTAGACTAGCACCTCCATTCCTGTCCCCTCGAATGTTTCCTCTAGCATCTCCCGGGTCTCTCTCCACAGCAGCTTGTCCAGTCCACTACCTATTTTCGGCATGGCGACTTTACTGCGTCCCAATTCGGCCATTTTCGCCCTTAGACTTTTAATGCCTTCGGTAAGCGCTTCTCTTGTGGGCTTATCGGAGGTTTTCTCCTTTGTGACTAGGTAGAAGATATACCTCTCCCTAGTGTCCCCCCCTTTCGGGTGTCTCATTGTTTGGATGAGATAAGCTACCTCTCCAATTTTAGCTTCTTGCTCCCGTAGCTCTTTCTCTCCTCCAAAGAGTTGCCTGAATTCGGCCGCTATGCCCCTCTTCATTCCGTAGTCTGCTGCTACGCAATGAGCCAGGTCGCAGTCCGATGGCGCCTCAAACAAGCTGCCATCAACCTCTTTGACCTCTGTCCTGATATTGGTCCGGGTACCTTCCCCTTCCCACTCTGGTGGGGTCTGGGTCCCTACCGTTTCCGTCTCTGGGGTGGCTGTCATCCCAGTGTCTACTACGTTTCCTGTAGCCTGTTGCTGGTGGTTTCCTCTGGCTCGCTCTCTGTAGACTTCCAGGCGCTCGCATTCCTCTTTGATGGCCTTACTCATCGTCTTAATGTCTTTGTGGACATTCGGGTGCTCCCTGATGAATAATTCCATCCTTTCGTTTAGCTTCTTGACTCTCCGCTTACTTTCCATCACTTTTTCGTCTTCCTCGGTGAGTTCAAAACCGCCAGATGATAGCTCGGGCAGAGACCCGCCTCCTGCCCTCATCCCGGGCGGTGAAATCGCCTTCCTTTTCGCGCTCCCCGGTACTTGGGACGCGATTACGTTACTTCTCGGGGGGGTCCTCACTAGGCCCCCTCCCCCAAAAGGTGAATTGGCGTTGTCCCCCATTTCTCCCGCGTTGGCTTCCTCTAGGTGTTATGACGTAAGTCCAGGGGATTCCGACCCGCGTCACGTCGTCTAAGTCAGCTTTGCTCGCGGTTGTCGTCACGCCTGAGGCATTGACCCCGCGTTCGACGAAAAGTGCTTGTTCAACTATTCACCTTATTGCGCTTCCGCCGTATAATAACTTCCTTACTTATTTAAATTTAAGTTTAATTTTAATCAATAAATTATTTGGAATAAAACAACTAATCCCAAGATTATCCTACAGTAAAAGTTTTATAGGCTCTTTTAGCCCTTAGTCTCTTATTTGTGAATCACTCACCGTCTATATTAATCCCTTACTTTACTCACTTCACTTCGTCCCTACTATGTCCATGGGGTTGCCTTCCCTGTCGGGGCAGCCACCGACTTTCAATTTATTCCCGCTTCCACCACTATCGACGTTAGTCTTCGTGTTTCCCGAACTTAAACAAATTAAAAGTTTATTTAGTTCCTTTTTCTCCTCGAGCACATAAAAACACGTCTACTCTGAGCCGCTACTCACGCACGACTAACCTAACCTAACCTAACCCAACCTAACCTAACCTAACCTAACCTAACCTAACCTAACCTAACCTAACCTAACCTAACCTAACCTCACCTAGCCTAACCAAACCTAACCTAACGTAACCGAACCTAACCTTTTTTTTTTTTTGGTGAGTGAAAATGCATCATGCATTAACGGGATCAGCTTTCGCCATTCTTCAATTAATAATAGTCGATTGATTTTTAGGGAAATAAAATGCAGCTAGATTATTAGAATCACAAAACCATTTATTAGAGGATTTCGTGGTAAATGGATTCGGTTCAGCAATAAGTGCTAAGTCTATATCACCAACATTACAATTATGATGAAGAAGATCCGACGCACATCTACTTTTATTGAGATTTATTTGGATTAATTTCATTTTTGTAGTTTGAATGTAATAATTGCCTCCGACTGTTTATACAATTACTAAAATTATGATCAGAAGTAATGCAAAGTGGGCAATAAGAAAGATTTGTACAATTAACAGAAAAGTGACAATTGTTTCAATAAGTATAAATGTTCGTTAATTTCAATAAAAGATTTTTTAATCTGTTTATGTACATTTCTGGTTGATTTTATGAAGTTGTTCAATACAATAATTTCATCATCTAATTTTGAAGAAGTTATTAAATAAAATCCTTAACTCTAATCAAGTCATCAACATAAGTTGTTTCATTAATTTTCATTTTCATATATTCTAAATTGACAGATTCATCAATATCTAAATTTTTCTTTATATTTTTGGGCATGATATTTATAATATGTAAATGAATAGGATTTGTTAAATTCAATGACAGTGAAAGCAGAAATATCAAAAAAATTTCCACTTGAAAGAATATTGACAGTTGTCAAAGTGACAGATGACAGCTGTCAAAACTGATAAAAGACAGATGACAGATGTCAAAACTGACATACACCTGTCAATGTATGACAGATAGATGTCAAAATGTGAATCAAAAAATTGTTATATTAGCTCTCACCAACGATGCCTCTCAGATCTTAAACAACCAAAATGTAGCCCATCATTACCACTATCAATCTATCAGAAATCATCAATTAAATCCACTTAAACCAATTCCAATATTATTTACGTAGGCCAACCCAATTCGTGCTTACGCAAACGTAACCTAACCTAACCTAACCTAAAAATCAAATCAATTTCTTTTCAATTGTAGCCTTTATTTGAAATACAATTTTTTTATTAAAAATAGCTAATGCATTTTCGATCCTTAGATCATCATCAGGCTATAAAACATTAAATAAAAATAAAAATAATACTATAACAAAGTATTAATAGAAATTACCTTGAAAAATATTTTAAAAAATTCAAATAAAAATGACTTACGTAAAAAATTGTAAATAAATAAATAAAATTAAATTTTGTTTCACAAAGATTACTATAAAAAATAAACTTTTTATAAACTAAAATAACAAGTAAAGTAAAATAAATAAAATCTTGATGTAAAATATAAAATAAAATATAATAAGTTTATAATAAATTTATTTTATCAAAAAATTTTGTGCATTTGTAATTAATAATATCATTAACGCTAAGGTCTTTTCTTTTTGAAAAACAAATTTCTAATTTTTATTTGAATTTTTTTAAATATTTTTCAAGGTAATTTCTATTAATACTTTGTTATAGTATTATTTTTATTTTTATTTAATGTTTTATAGCCTGATGATGATCTAAGGATCGAAAATGCATTAGCTATTTTTAATAAAAAATTGTATTTCAAATAAAGGCTACAATTGAAAAGAAATTGATTTGATTTTTATAAAACAAATACATACACCATGGACAATTATATTATTGATATATTACAAGCAAGTCAAGCGAAGAAGATCCATACATATAAGAATTTTTTCTTTAAGAAGATTCGTTCAGAAAATAATATTTGGTTTCTGAATAATTGTAAAAAGAAAGGTATTTATCCCAATTTTATTACAAGAAAACTTCATTTTAAACATAATAATCTTCAACATCATCACCATATTGCACTGAATAAAGCATACACGTATTGGTTGAATTTTGAACTAAAATCTGCATATAGTAAAAGAGATTACATATTTTATAATTTAAAAATATTACACTGTCACCTTACTTCAATTTTACATCCTCTTGAATGGGATATATTGGATTATAATATTAGAGAATTGTCTTTTGAATACGGGATTGAAATAAGACGTAACTTGTCAAAAAAACTTGACAATATTTCATTAAATTATAATAAAAAATATGATAAATCAGCAACTAAAAGCAATGTAATGAGAATTAAACCAAATTTACACAACACCAAAGAAGATGTTCAAGATACATTAATGTCTAACAAGATCTCAACTTCTTTGATGGATATACCGGACCAAACCAATATTATTAATTCATATAGTAATAATGTTAATAGCAATAGTATTATTACTAATTCGGGAAATAATATTTTAAATATCACTAATGATTTTTGTAACAAAACAATTAATATTTTACACAATCAAAATTCACAGTCAATTTCAACAAAAATATTCAACCTACATTACAATTTTAAAGAAATTTTAACAATTTTAATCCATTTAATTACAATAATCATATATTTCATGATAGGATTAAAAATTGTACAAACGTAATGTTTGATGATACTGAAAAACAGTTATTATCATTTGGTCTAAAGTTTTCTCCAGACTTAAACTTAAAACCTAATTCTATAAAGTCACTAATAATTGACACAGCTTTTATTTTAGATAATTCTCGTCTCATTGGGAATGATTCTCTTATTAGTGATATTACCATGGTGATTAATAATATCATTAACTCTATAAATTTAGATTCGAATAAAAAGAAAAATCGAAAAGTATTATTGAATGTTATTGATTCAATTAAACACAAAATAGACTCAAATAAATTGTTTTTCATTAAAGCAGATAAAGGTAACTGTTTAGTAATTATGAAAAAATGCGAATACATAAATAAAGTTAACGAATTCTTCAATTTAAACAACTTTTCAATTGTTAAGAATTCAATTATAAATAATTTCAACATTAAACTTAAAAAACTAATTAATGAATATCAAAATCTAAAGTTATATAAATTATTTGAGTTCAAATAATGAACCCTTTAATTCCAAGGTTTTATGGTCTACCTAAAATACACAAAGGAGACAATTTTCCGATTAGACCAGTAGTATCATTTATAAATTCACATTGTTATAAATTAGCGTTATTTCTTGATAAATATTTGAAAAACAACTTAAATTTTGAATTTAAATATGCCATAAAAAATAATTTGGAATTAATTCAAAAACTACAAAATATAACAATTGATCATTCTAAATATGTTCTTGTATCATTCGACGTAACCAATTTATTTACATCAATTCCAACCGTCGATTGTATTAATATATTAAAGAACAATTTAAATGACTCAAATTTAAGTGATGAAATTTGTAATGCATTAATAGATTTAACTAGCATATGTCTTGAACAAAATTTCTTTATTTTCAATAATCAAATTTATTCGCAAAAAAACTGGATTAGCTATGGGTAATCCATTGTCACCACTCATGGCAAATATTTTTATGAACAATTTAGAAAACATGTTATTTCTAAACAGTTGTTTTTCTCAAAATTGTATTTTTTTTTTTTTTTTTTTTTTTGTGTAAGATATGTAGACGATTATTTATGTATCGTTAAAAAGGAAGCCAATATAGATGTTTTAATGAATATTCTTAATTCTTTAAACAATTCAATTAAATTTACATATGAGTTAGAAAAAAACAATAGCATTCCATTTTCAGATATTTTAATTAACAGAACACAAAATAATATTTTTTCATTTAAAATTTATAGAAAACCAACTCATACAGATCATTGCATTGATTTTTATTTGAATCATCCTATGTCCCAAAAGTTGGCTTTTTTCAATTCTTCTTTTTATAGATGTTTTTCAATTTTCAATTCCATTTTTTATAGTAATCTTTGTGAAACAAAATTTAATTTTATTTATTTATTTACAATTTTTTACATAAGTCATTTTTATTTGAATTTTTTAAAATATTTTTCAAGGTAATTTCTATTAATACTTTGTTATAGTATTATTTTTATTTTTATTTAATGTTTTATAGCCTGATGATGATCTAAGGATCGAAAATGCATTAGCTATTTTTAATAAAAAAATTGTATTTCAAATAAAGGCTACAATTGAAAAGAAATTAACCTAACCTAACCTAACCTAAGCTTTTTTTTTTTTTTTTTTTATCCGTCATGGACACCCGGCACTCCTAACGCCTGTGTTAGATGGTATGTGATGTGGCCGTGCTTTCTAGTCACCCAAGGTCGAATATCCGGTAGGATTTTGTGGGTCCAGGGGCTGCCTTTATAGCTTGTCCATTCCTCCTGCCATATCTTTAGAGTTGCCTCTCTTTCTTTTGCTTGATGGTCTGCGTTTAATCCATGAGTTCTGGCTCTTTCCATGGCCAGTAGCCCTAATGGGATGGTGCTGGAGAGAACGTTTACAGTCTGAGTTGAGAGCGTCCTGTAGGCTCTACATACTCTGAGTGAAGTCAGTCTTTGCGCGCTTTCGACCATTGTCCTATATTTGGCAATTTTCATGGCATTGCTCCACACTGGTGTGGCGTATAGTATTATGGAGTTGCTTACGGTTCCCAGTAACCTCCTCTTTGCTTCGTTTGCCCCTCCTGTCCTGGGCATGATTCTCCAAAGCGGGGTGCAAATTGCTTTGGCTTTTTCCGTGACATTTCTTATGTGGCTGCCATATTTCAGTGCGCCATCTATCGTTACTCCCAGGAGCTTGCAGGAATTAACTGTTTTTATGGGTTGTCCTCTCAGTATGATTGCCTTAACCTGGTGCTTCTTTCTTCCTACCAAGTAGATAGACTCTGATTTCTCAGGCGCTATTTCGAGGCCCAGCTCATTCATCTTGTCCGTAATTGTGTCTAGGGAGATTTCCATGGACCGGTTTAGAGCATCATCTTCCTTTGCCACGCCTATCACCACTAAGTCGTCTGCGTAGGCTATGGTTTTTACATTGTCGGGGATTTTTAGTGTGAGGATTTCGTCGTACAATATATTCCATAACTGCGGTCCGAGGACCGACCCCTGCGGGACCCCTGCTGTCATCTCTTCTCTTTCACCGCTTTGCAGGATAATGACCCTATCGCTTAGGTAGCTTTGGATTGAGCGGGTTAGGTGCTCATTAACCTTTCTCCTTTCTAGCTGGTCTATGATCTTTTTCCATGGTACTGAGCCGAAAGCATTTTTTAAGTCGACTGTGACCATTTGCACTTCCGCTGGGATACCGTCTGGTCCGGCTGCCTTCTTTTTTTTAAGTTTTCCTGAGGCTTTTCTGAGCTCTCCCTCCGTTAGGTCTTCGTAGACTGTGGATATGGGTTCGTGGATCCAGTTCTCCTTTGGGTGCTTGGCGAATAAGACTTGGAAAGCCTTTTTTTCGAGTCCCTCCGGTGGAGGAGCGTTTGTTTTTAGCTTTCCCATTACTAGTTTGTATCCTAGTCCCCACACGTCTTCATCCACCTCTTTGCAAAGGTCTTCCCACTTTGCTTGTTTTGATTTCCTGATTTCTTTCTGGAGATCCTTTTTGCGAGTCTTGTGGCTTATGGTTAGCTGTGTAATAAGCATGCTGTGTGCCCCTTTCGTCCTTGCTTTTTGGAGCTTTCTTCTAGCCGTTAAGCAGTTTTTTCGTTTCTCTTGTATCTTCTCGTTCCACCAGTAAACTGGTTTTCTTTTTGGGCCTTTGGCCGCTGGCGTAGACTTTTTAAGTGCCCGTAATATTGCGGCCGTGAGGTCCTCCGCCGTGTTAATCATTTTATTTCCTTCTAAGGATTTATTGAAGGCCGGCCTGTTTAGTTTTTTTAGGTTCCATCTCACTGGGTTGGTCGTAGTTGTGGCTGGGGTGGTTGGTTCTTTCAGGATGCTCATCGAGATGTAGAAATGGTCGCTTCCAGATTCTTCCTCTAGTACCCTCCAGTTTGTTACCCTTGCTGCTATCTTTTCTGTGCTTAAGGTTATATCCAGCGCTGAGCTACTTCCTCCTCTCGACCATGTTATGGATTCTGGGTCGTTGTGGATGACCAGATTATTTTCTATGATCCATTCTGAAAGTATTTGGCCCCTTTTGTCAGGTTTGTTCTTGCCCCACTCTTCGCTTCTGGCATTAAAGTCGCCTATTATAATCTTCTCTCTGTTGTCTAGCTTCAGTTTGGTACTTAGTTCGTCAAGGTAGTGTATAAAATCGTTTTCCGAGCAGTTGGGTGAGATATAGCAGCAGTAGAATTGCATGCTTGACGTATTCATACTTAGGAACCCTTTTTTTCGAGCCTCTGTAGATAGTTTGGTTTCCCCGCTCCAGTTGTAAATTGCCGTATCTGAATTCATGTCTACCGTCCATTTTTTATCACTGCTTACGATTTTTGGATTTGGTTCCGAGGCGAGGATGATGTCCGCTCCTTGTCGGTGAGCAGTGGCTTTTATTAAGTCTATAGCCATCCGAGACCTGTTAAGGTTGGCGTATAGAATTTTTATCTCTTTTGGGTCCATTATTGATCTGTCTCATCCTTCTCCTCCGATTGATGGTTTGTTGTCGGTTGTTGTTGCTGGTCGTGCTTATTCATTTTCAGGTTTCTTACAGCTTTTCGGTACTCTGGGCACCCCATTGTATCAGCTCTGTGGCCTCCTATGTTGCATATGTAGCATTTCGGGGTGTTCTCGCAGCCCCTGGCTGTGTGGCCTTCATGTAAGCATTTAGTGCATCCTATTATTGTGCGTTTCTCATTTTGGCACATCTTTTTAGTGTGTCCAAACGCTAAGCAATTGTTGCATTTCCCTGGGACTATTATTTCCTCTATTCTGTAGCTGAACCACCCTGCTCGTATTCTTTTGTGCTTGGCCAGAGCCTCTTTTTGTTGCTTGTTTACGGTCACCATGGTAGAGTATTGGCCTTCTCTTTGAGTCGGTTTGATTGGTTGTATTTTGACTTCTGTATCGCTTATTCCTTCGTTCATTAGTAAGTGTTTAATGCATTTTTCTAGGTCTTCCTTTGTGGAGTGTTCCTTTAAGTCCTTAATTATGTATGTGTGTCTGTTTGTTCTATCTTCTTGTACTGTGATGTCAGCCGTCAGCTCGGGACAGCTTTTAATGACCGTGTCTTTGAAGGCATCTCCACAGCCTTTGGTGTCACTACTAAGCGCTATGCGTACTTCTCCGTCTTTGGTCTTGTTAACGTATTTGATCTTTGTCCGTATCTCTTCAAGTTCGATCTTGTCTTGGAGCTGGTTGACGATTTCCTTGTAGGTGGTGTTGCCAGGTTTTAAGGTCACAATCTCGCTGTAACGCATAATCGGTCTTATATTGTCTTCTTTTTCGTGAGTTTCTGTTAGGATCTCAGCGTCTATATCCGCTTCATTTAGGGCCAGCTCTGTTACCTTGCGCAGGTAATGTGTTTCAATTCTTGCTGCATTCAAAACGGTAAGTTTTCTCCTTTTCTTTTTTTCTGATATTGACCTTGTTTTATATAATGCTTCTAGTATGTCTTCGATGCCTTCGCCCTTCCAGTTTTCTTTTCTGGTGTCCCATTGGTCTTTGTTGATTCCTATTAGATATGTGTATGTCTCTTCTTTGTTACCCTCCTCTTCTTCCGGGTTTTCGAACAGCGTTATATTGTTTCTGATGTATATCATTTTCCCTGTTCTGAGTTTCCCTTCTTGTAAGGCTCTTGCAGTGTGAGGCATATTGTGGACCATCTGTCTGGTAAACGTGTCTTCCTCTAGGGTTGGGTCGATGATTATGACCTGGTCTGTGTTTTCGTCTTCCAGGCCTTCTCGTGGTCTTAATTGTGTCCTTCTATATGTTGATTTAGGCCATCCTTCTGATATCAGCTCGACCTTCTCCTCACGAGTCATTTCCGCTCCGAGCTTCGACTGTATCAGCCCCGCTCGCTCCTGTTCCTGGCTCTCCCGATCACCATCTAGCATTATGCTGGCTGCCTCATTTTCTAGCTCAGCTATCCTCTTTTTTTGTTTTTCGACTCTTCTTCTTTTATCTGGGTTTGGCTTCCCTTGGCTTCAGTGCGCTTTTGAGATAGTGGAAGTCCTCCTGCTTCATTTTTTCTCTTCTGGGCTTGGTGAGTCAGATATGTTAAGTCGACGGAGGCTTTCTTTATTTGCTGGTGCACATTTCCATGCGTTTTGCAGAATGTTTCCAGCCATTTGATTTTATCCACAATCTCCTTAGGTATAGATTGTGTAGTGTTTGGTCCGTTTGGGCTTTCTTTCGCTTTTCTTTTCTTGTTCTTGCCACTAGATACTGGTGTGAAAGGGTCTTCCTCTGTTAGGTCGATTTCGGCACCTGGCTTAATGTGAAGTTGGCTCTTCTGCCTTGTAAGGCTTGGTGTGGTAGCATCTGCTAAACTTTCTGTACTGGTCATGTGTCCTAAGGACATTGTTCTTTCCCTGGGGGGCGTTCTTGGGAGGGAATTTCTCCTTCTCGTGGGATCCATAACATTTTCCCAGTTATAAGTGCTTTTCTTAACTCCAGCTGCAGTAGTATTTGCATGCAACCCCGCCTGGCTAGGTCCACGGGGTGCTGAGCAGTCATAGGATGACGGTCGGGGGAGGCCTGCACACGCGCCTTCCGCTCCGACCGACCCTGGGGTGTTCATCCCCTGGGTGGTAACGTTATCTTTCTCTTCATCACTCATCATATCATTTTATTTGCATTTTATCCCTTCTGCCAGGCGTTCAATTAATTATCATTATATATATATATGTATATACATTTTTTTTTTGTTTTTTTTTGTTTTATAATAAATTTGTTTTATTCTGTTTTCTTTAGATGTTCTCTTTTCTTTTCTGGTCGCCTGTGTTGCTCCTCTTCATTCCGTAACCCTGGAAAGGGGCCCTTACAGGGTGCTATCATCCGGAGCCAGATGAACCCTGGTTTTTTTGACGAGGTTGTTACTCCTCCCCCTCCTCCTTTCGCATCCGGGCTTGGGACCGGCAATGGCGGAGTTAACCTAACCTAACCTAACCTAACCTTTTTTTTTTATCGTGAGGAAATGCATTACGCACCCCAGCCAAAGATGTTGGTCGGCTAGGAGTGTGGGACTACCCTCCGCATATTCAAATACGGGGCTACGCCACTAAAACCTCACACAGTCTCTCCCCATCAGAAACGGAACCGCTTCACAGCATTACCTCATTTCCGTGGTCACTCCTCCACCCCTGTAGCATTCTATGTTAGTGAATTTTGCGGGGACTTATTCAGGCCTTTCTCCTTTTCCAGTTCGCGTTCTATTGTTTCCTTTTCTTTCATCACTCTTCCTATGAATTGTCCTATATTTTCCCAGTTTTCCTTACTTTCTAACATTATTTCTATTAGGTTTGTCTCGTCTATTTTGGCTCCGATCTTGTTTGTTAGTTCCTCCCGCCAGGCTTCCCATTTCTCGCATATAAAAAGTGTATGTGCTGGGTCATCGTCCTTATCACAGAGCATGCATTGTGTTGTGTTACGTTTGCCTATTCTACACAGATATTTGGCGAAGCACCCGTGGCCTGTGAGTACTTGCGATATGTGGTATGTAGTTTCTCCATGTTCTCTTTTTACCCATAAGGTGATATTTGGCATTAACCGATGTAGCCATTCTGTTCCTTGATGATTTTCCCACCTCTTCTGCCAGGCGTTTGTTGTTTCTTCTCTGAGTTGTTTTCTTAACTTTTCTTTATCTTCTTCGTTTTTGTCCATAAGCTTTACGCGTTCACATGCTAACAATTCAATTGGTATGCATCGTGCCAAAATTAATGCAGCCTCTGTAGATACCGTTCTGTAACATCTAGCTATGTTTAGGGAGATTTTTCTTTGCAGGCTTTCCACCATCTTTCGGTACTTTTCATGTTTCATTGCCGTGTGCCATATTGTTACACCGTAGGTTAATATTGATTCCATGACTGATCCTAGGACTCTTCGTTTTTTTTTCGCTTGGCCCACCGTTTCTTGGCATAATTCTTGCTAGAGCTGTAACTGCTTTTTCTGCCTTTATAGTTGCGTTTCGTAGGTGGTCTCCGAACATTAGGTGTCTGTCCATAGTTATACCCAGGTATTTGATGTTTCGTTTGAGCTGTATTTGAGCGTCATCTATTTGTATTGTGATATTTGTTAATTTTTTCTTTCCTGAGAGCACCATCGCCTCAGTTTTTCCTGGGGCTAGGCTTAGCTCATTTTTGGTGAGCCATTTTTTGATTCTGTAGAGTGCCTCATTGCTATTCCATTCTAGCTCTTCTTCATTTTTCCCAATTCCTACCACTGCTAGATCGTCCGCATAGGCAATTAATTCAATGCCTTTGGGCATTTCTAATTCTAGTATGTCGTTGTAAAGTATGTTCCATAGGGTCGGTCCAAGGACTGAGCCCTGTGGAACCCCACTTGTTACCGTGTATATTTTTCCTGTTTGTCCTATTATTTTCCTTCGTTCAAAATAGCTCTTTATTAAGTTTTGTAGGTATGGAGATACCCCTCTTTCTTGTAGTTTCTTAATGATTATTTCCCATGATGCCGACTTAAACGCATTTCTTATGTCTATCGTGATAAGTATGCAGTGTTTCCTAGTTTTTAAGGTTTTTGCCTTTTCTTTGGTCGCAATTTCACATACTGCTCTTATGGCGTCAATCGTGCTTTTTCCCTCTCGGAACCCGAATTGCCGTTTGGACAGACCGGTTCCTTCCTCAATTTCTTTTTTGAGTCTTGTATTTATTATTTGTTCCAATAGCTTGCCTGCTGTATCTAGCAGGCATAGCGGTCTATAATGTGAGGGTTCATCACCCTTTTTCCCCGGTTTGGGTATTAGTACAAGCTTTGCTGTCTTCCATGCGTTTGGAAAGTTACCCCACTTCAGTATATTATCGTAGCACTTCAGTATGAGTTCAGGTGTTACTTCCACTGCCACTTTTATTATTTCCGGTGGTATTCCGTCTATTCCTGGTGCTTTTCTTTTTTTTAACCTGCCCGCGGCTTTCTGTAGTTCTTTTGTGGTGATCGGTGGTACATGTTTTGTTGGTTCCTTTGTCCAGTTTCGCACCGGTTTACAGGGGAATAAGTGTTCCACTACTTTCTTTTCAAACTCTGCTGCCATCGTTAGTGGAGGCATTTTATTAAGTTTTTTCATTACAATCTGATAGCCCAATCCCCATATGTCTTCATTTAGCTCATCGATTGTTTTTTTCCATGCTTCGTCTTTCGCTTTCTGAATTGTTTTTACCAGCTTCTTCTTTTTCTCTTTGTAGTTCTTTAGGGTCTCATTATATTCCCCCGCGTTTCCTTCTTTTCTTTTTCTTGTTTTTTCTCTCCTGGCTTTCATGCACTCAACTCTACAGGTTTTAATGTCCTCGTTCCACCAGTACACTCCCTGTTTCTTAGCTTGTCCAGTTTTAGGGGGCATAGCTGTATTGCAGGCACCTCTTAGTAGTCTTAATAGGGCATCTACGTCGTAAGCTTTGCTATTTCCGGGGTTCTTTTCTTCTAGGTATTTTGTCAGTTTTTGTTTGTTTAGTTTGGCTAATACCCATCCTTTGTTTTGTTTTGTATCTGCTTTTTGTTGTGGTTCTTCTATTCGGGATAATATGTATTTGTGGTCACTGAGGCTTTTTCCATGACTTTCCACTCTCTTACTTTTTTGATGGTCTTTTCCGTCACTGCCGTAATATCAATGCATGACGATCCATTATGGCCTTCGTATGTAGGTGTGTTCCCTTCATTGAGTGTTATTATTCTGTTTCTCCACATCATTTCATTGAGGATTTCTCCTCTTTTGTCATTTATAGGATTTCCCCATGTTACTGACTTTGCGTTAAAGTCGCCAGTTAGGATAATTTCCTCCTTGGCATCAGCGATATTCCTTTCTAGCGTTGTTATATATTCTTCAAAATCTTTTATTGTGCTATTAGGTGAAATATAGCAGCTATATATTCTAGTCCCTCCTATTGAAGTCCATGAAAATCCATTTCCTGCCCCATATTTCGTGGGATTTACCTTCTTGTCGGTGACATATATAGCCGTGTTTAGTGTATAATCGTGGTGCCACTGTGGATTGTTTTTGATTCTATTTATATTCGGCTCTGTTGCTAGCACTACGTCTGCCTGAATTTCTGCGACAGTGGCAGATAGTAGGTCCATGGCGTTTTTGGACCTATTTAAGTTAATTTGTAGTATTTTCATTGTGCTTCAGGCGTCCTGGTGTCCTCCTCACCATCCCCTTCCTCGCACTGTTCGCTTCCTCTCTCATTTCCTTCTGGTACTTTTATTTGCCTGTCTTTTTCCTTTACTAGATATAGAGCTTTTCGGAAGGCTTTGCATTTTCCACTTCCAAATATGTGGCCTGACTTTTCACATATAGGACATTCTTCCGCATTTTCACAGTCCTTCCCTTTATGACCTTCTTTACCGCATTTAAAGCACATGTTTTTCCTGTCTATCCCTTCGCATGAGACTGTTTCATGCTCATAGGACCAGCATCTCTGGCATTTTTTCATTTTTATTTTTCTTTCGATAGAGCATAATGCAATCCCTATTCTAACCTTTCCTTCTTTAGTTAGTTTCTCAGCACTTTCCTTATCGAGAGTTAGTGTGATGTTTTGGGTTCCATCGATGCTTGGTCTAGGTTCGCTTATTCTAAAATTTGAGTTCCCAAGTTTTTCTTCGATTGTTTTCATTATTTCTTCTTTGTCTGTGACTGCATCTATGCCTCTGACGAAAATTGATTCTATTTTTTTTCGAGTTCCGGCTTTTTCGATTCTTATATTTTCAGAGGTAGCTTTTATAGCTTTCTGTAATTGTTCCAATGTGCTCTCGTTTTTTCTGTAGTGATGAGTAGGTTTCCCTGTCTGGTCTTCCTTACTCCAATAATCATGTCGCTTATTGGGTTGTCTTTAATTTCGTTTTTAACCTTACTTAGTATTTCCTTATAGTCTACTCCTTCTTGGCCGATAATAAGGGCATGTGTGTCCCGTTCCCTTTTTTTGGTTATAGTCTTAGCTTTCTCTGCAAATGTTTCTTTGTTTCTCTGTGTGTATATGTTGACTATTGTGGTGGTCTCATGGAATATGCATTCCACCATCTTTCTTAGTTGTTCGGGGTTCATAAATTTTATTTGGTGTATCACCACCTTCTCATTTTGTACTGTCTCCTTTTTAAGCTCTGTTAGCATTTCCCACATGTCCTTTGTTGTACCATCCAGAAGCACCTTGATTATATTCCTGTTTACGAGTGTGTTAGATTCCTTGGATCTTACTCTAGTTGCCTGTTCTATAATCTCTACATCCGCAGTACTGTTGGCAATTTCTGGAAATTTTTTCCTATATATTCTTTGGATACCGTTCTCCATGTTTCTATCATCGGGTTCTACAAGTGCTACGTTTACAGTATCGTCATTCGTGTCCATTGGGTTTCCGATTATTATTTCGGTATTGGTATATATTTCATCTTCCCACGTTTTGTGTTCCACCTCAGTCCATTTTTCGAAAGTGTCTATCTTTATGAGCTCGGTTAACGTATTGTCTTTTGCATTCCACCTGGGGGTTTGTGTTTTACAATCTATTTTGTTTTCCATTTCTGTTTGTGTACACGTGTCTCTTTTGGGAGCTTTCGCAGGTTCCCATCTTTGGCTCTCTAGCCATTCTTCTGTTTCTTCTCTGTTCAGCATGTCTGCTTGTCTGGTTAGTTTTATAGCTATTTCTTTTATTTCTTTTTTTGTATTTTTATTTTGATCTATTACTTTCTCTAACCCCTTAATGTTCAGTAATATTGCTGCAATTGCCTTTTTAGTTACGGCCATTTTACTATTTTCCCTTCTATTCTCCTCATCTCTCAAGAACAACCCTGTTTCAGGGCTTCCTGCTTTACTTTTTTTTGATCGCTCTTCCAGCGACCAGCACCTCTGCCGTCCTAAGGTCCCGACTTTCCGGTGGTCAGGTGGGGTCCTTGAGATGGACTCCCTTCTTTGGAAGGGGTCTGGTGTCTCTTCTGGGTTAATCGAGGATTTGTTACTCGATGTATTTGTTCCAGTTGCATTTGCCTGCACCCATGCCTGGTTCCCTGCACAGGGTGCTAGATAGTTGCTGGCTAACGGTCGGTGGGAGCCTATCTGCTCACTACCCTCTCCGACCGGTACTGGGGTATCCTTCTTTCCTTCTTCGAAGTCATCAATCTAATAAAAATTTTCGTTTTATGCCTGCCGACAGGCGCAATCCTGTTGGTCCACGGGAGCTATTTTATTTCACTCCTACCCGCCAGCAAAGCTGGTGAGGGCATTCCCCTATCCGCCACCTGGGGACGCGCCTGGTAGGGGTTACAGGTGTCCCACCCAGGAACTTAACCTAACTTAACCTAACGTAACCTAACGTAACCTAACTTAACCTTTTTTTTTTTTTTTTTTGCTATTATATCCCAATTCTTCTCGTTCTCCAACATCAAGTTGATAGTGTTCTGAGCCTTCAGTTGTTCTCCTACTTTCACTTCGGTCTCATGTCTTATTCTCTCCCAGGCCGGGCACCTAAGCATGGTGTGCTCTGCTGTGTCGTCCTCTTCCAAGCATTGCTGACATATTGCTGAGGTTGTCTTCCCTATACTATACAGGCACGCCTCAATGCTTTGAGGGTTGCTACCCCGTCCACTGAGGATCTGCGTTATCTCGTAGGTGATTTGTCCGTGTTTTCTGTTGAACCAGGGTTCTATATCTGGAATCAGTGTTTTGGTCCATGTGCTTCCACCATATTCGTCCCACCTAGCTTGCCACCGTTGTAGTGTCTCTTGCTTTATTTCCTTCCTAGATTTTGGGTTTATCTCCATCCTTTTTGCACGTTCGCCCACCAGTAGATCGATTGGAGGAGTCCTTGCGAGCACCCTCGCGCTCTCCAAGCTTATGTTTCTGTATGCACCCGTTATCCTGATAGCCATTGTTCTCTGTATCTGCTCTAGCATTCTGAGATACTTTCTGATGTTAGTTGCTTCCTTCCACGCTGGGGCAGCATACAGGATGATCGAATTGACTACCTCGTTCATTATTCTTCTTTTGTTTTCTCCACCACCCCCAATTCTTGGCAGTATCTTGCTCAATGCTGTTACTGTATTTTTGGCTTTCTCGGTGGTTTTCTGGATATGTCGTCCAAACGAAATTCTATTATCGAAGACGACTCCCAGGTATTTTATTCTTTTTTGTGGGATGATTTCAATTCCCCGAAGGCGGAAGGATATGGGTCCGAATTTCTTTCTGCCGATCAGCATGATCGCTTCTGATTTTTCGGGTGCTAAGGTAAGTTCATTCTCTGTCATCCATTGCTGTATGACATTAAGCGTTCCATTGGCTTTACGCACAACGGCTTCCTCTTTCTCGCCGGTCACTATGATTGCTAAATCATCTGCATGCGCTACGGAATATGTGCCCTTAGGTAGCTTCAGCCTTAAGACGCCGTCGTATATGATGTTCCAAAGTATCGGTCCCAGGAACGATCCCTGTGGAACCCCTGCTGTGATTTTTACCTTTAGTCCTTGTTCTATAATAATTGATCTCTCTGTTAGGTAGCTTTGTATAATACGTATCAGATACGGTGACACCTTAAGGTTCTCTAGATTCTGGATGATTTGCGACCATGACGCAGTGTTAAAGGCGTTCTTGACGTCTAGGGTGATCAAGGCGCACAATTTTCTAGTTTTAAGTGTCTTTTTCCTTTCATTTTCGGCAATTTCTAAAACTTTTAAGCATGCGTTGACTGTTGATCTTCCAGCTCTGAAACCATATTGGTTATCTGAAATTGCTTTTTTCTCATCAAGTTCTTTAGTTAATCTGGCTGCGAGTATTTTCTCCAGTAGTTTGCCTAAGGTATCTAGCAAGCATATTGGTCTGTACGCCGTTTTTTCTTGCCCATGTACTCTAGGTTTTGGTATAAGAACCAGTTTGGCACATTTGAGCTGTGTCGGATACTTGCCAGTTCTAAGTATATCGTTTAGGACTTTACACGTATGCTTCGGGCAGGTTTCTGCCACTAATTTGATTACTTCGGGGGGAATCAGATCCGGTCCCGGTGCCTTCTTTAGTTTAGTTCTATTCGTCGCTTCCTCTAGCTCCTTGAGCGTTATTGGAGGGGTTTCCAGTACCTCTATGTGGTTCCAAAGTGTTTCCTCCTTTGAGGGAAATAGTTCATTCACTATACTTATTTTCTCTTCCACTTTTATCCCGAGCGGTTTCGCCTTAATTTTCTTGGTGACTATTTGATATCCTAGGCCCCACGTGTCCGCTTCCACCTCTTCGCATACTTCTTTCCACTTAAGTTCTTTGGCTCTTAGGATCAGGGTCTTTAGCTTTTTCCTTTCTAGTTTGTATGCATTACGTCTTTCTTCTATTTCTTCCATGGTCGCAGATTTTCTGCTCCTAGTTAACTTCCTTCTGCTTTTGTTACATTGATTTCTCTGGCCCATAATACCTTTGTTCCACCAGTACACAGATTGCTTATTACCGAAGCTGTTTCGTTTTTGGAGGACTTCGTTACATGTTTGCGTGATAATTTCTATGAATTCGGTCACCGTTTCTCCTCTTGCGTTGTTGACTTTCTCGGAGAGCTTCGCTTGGAACTTTTCCTTGTTAAAGCTTGTGTTCCATCCGCTTGCTTGATTTTCATGGTTGCTCTGTACCTTGCTTCCGGGGAGAAATTTGAACGAGATGTACTTGTGTAGACTCAGGCTTTCTTCTTCCTCTACCTTCCATTCCGAGATTCTGCCGGCTATTTTCTCTGTTGCGCATGTAATATCCAGGAATGACTCGCTATTGTTTCTAACGAAGGTTGGTTGTCTTCCGTCGTTAATTATTACCAAGTTGTTTGCCGCTAGCCATTCACTAAGTAGGCTTCCTCTTAAGTTTTCTGGTTGGCCGCCCCATTCTGGTGATTTCGCATTGAAATCTCCCGTTATGATTTTTTCGGTCCTTTTGTCTTCTCTGATACTTTCACCCAGTTCTTCCAGGAACTCTTCAAATTTTTCTATCGTTACATTAGGTGATATATAGCAACTGTATATGCGAATCTGCGAGGTCTGAATCCATGTGAATCCTTCTCCCGCACCTAGTTTGTCTAATATTAGGTTCCTGTTGTATACTGCTATTGCGGAATCTTGTCTCTTGTCCATTTTCCATCTTTCGTCCTGCTTTGTTTTATTAATGTTCGGATCACAGGCTAAAATGATATCAGCTTTTAGTCTCGTGGCCGTGGCGACGTTTAGTTGAAGGAAATTAAGCATTTTCGTTAATTGACGCTCTCGCTTTATGGGCGTCACGTCTAGCTTGTGCTAACGTCTTCCTAAAATCAGGGCATCTTGTCGTACCAGATCGGTGGCCGTCTTCGCCACAGCTGGTACAGTGCGAATCGCTCGAGCAATCTTTAGCTTGGTGGCCTTCTTGTCCACTCCACAATTCAAACATACTTTCAGTTTCTGGGGATTTGTACATTTATCCTTGTTGTGTCCATACTGAAGACAGCCAAAACACCTTTGTAGTTTAATCCTTTCTCTTATACTGCAGTATGCTAGGCCGATTCTTATTTGTCCCATGGCTATTAACTTTCTTGCCAATTCTTTTCCGGTGATAATCATGGCTGTTTGGTTGCCCCCGTGGCTTGGTCTCAGAGCCTTTATTTCGAAGGGTTCGTTAGTTCTGGTTTCTTTTTTTATTCTGTTTCTAATGTCTTCTTCCGTAGTAATCTCGTCTATGCCAGCTATGTGTAATGCTTCAGTTTGCCCTTGCATAGTGGCCGTCCAATTCACTTTGTTGTTGATTTCTTCTCTGAGTGCCTGTGCTTTGCCTCTCCCTTCTAGTGTAAGTAACATGTTGCCCGTTTTTGTTTTCTTAACTGACTTTATACATGCTCCAATGTCATCGACTTTAACTTTCTCTTTGATTGTTCTTAGCATGTCTGCGTATGTAGTTTCGCCGTCGCTTTTTATTAATATTCTCTCAGGTGGTTCCCGTTTGTTTCTCCTTACTTGGTCATGCCTGCGGGTCCCGTACATTGTGATTTTGGCGTCCGTATGTCTGAATATGTACTCTATTATTTTTGCTACCTGCACCAGATCATTTAGTGTTGACGTTACTGCAATTTTGCTCCTATTGTTCTCCTTGACTAGCTCTTTTATGTCTTCTATAGCTTTATAGGTTACTCTTAGACTCTCCTCATTGTTACTATCTGTGCAGAGTGCTTTTATAAAGTATCTTTCCTCTGCTGCCTCTACTCCGGCTTTTCCTCCCATACGGGTAGAGTTTATGAGGTAGGTTATCTCCCCTTCGTCTAATACTTGGTTTAGTAGCGGGCCCATTTCTGGTCTCCATTCCTTGATTTGTGCGTACAGACCTTCGTCCGTTGCTTTCCCTCCAGAAGTTATCATAATCAGGAGGCGGTCTGCTGCATCGGTAATCGGGTTTCCCAATTCCCATTTCACTATGTTATATATGTCCGGTGACCACTCTTTGTCGATTATTTCCATCAGTTTGTCTATACTTTTGTGCTCTTTCTCTTCGTCCAGCAAGAGCTTCACTTCGTATTCATTTGTCACGTCTTCCATATTTGTTTGTGTTCCTATCTCTGCTGTTTTCTTCTCTGGTTCTACTGCCTGGACCTCCGCCTCTTTTGTTTCTCTCTTGGGTTTTTCATGTTCTTTCTCTGCGGGGCAAGTTTCAGTAATAATTTTATCGAGTTCCCATTTTTTTACTTGTTTGGCCAACCCAGCTGCTATTTTTTTAATTTCCTGGTGAACATTTGAGTGCTGTTCACAGAACACTTTAAGTTTTTCTATTTTCGTTTGTATTCCTATGGGTATTTGGCTTGGAGAAATCTCCTTCTCCTCCATTCTCCTAGGGCTGTCTTTCATCCTTCTCTTCTTCGATGCCCTTTTCCCTGTATTGTCTCGACCGGCTGCTTCGTCCTCTGTCGAACTTATCTCATGACTGCTTAGCAGACCCTGTGCTTCCTTCGAATCTGTCTGCTTCTTTATTCCTGGTGCCATGAAGTCCACCATCTTTTCCAGCTCAGAGGTTGCCATTGGGTCACCAACAGAGTGTGCTCTATCTCTAGGGGGGGTCCGTATCAACGAATCTCTCCTCCTGAACGGGTCCGGTACCTCTAGTTCCTCCTTTTCTTTATTCTTGTTATTCCATTCTTTTTTATTTAAAAATTTTTCCATATTGTTCCCACGAGATGGGTCGATCTACTCGGTCGCCTTCCAGTAGTGCGCCCGTGCTGAAAGGAAGCCTATATACTCGGGGGGTCGGCCGGTACCCCGAGGATCCACTGACGACCAGTCATGCCTTCCTGGTCACGCGTCCCTTGGGCGTGGTTATGGCTCCACCGCTAGGATTTAAGGTACTTACGCTGGCTCGGTGCGATGCGCCGCTCTCGTCTGCTCTCGGACCCTGCCATCCACCGGGGTTGGTTACCCGATCTCTGGCAGGGTTGCTCCAAATAACAGGGTTCACCACGGGTAGGTGAGAGTCGACGGCTTGGGACAGAGAGGCTAGGGCCGTTAACTGGAGACAAAGGCCTGTATTCGCATCAGTCCCCATGAACCCCAACCTAACTTAACCTAACTTAACCTTACTTAACCTAACTTAACCTAACTTAACCTTTTTTTTTTTTTTTTTTTTTTTTTTCTAGAGGTGTAAAATGCACTACGCAGACCGGCCTCTGATGTGGTGTGGCCGGTACTGTCGGGCTGCACTTCGCCTGTTCTAAGGCTGGCGACCGACTAAACATCACCCCTTGGCCCGGCAGATGGGCGCCGGGCCGTTCTCTCCCCAGCAAGAGCGGGACCACCTTCCGGCATTGCTTCGCTCTTGTTGGTCGCACCTCCATCCCCTTCTACCATCTCTCTTCACTCGTCTGACAGTACTGATTCGTTTCTACGCTCATCGTCTTCCTTCTTTATCATGATCTTTGATATCATGTCTTGTACTTCCTTCCAACAATCCTCGCTCTCTAGCATTACATTCACAAGATTTTGAGGTTCTAATTTGACATCAAGCTTTGTCTCCGTCTCATCTCTCCATGTTTTGAACTCTGAGCAATGGAACAATGTGTGCCTGGAGGTGTCATCGTCTCTCTGGCAGTATATACATTCTGGATTTTCTATTTTTTTAATACTTGTTAGGTAACTCCTAAAGCACCCATGTCCTGTTAGGGCTTGGGTCATCCAATAGTCTATCTGACCATGCTTCCTATTTACCCATCCGTTGATGTCAGGTAGGAGTTCATGCAGCCATCTAGATTTCTTGGACTCCCTCCACTCTTTTTGCCACTTTTCCATTGTAATCTTTTTGATAGCTTCTTTTTCTTGGGCTCCGTTACTCATGCGTTCAGCCCGCTCCTGGGCGAGTAGCGCCATTGGTACCCTGCTTGCCAGTACTCCAGCCGCCTCGGTGGAGATCGTGCGGTATCCCCGGCACACTCTCAATGACAATCGTCTATCGTATATGTGTGCCAAACGGGTGCAGCATACAGCACGATGCTCTCCCCTACGCTGCATAGCAGTCTGCGCTTCTGTTCTCCTGCGCCTTTATGTTTTGGCATCAGTTGCATTATGGACGTTGTGGCCTTCATTGCTTTTTCCGTTACTTTCTTAATGTGCTCGCCGAACGACAGATGTTTATCTAGTTCCACTCCTAGATATTTGATGGTTTGCTTGAGGAGGATTTCAGTGTCTCTTATTTTGAACTTTACTTCGCCTACCTTCTTTCTTCCCGACAGGAGCATTGCTTCAGTCTTCTGGGGAGCAATTTCAAGGTCGTTTTCCTCCATCCATAGAACAACATCTTCTAGTGTTTCGTTCATAACTGCCGTGAGGTCTCTTTCAGTTTTCCCTACTGCGATGACAGCGAGGTCGTCGGCAAATGCGACCAGCTCGACGCCATCAGGGACTTTTAGTCTGAGCAGCCCGTCGTAAATGATGTTCCACAGTGTCGGTCCCATTACAGACCCTTGTGGGACCCCGCAGGTGATCGGAGCTTCTTCGTCCTCGTCCAGGATGCTTCTGTCCATTAAGTAGCTTTTGATTATCCTTATCAGGTATGTTGGAATATTTCTTCTTTGAATTTCCTGCACTATTTTTCTCCAAGACGCGGAGTTAAAAGCGTTTTTTACGTCGATTGTGACCAGGGCGCAGTGTTTCCTGGTTTTGAGCGTCTTCGCCTTTTCCTTCAGAGCATCCCCTTTATTTTATTGATGGCGTCCAGGGTCGATCGTCCGCTCCGGAACCCAAACTGATTGTCGTCCAGTCCCCCGCTCGCTTCGATCTCTGCATTTAGTCTTGCATTGATAATCTGTTCTAGCAATTTACCTAGGACGTCGAGTAGGCACAGCGGTCTGTATGAGTTCGCCTCGTCACCGTCTTTTCCAGGCTTTTTGATTAGTACCACTTTGGCGCGTTTCCACCTTTTAGGAAAGTCACCATTCTTGATTATATGGTTGAATGTCTTGCATATTACGTCTGGCAGTTCAGCAGCTATCAGTTTCACCACTTCTGTGGGGATTCCATCAGGTCCAGGCGCTTTACCTGTCTTCATCTTATTGGCTGCTTTCTTTATTTCCTCGTGGGAAATTATTGGTGGTTCGGCTTCACTTTCTTGTTCCATAATCCAGTTTATTCGGCTTTTGGTGGGAAATAGGGTTTGGATGATTTTTCCCCTAATTTCCTTCGGGATAGGTAGGGGTCTGGGTTTTATCTTCTTTGTTGCTATTTTATAGCCGTTTCCCCATACGTCGCCCTCGACCTCTTCGCACAGCTGGGTCCACGCATCTTCCTTCCCTCTTTTGATCATTGCTCTGAGTACCTTTTTTGCATCTTTATACCTTGCCGCAGAGGTTTGTATCTCGGCATCTGGCTTTTGCTTTCCACGGGCTCTTGTGCAGTCCCTTCTCAGGGTCAAGCACTTGCTCCTCTGGTCTGCTATTCCAGTGCTCCACCAGTATTTCGCTTGATATTTTCGGAACTGTCCCCGCCTGGGCATTGCCACGTTACACGCTTTCTGAAGTATTAGTGTTAATTGGTCAGCTGTTATGTTTTCCTCGGGGTTCGCTAGTCTCTTCGTGTGTTTTATGAGCCGCTGCTTGTCTAATCTTTTCGTGTTCCAGCTGTTTTCGATTTTCTTTCTTTCCACACTTTCTGCTTCTACTTCGAAAGTTATATATTTGTGCAAGCTCAGTGACTCCTTTTGCAGGACCTCCCAGTTCTGGATCTTGTGGGTCATGTTCCCGGTGCTAAGGGTAACGTCTATTACCGATCTTTGAGTATTCCTCTCGAAGGTCGGGGCGTTCCCTTTGTTTTGGACTACGAGGTCGTTTTCAGCTAGCCATTCCGCCAGTACCCTTCCTCGGGGGTCCTCCTTCCTTGATCCCCATTCTGGTGATTTCGCATTCAGGTCTCCTGCTATTATTATCTGTTTATTACCCATCCCTCTGATCGCTGCTTTCACTTCCTGTAAATACTCCTCGAATTCAGCCAGTGAGCAGTTCGGGGAGATATAGCATGATATAATTCGTGTCTGTTCTACTTCTACCCACGTGAAGCCTTCCCCTCTCTTTCTTTCTCCGATGCTGATACCCGTGTTGGTTAAAATTATGGCTGCGTCTCCTTTCTTGTCGGCTATCCATGGGCCCTCTTTGCTGATCATCTTTCTGTTGGGCTCGCTGATTAATATTATGTCGGCCTTTTCCTCTTTGCTTGTCGCTACTGCCAGATCTTGTGCAGCAGTGCTTCTCCCTACATTCACTTGTAGGAACTTAATCATTTTTAGTTATTGCTTCCCTAAATTTGGCACATCTGGTCGTACCAGGTCTGTGCCCTTCTTTGTTACAAAGAGCGCAGAAGGCTTTATTCATGCACTCCCCTATCTTGTGGTCGTCTTGGCCGCACTTGAGGCACTGGTTTGACCGGTCTGGGCCGGAGCATTCTTTGGCCTGGTGTCCATACTCCCAGCACCTGTAGCACTTGCTTGCCTGGACCCTTTGCTTAACTTCACAAAACGTCAGGCCGATTTTAATTCTTCCTTTTGCTATGAGCATGTCCGCGGCTTCCTTTGCAACTTTGACTGTTGCATTCTGGTTGCCTCCATAGCATGGCCTCATATTTAGGACAGTGGCATCCACTTTTAGGTCCCCTTCATTGGTTAGGGTGTCCATTCCCATGATGTGTAGTACAGAGTCTCTTACGCCCGAAGTAAATCTTACTGTGGCTCCCCGATCCTTCATTTTAGCGTCTAGAGCCTGTGCCAGGTCATTTGCTCTTTTGGAACCTTGTTCGAGCCGTATCAAGAGGTTGTTATCTTTGGTTTTCCTGACCAGGTTAATACTGCCAATGTACTCTTCCCCGACTGAGCTTTTCACTGTTTTTAACAAATCAGCGTAGCTGGCTCCCTCCTGCTTGACAATTATAGCTTCTGTTCTGCCTTTCCTTTTTGGCATTTCGGTTGTTTGTGCATCTTGGGTTGCACTCTTGCCCGGTGGCGTGCATATTGCAACTTTGATGCCGCTGTTTCGGAATACACACTCGGTCATTTTCCTTAGCTCCGTGGTGTCTTCGTCATCTATTTTAGGGATGGCTATCATTACTGCCCCTTTAGCTAACATGCTGTCCTTTAGTTCACAGAGAGTATCATACCTGTGCTCTTCATTAGCTTCCCAGGTCAATTTGTATATGTTTCTTACTGTGATGTTTGTTTTCCCGTCTTTAGAGGTAATCGAAGTGCTGATGCTTGCTTCTGCTACTCTTCCTTCTGCTTGTAGCAGTTCCGGGTACCTGTCTTTGAATTGCCTTTGCAGCCCTTTGTTCGTTGTAAGGTCCTTCTCACCTATCCATATTGATAGGTCCCAGTTTTTATCTATGTGCAGCGGATTTGATTGTATGATTTCCGTTGCCTGGTATACCTCGCTGGGCCACTCGTGCTCTTTGGCTTCAAGGAATTCTGTGTACGTCTTGGTTTCGTCTATGATTTCTGCCAAGTTGATTGCTTGTGGATCTTCTGTTTGTGTCCCGTATTCACGGGTAGCTTTTGGTGTCTCTTGGGTATGGCTGTCTTCCATTGTTTGGCTACCCGAGTCCGTAGCTCCAACGTCCTTAGTGTTGGTCCCAGCTTCACAGGTGGTTTTTGGTGGCTCTTGGGTTTTCAATGTTTGGCTGTAAGAGTCTTTGGTCTTAACCTTTGTAGCTCCAGCATCCTTTACATTGCCCTTTGCCTTTTTTGAGCCTGGGCCGTCTTGATCCTGGCATCGTTCATGCATGCTGCTAGTTTTTTAATCTCCTGGTGGACGTTGTTGTGTTTCATACAGAAGTCGGCTAGCTTTTCAATTTTCGTCTCGAGGCCAGGCGGTAGCCTGTACTCTGGTACTAGCCCCGGTGGGCTCTCTTTCATCTTTCTCTTTTTTTGTGTTTAACCGCCAAATGTCTGGTGCTTCTTCTTCACTATCTATAACTATGGAAGTTCCCGCTGGGTTCTCCTCAGTGTTTATGTTACTTCCTGGAGGAGTTCTCGCCAGTGATTCTCTCCTTTTGAAGGGATCGGTCTCCTGGGTTATATCGCCTACCTTTTCGCGGTTTCCGGCCATGTTTGGCTCGCGCCCCGCCCTTTTGGTCTGTTTTATTTGATTTTGTAGTCACCGTATTTATTTTACTGGTGATTATTCGCGTACCGCACTTGAGTACTGGGGATTTTTCCCGCACCGTAGTTATTGCCAAGTTTTCCCGCACCGGCACAATCACGTATGATTTCACCAGCACCGTACACGGAAATGTTGCTCTGTCTACTCTACCACAGATGGCGCTGCAGTTTAATTATTAATTTAATTAAAGGGAGCGCGGGGTGGAAAATAAGGGTGTTAAAAATAAGCTTACCCTTTCAGCAACTACCCCGTTGAGTTCCAGGAGGAACCGTCCATAAGTAGCGCGGATGGAAGCTTTTAACCTCCAAATGTTCCAAACCACGTTTTTGCAAAAACGCTCAAAAATACACCAAACTACACAAAAAATGTCTTAAACGATTTATAGAGTTATTCACTGTGTCCACTATCACTTTCCGCCCTCTCCGAGCAGGGTACGTTCGCTACACTTAACCTAGTTTACATATTACCCCGTTCGTGTCTGTATGCCCTGTTATGGTCCGATTGGGGTGGAAAAAAGTTTTAACTGACCCTTTTCCCCTTAATGTGTCCACTATCACTATATTTCAACTCGTTTTGCAATTTTTTCGCACTTTTTACGACTTTTTGCGGAGCTCTTCAGAAACACGTCTTCTCGCGACGGTAACCTAAGGGAACCTAAGGTTTTAGGGAAATCTTTTAAAGATACGATGAGCTCGTATATATTACGATTTCTGCGCCCAAAGTAGTGTGAGATTCTCTCAGGTTTTCAGCATACTCACTAAAACCCTTATTCCTCTCTCTCCAGCTGTTGGCCGGTACCACCTCTCGGTATATCTTCAGCCAACAGCCTGCCCCTTCCTTCCTGACGGGCAACACCTTTCACCACGCGTCCATATCGCTGTCTACCTGCGTCTATTTCGCACTAAAAACTAAAACCGTCTCTTCCGGCACTTCACACAATTGCGCCCAAGCCCCGAGGCACGGCTTGGTCACGCTCTTGCCACTCCTACACCACCGAAGCCACGCTCACCGTGCTATTGTTCAAGCCTCTCTTTAGGCTTCTGCGCCACATCTGTCTGAACGTAATCACCAACAACACCGCCACCATCGCGCAGGTGGCATAGATACAGATTGTTTCAACCCCGGGGGTTGATACCTCTCCTCTACGACCTTGATGTTTGTGTTCACAATTCCGGTCTCCGCCACGTCCGCCTGCTTGCTGTTGCTCTTTCCCATTTCCCTGAAATCTTGCTCGCACTACTCACGGTGAAGACAAATTCTGACTGTGCTGGTCACCGCTCCTCCGTGGGGCACTTGCACACCAACGTCGGTCAGCATTTCACAATTTTGCAATTTTGCAAATCCGTGCGCCGACCGCCCGCTGCCGTCTCAGCTCCCATCGGTCTGCCGTCCCGGTCAGCGACTTCCTTCTCTCCCCATTAGTTTAAATGGTTCGAGAGAACCCAACCTAACCTAACCTAACCCAACCTAACCCAACCTAACCCAACCTAACCCAACCTAACCCAACCAAACCTAACCTAAGCTAACCTAACCTTACCTTTTTTTTTTTGGTGAGTGAAAATGCATCATGCATTAACGGGATCAGCTTTCGCCATTCTTCAATTAATAATAGTCGATTGATTTTTAGGGAAATAAAATGCAGCTAGATTATTAGAATCACAAAACCATTTATTAGAGGATTTCGTGGTAAATGGATTCGGTTCAGCAATAAGAGCTAAGGCTATATCACCAACATTACAATTATGACGAAGTAGATCCGAGGCACATCTACTTTTATTGAGATTTATTTGGATTAATTTCATTTTTGTAGTTTGAATGTAATAATTGCCTCCGACTGTTTATACAATTACTAAAATTATGACCAGAAGTAATACAAAGTGGGCAATAAGAAAGATTTGTATAATTAACAGAAAAGTGACCATTGTTTCAATAAGTATAAATGTTCGTTAATTTCAATAAAAGATTTCTTAATCTGTTTATGTACATTTCTGGTTGATTTTATGAAGTTGTTCAATACAATAATTTCATCATCTAATTTTGAAGAAGTTATTAAAATAAAATCCTTAACTCTAATCAAGTCATCAACATAAGATGTTTCAATAATTTTCATTTTCATATAT
The DNA here is from genome assembly GCA_963971135.1 of Stenus bimaculatus. NCBI lineage: Eukaryota > Metazoa > Arthropoda > Insecta > Coleoptera > Staphylinidae > Stenus > Stenus bimaculatus. The sequence continues at coordinate 39,211,666 of OZ020181.1, forward strand.
TCTAAATTGACAGATTCATCAATATCTAAATTCTTCTTTATATTTTTGGGCATGATATTTATAATATGTAAATGAATAGGAGTTGTTAAATTCAATGACAGTGAAAGCAGAAAAATCAAAAAAAATTCCACTTGAAAGAATATTGACAGTTGTCAAAGTGACAGATGACAGCTGTCAAAACTGCTAAAAGACAGATGTCAAAACTGACATACACCTGTCAATGTATGACAGATAGATGTCAAAAAGTCAATCAAAAAATTGTTATATTAGCTCTCACCAACGATGCCTCTCAGGTCTTAAACAACCAAAATGTAGCCCATTATTACAACTATCAATCTATCAGAAATCATCAATTAAATCCACTTAAAACCAATGAAATTCCAATATTATTTACGTAGGCCAACCCAATTCGTGTTTACGCAAACGTAACCTAACCTAACCTAACCTAACCTAACCTAACCTAACCTAACCTAACCTAACCCAACCCAACCCAACCCAACCCAACCTAACCCAACCAAACCTAACCTAACCTAACCTTACCTTTTTTTTTGGTGAGTGAAAATGCATCATGCATTAACGGGATCAGCTTTCGCCATTCTTCAATTAATAATAGTCGATTGATTTTTAGGGAAATAAAATGCAGCTAGATTATTAGAATCACAAAACCATTTATTAGAGGATTTCGTGGTAAATGGATTCGGTTCAGCAATAAGTGCTTAGTCTATATCACCAACATTACAATTATGACGAAGAAGATCCGACGCGCATCTACTTTTATTGAGATTTATTTGGATTAATTTCATTTTTGTAGTTTGAATGTAATAATTGCCTCCGACTGTTTATACAATTACTAAAATTATGACCAGAAGTAATACAAAGTGGGCAATAAGAAAGATTTGTATAATTAACAGAAAAGTGACCATTGTTTCAATAAGTATAAATGTTCGTTAATTTCAATAAAAGATTTTTTAATCTGTTTATGTACATTTCTGGTTGATTTTATGAAGTTGTTCAATACAATAATTTCATCATCTAATTTTGAAGAAGTTATTAAAATAAAATCCTTAACTCTAATCAAGTCATCAACATAAGATGTTTCATTAATTTTCATTTTCATATATTCTAAATTGACAGATTCATCAATATCTAAATTCTTCATTATATTTTTGGGCATGATATTTATAATATGTAAATGAATAGGATTTTTTAAATTCAATGACAGTGAAAGCAGAAATATCAAAAAAAATTCCACTTGAAAGAATATTGACAGTTGTCAAAGTGACAGATGACAGCTGTCAAAACTGATAAAAGACAGATGACAGATGTCAAAACTGACATACACCTGTCAATGTATGACAGATAGATGTCAAAATGTCAATCAAAAAATTGTTATATTAGCTCTCACCAACGATGCCTCTCAGATCTTAAACAAACAAAATGTAGCCCATTATTACAACTATCAATCTATCAGAAATCATCAATTAAATCCACTTAAAACCAATGAAATTCCAATATTATTTACGTAGGCCAACCCAATTCGTGTTTACGCAAACGTAACCTAACCTAACCTAACCTCCAACCTAACCTCCAACCTAACCTAACCTAACCGCCAACCTAACCTAACCTAACCTCCAACCTAACCTAACCTAACCTTTTTTTTTTTTTTTTTTTTTTTGGAGAGGTGAGGAAATGCTTTTATGCACACCAGTTTAAGTTCTTATGCAACTGGTAGTGTGGGACTAACCCTCGTATAATATAATACGGGACTACCCACTAAAACCTCTTCCCTTGTCCGTATATCGTTTTGGAACTGTTTGCACATTACTTCAGAAAACGATATTTGGTCTGTACAATTACATTTGTCTTATTCGCTCATCTTCTTCGTTGCATGTCATGATATTCTCTATTAATTTATCTACCGCGTTCCAATTTTCTTCATTAAGAAGCATTTCTTCAATAATATTATCTGTATTAAGAGTCACTTTGATTGTCGCTTCTGCCTCTATTCTGTATTCCTGCCATTTATTACACCGAAACAATGTGTGTTCTGTGCTGTCTTCTTCTTCGCAATAAATGCATTTTGGATTTGTTACCTTTTTAATTCTGTAAAGGTACCTCTGAAAGCATCCATGACCACTTAATATTTGTGACATTCTGTAGTTAACTTGTCCATGTTTTCTTTGAACAAGTTCCAAATAGGGGTTTTTGGTGACTTGTGATTTTGTAGATACCACTGGAGTGCAGCCTCACACTCCTGTTTGTAGGCTTGGAAAGTGGTAGTTGTAGCTGAGTAAAGACGATTGTTCAATACTACTTTTATTAAGAAATTGGCTGGCTTATATACAAAAAATGCTTAATGTTATGACGTAGTTACACAAAATATAGTAAAATTTTAAGGAGTTTGCATTCTTCCTTGCTGATGGCTGTAAATTTTGGTTGTGCTGCAGGTCGTTGGTGTGGCGGTGAACTTCTCGATTGCGACATGCCGTGCGTAAAAGTGATGACACTAGCGCTGCCCTCAATAAATTACTAATTAAATAAACGTTTAAATTTGGATTAAAATTAAAAAAATATGTTTTATTTGGGATTAAACATTCTGCCGACTCCGAAGACCGAAGATGGCGTTGGCTTCCTGCTGATCCTATTGTGGTTCCGTGACGAGAGGTTCCAATACCATTTCTTCCACAGGCGTGTCATTCTGGTTGGGTTTTTGTCGGTTGAGTTTTTTCCTAAGACTACAGGAGAGGCTCCAACACAGGCATACGATGCCTACAATGATTAAAGTTGTAACGCTGCTGGTGATGAGCGAATGATTCCGTATATGGTTCCATGTAGTCTGATGAAGGTCTTGTTGTATGTCCTGTTCCGTAGACTGTAGTTTGTCCAATGTATCTGAACTTTTGACAACGGGCTCGTCGGGAATTTTGTTGTGGCGTTGCGGCATTATGGTTGTGTTCCACTGAAGTAATACTGGTTTCACATATCCTGCAAGAACTGGAATGCTGCTTTCCCTTTTTCCTGTTAATATGTTTTTTCTGGTGATAATGCTGCAGTCCGGAGATATTTGTATTATGCCTGTTTGGTTTAATGTCACGTCTTCTCTGATACCATGACATGTTACAGCGATTGATGTAGGTTCGTTGGTAATAAACATCCAGGTGTTTGTCATGTAGAGCTGTTTCCAAATTATGGCGTTGATTTTATTTTCATGAGTGTCACATTTGTTGTGTTCTGATTTTTTAAAGATTTCATCTATGACGCAGTTGGGACTGTTTTCGATGCTTTGAACAACCGTTGGTGAGCACAGAAAGTTGCCTGGTGAGAGGACGATGCTGTTTTTTAACTCGTCGTCATCCAGTTGAAAGTATAGTTGTTTGTTGTAGTTTATTGCTATGAGTTCTTTTGGAATATTTAGTATGACGTACGTTTCGTTTGTTACATTGTATGGAATTGGAGTAGGTTTAATGATCATGAAGTCAGTGATCTCTGCCACCACGAAGAACCCAAAGACGTGGATGTATTCTTTGCTGTGTTCTATCTTCATTCTTATGACTGGTGACGTAAGTATGTTTAGGTCTGAGGGAAGTTTCTTAATGGCATTGTTTATGATATTTCTAACGGGTCCTGGTGTGATAAGATCGTAGAAGTCCCCTCTGTTTAGATGTGCATCTAATAGTTTGTGGTAATAATTGCTTAACTCAGTTACAAGGTTAGTGGTTATTTGATAGGCGCTGAGGATATGTATATTCACTTTATTTGCATCTACGGAGCTGAACCACCCTTGCATCTGATTGATTGACTCGATTCCTTGGTTTAGTTTCTCTCTGAAGAGGTCGAGTTGCCTATTTATTCTTGTTTCTGTTTCGTTGAATGTGGAGAGTGCCGACAGCATGAATTTTGTTTGATGATTTGAGGTACTAATAATTTTATTTTGGTTTTGTTGTATAGCATCGATGTCATGGTATACTTCATCATTTACACCGAAGATATTTGTTAGCAGGTTTCCTAAAACTCCTCTTTTTTGTCGATTTTTGATGATTCCGTACATGCTCTGTATGATCCATTGTGTTTGATTTTCTTGTTCAGCTAGGTGATGGACTAAAGCTGTACATTGTGAGTCTTCTGATAGTTGATTAGCGTTTTTACAAAGGTTTTTAAATTCAATTACAGTTTGAGCAACTGATCTTGCATCTTCTTCAATTTTTGTTTTGTTGTATTTTAATTCAATTCTAAAGCTTCCTCTTTCGATTTTTGCGTGTCCGATGTGTTCAATGTAGAGCCCTGGTGTTGGATGTTTGATCGTGTAATTAGCTCGAGTGCCTCCAACGAGGGATGTTAGAAGGATCATTGTTGTGATAAAGGATCCGATCGTTTTCAGAGTGACATTTTTGTTTGGCGTACGAATTCCAGATGTTTGTTGTATTTTTGAGAAATTTGTATTTATTTTGATCTCTTCTGAATTTTCCTTTTCTGATGGCAAGGGTATGATGTTATGGATCGCCCTCTTTAATTGGTTTCCTCCTGCTTTTTGTAATGTTACAACTCTAATTCGAGTCGAGTGATTTCATTATTTTTATAGTTTATCCATCTTGGAATTGTAATGTCTTCTAGACTTTTATTTGTTCGCAGAACGAGGTCCATTTTTCTTTTATTGTGTTAGGCACTTCTTGATCCCATTCTAGATCTTGCAGCCACAACATTTGAATGAGAAGTTTGGCTTTGATAATAATTGGTGCGATCCATCCCAATGGATCAAACAGCTTAGCTACTTCTGATAGAATTGTTCGCTTCGTTATCTTGGGGTTGCTTGTTACATTTACTTTGAAGTGGAATTTATCGTTGTATGGTGCCCATTGAACGCCCAAGGATTTCTTCATGCCATCTTCTGATATTTCCATGTCTTCTTGATCTCTTAACTCCTTTGGTAGGTTTTGCAGTACCTCGATCTTATTGCTCGACCATTTTCGTAGTGTGAATCCTCCTCCTTGCAACATGCTTATTAGGTCGGTTTGTAATTTGACTGCTTCTTCCAGGGTGTTGGCTCCTGATAGAATGTCATCAACGTAGAAGTCCCTCATCGCCACTTTGGAAGCTTTAGGGAATGACTCTTCTTCGTCTTGTGCTAGCTGTTGAAGTGTTTTGATTACTAGGTATGGTGCGGATGCTGTCCCATATGTAACCGTTGTTAGGTTATATTCTTCCATGGGGTGTGAGTTGTTGAATCGCCATAGTATTCTTTGAAAGTGTTGGTGCTCTTCGTCCATTTTTATTTGACGATACATTTTTTCAATGTCGGCAGTAAAAGCAACTTGGTGTTTTCTCCAGCGCAGCAAAATGTCCCAGAGTTCCTGTTGTAGCCTAGGACCTACGTGCATTTGGTCGTTTAGGCTTATTCCTTCTGAAGTCTTGCACGAAGCATCAAACACTACCCGAAGTTTTGTCGTGATGCTTGACTCTTTAATGACAGCTTGGTGTGGAATGTAGTATTTTCCGTCTGCAAGTTGATTTGGTGATACCTTCTTCATGTGGCCTAGGTACAAATATTCTTGCATAAATTGTTTGTATTGATTTTCTAGAGATTGATCTTTAGCAAGTCTTTTTTCTAATTGAAGAAGTCTTGCAGCTGCTCTGGATTTTGAATTTCCCATGTCAGTTGGCTCATCTTTGAATGGAATTTGCACGACGTATCTTCCATCGGAACCTCTTTTTACTGTTTGTCTGTATTTTTCTTCGCAATCTTTTTCTTGTTCTGTATGTTTCCGGAAAGCTGGCACTTCTTCAATTTCCCAAAATTTTGTAAGTTGTTTGTCTTCTTCAATTCTAGTGACCATACTTAGCACTTGAATGTTTTTTGGTCTTGAAGTGTTCACTTGTCCTGATAGTATCCATCCGAGTTCCGTTTTTTGTCCCAACAATCCGTCGTTTGTCTTCTTTAGCCCTTCCAGAATTATTTTTGCGTAGTCTTCTGCTCCTAATAGTATGTCAATAGGTCCAGGTCTGTTGAATGTTGGATCTGCGATGACCAGATTTTGCCATTTCTCATGGTCGTACTCAAAGGGCTTTGTTGGCATTGTTTGAGTTAATTTTGGCAAAATTAACAGGTTGGTGTTTAGTGTGTAATTACTTGGGAACTGAGGGCTAAGTTGAGCCTCTAACTTCCAATTCGAGGTTTTTGATGTACTGTCTCCTAATCCTGATACTTCTGCTCGAATTTTTTGTCTCGGGATGGCTAATAATTGGGCGGCTTGTTCCGTTATGAATGATGCTTGTGATCCTGGGTCCACTAAAACTCGTAGCATTTCCAGTGACCCAATTGATGTCTTCGCTTTAACTATTGCTGTTGCTAGCAGTACGGTGTTGTCTTCTTGACCCACGTTGTTGGTCGTAATTTTCTCATTGGATGTTGCTGCATGAGATGTCATTCTTGCAGCTGTTGTTCTTGGTTGATTTCTGTCTTTGTGTAGCAAGGTGTGGTGTGCATTATGGCAGATGCGGCATTTTTGTAGAGAATTACACTTAATGTTTGTTTCATGGTTTAAACAGTTGTAGCATAATTTTCGTTCGTTGACTGCTTGGATTCTTGCTTGAACTTGAAGTTCCTTGAAAGCCTGGCATACGTAGATTGAGTGTTGCTGGTTACAGTATTTACAATTCTGTTTAGTATGATTTTTGTGTCCCATTGTTGGAGTTGTTTTGGTGTTGGTAATTCTTTTCGATTCAGACATAGCTTCCAATGATTGAAACCGGTTTCTTAAAAACTCCGTTAATTCTTCCTTGTTTGGAATTTCATTGGGGTTCTTCAAGGATTGTTCGTACAATTTGTTAGTTTCAGCATCCCATTTTCTTTTGATGATTCTTCCTATGATTGGTCCCCAGGAGGTGGTGTCGATCTTAAGATTAGAGATGGCTTCCAAACATTCATGAGTTGTATCGTGTAGTTCTTTTAGAAGTTGTCCCGATTCATGTTGAATTACAGGAAAATCCAATATTTTGTCTATGAGTTTAGACAGTAGTAGCCTGGTGTTGTGGTACCTTTTTTGGAGAAGAGCCCAGGCTGTTTCATAGTTTACTTCGGCAATGTTTAGGTGTTGAATTAATCTGCTGGCTTCTCCTTTGACGTGAGTTTTCAGATATTGCATCTTTTCAATTTTCGTTACATTATTGTTGGAGTGGACGATTCTTAGAAAAATGTCGTGAAAGGCGGTCCAATCTTCCTATTTTCCTTCAAAGATCGGAATTTTGATTTGTGGAAGATTTACGCTGCTAGAAGTCGGAAAATTTGTGGAGTTTCTAGTTTTGGTATCCAGACGTTCCATAACTCTGTCATATTTATCTTCTGCTGTGTGGAACATATCCTCGGTGAAGTAGTCGTTTTCAAATTGAGTTTCGTGTACCTGGATTTCCACGTTCAGCTCAGCAATAGTATCCCATTGTTTTATGGCTTTATTGTACAGTATTTCGTAGCGTTGCTTTGTTTTGTCGTCACTTTCTAGTTCTTGGTTGATTTGATCCAGAAGCTGAGTCAGTTGCTGAATTCTTACTTGTTGTTGTTTCATTCGTAATATTTGATGTCCGTCTTCATTTTCATCTTCGCTTTGGTCGTTATTGATATTTTCTTGGAGTTTTTTCTGTGCTTCGTCCAGGCGTTGACAGATGTCATCGTAAATTTTTTCAATTTGGTGAAAGTAGTTGGTTTTGTTGTAATTGTGTTCTGGCATTTCGAGTTCTTGGATTTGGGTGTGATAATTTTGAGCTTCTTCCCAAATTGTTCTCGCGGCGTCTTGGCGAATGTTGATGTACGCTTGTGTTTTTCTGGTTGCGGAGTCTTTTTTCATGTTGGTGGAGATCTTCAGGAGCTTCTGCCCGAGATCATTTTGCTTGCTGGCAAGCTGGTTCATGTTCTCCATGTTTTCTTCCTTGTCTTAAAAACTGAAAGTAACCTGGAGAGGTGACACAATCGGCAATGAACCAAAAGTCACTATCGCAGGTATCCTGGAGAGGCAATTCAGTGGCAATGAACCAAAGATTGCTATCGCAGGTTTACTTGGAGAGGGTTTCGAAGGACCATGAACAAGTTCCAAATAGGGGTTTTTGGTGACTTGTGATTTTGTAGATACCACTGGAGTGCAGCCTCACACTCCTGTTTGTAGGCTTGGAAAGTGGTAGTTGTAGCTGAGTAAAGACGATTGTTCAATACTACTTTTATTAAGAAATTGGCTGGCTTATATACAAAAAATGCTTAATGTTATGACGTAGTTACACAAAATATAGTAAAATTTTAAGGAGTTTGCATTCTTCCTTGCTGATGGCTGTAAATTTTGGTTGTGCTGCAGGTCGTTGGTGTGGCGGTGAACTTCTCGATTGCGACATGCCGTGCGTAAAAGTGATGACACTAGCGCTGCCCTCAATAAATTACTAATTAAATAAACGTTTAAATTTGGATTAAAATTAAAAAAATATGTTTTATTTGGGATTAAACACCAGGGTATAAGATTACGAATGAGTTTCTTTGTCCAGTTTCCTTCGTGATTTTGTGACCATCTCAGTTGCCATTTTTCGAGAGTTTCTACCCTTCTGGCTATTCTATTTGCCCGGGACCGCCGAATACCATCTCTTTCCTCAGCAACTAATTCTATTGGAATTAGGCCACTAATTACTCTTGCTGCCTCAGCACTAACTGTTCTATAGGCTCTGCAAACTCTTATTGCAAGTCCCCTTTGAAAGGAAATTATTTTATTCATATATTTTTTAATCCCTAGTGCTACTTTCCATTCTTCCACACCATACATAACCACAGATTCAGCAACATTACATAGTGCTTTTCTCTTATTTTGACCTGGACTTCCTATCCTAGGCATAATTCTTGTTAGGGCATTTACAGTTCGCTGCGCTTTCTCCGTGGCTCTCTGGACATGTTTACCAAAATTTAAATCACAATCAAGGTGTACACCAAGGTATTTCACTTCTTTTTTTGGGACTATTGTCATGCCTCTCCATCTGAACGAGATTTCCGAATGTTTTTTCCTTCCTGTCAAAAGGATAGCTTCGGTCTTCTCTTCTGCCACTTGTAATGAGTGCTGATCCATCCATTTTTCAATTTGGTATAAGGTACTTTCAACCCTCTCTATGAGAGTCTCCTCATCCCTTGCTACCACAACTGCAGCTACATCATCTGCGAATCCTGTAAGTTTCACTTCATCTGGTACTTTTAAGTTAAGGACTGGATCATAAAGGATATTACAAAGTTGTGGACCGAGTACTGATCCTTGCGGCACACCCCTTGTTATTTCCATTTCTTCTGCATCCGTTATATTAAGGGATCTTTCAGTCATATATGACATTAATATATTCATCAAGTAGGGTGCTATATTCCCTTTCTCTAGCTCTTGTATTATATGCTTCCACGAAGCATTATTAAATGCATTACGAACATCTATCATGACTAGTACCACCAGCCCTCTCATCTTAAGTGACTTACGTTTTTCCGTTTGGGCTATTTCAACCACCCTTCTAATGGCATCCACCGTCGATCTGTTTTTCCTAAATCCATATTGGTTCGAGGATAGCCCCCCGCTCTTATCTAACTCTTCTTGAAGTCTAATCGCCATTAGCTGTTCCAAAAGCTTCCCTGACGTGTCAAGTAGACATAGTGGCCTAAACGATCCTGGAAGGTTGGTTTGCTTATCGGGTTTTCTAAGTAATACAAGTCTAGCTCTCTTCCATTGTTTTGGAAATTCTCCCTTCAATAAACTTGTATTCATTACTTCTTCTACAAAGTCAGGAAAATTTTCAGTGGCTAATTTAATTATCTCTGCCGGTATTCCATCTGGCCCAGGTGACTTACCTTTATTTAAGTTGTTTGCTGCATTAATTACTTCTTCCATAGTAAATGGTATCACTGCAGCATTTTCTTTTCTTACCCATACAGTTTTTTCTTCCGCAATAAATAAATTCTTAGCAATATTTATTCGTTCATGTACTTCTAGTACCGGAGCCGCTAGTATCTTCATACTTTTCACCGCTAATTTATATGCATCTCCCCATGGGTTTACCTATAAATCATCGCATAGTTTTCTCCAACTGGCTTCTTTAGCTTTCAATATAGCAAGCTTGAGTTCTTGCCGAGCAATTTTATACTCCTCATATAATTTTCTAGTTTGTTCTTTGTTGTTTTGATATTTATTATTTCTGGTCACTTTCCTTCTTGTACTGTTGCATTTCTTCCTTAAACTATCTATGTTGTTATTCCACCAATATACTTCATTTTTGCCTGCTCTGTACATCTTTTTTGGCATAGATTTATCACATGCCTTTGTCAAACCATTGATGAAACTCTCAGCAGTGCGCAGGTTCGTACTTTGTATATGTGCCTTTAATATGGTTTTGAAAGTATCTTCATTTATTTTGTGTAAGTTCCATCCATTTAGCATCGGTCTGTGAGGTGATGAATGTTCCTCTTGATCTAGTTCAAAGGTAATAATCTTATGGTCACTTAGGGATTCTTCATCTAAAACCCGCCATTTTATAATTCTTTTTGCAATTCCATTCGTTGTTATTGTAAGGTCTATAGACGATCTTGCATTTCCTTTTTCAAATGTAGGAGTGTTGGATTTATTATGTATTACTAAATCAAGCTCCGATATCATATCTAATATCATCTGTCCCCTTGCATAAGTGATGTTGTCCCCCCACAAAGGGCTACGAGCATTAAAATCACCTGTGATAATGGTTTCCTTATTGTCTTTTCTAATATCATCTGTGAGTCTTTGTAAGAATATATCATAATCATTCATTTCACTGTTTGGTGAAAAATAGCAGCTGTATATTTTATATGTAGGTAATGTTATTGAAGTATATCTTACTTCACTGCTACCATTTTTCCTACATAATTTTTTATTAAGTACATATATTCCAGCACTTTTATGAAAATCTGTTATCCAAACTTTTTTATTATTTGTTTGCCTGATGTTCGGCTCACTTACAAGTATAAAATCTACTTGCTTTTGTTTTGATAAAGCTACTGCCATGTTCATTGATGCAGCGCTTCTGTTTGTGTTTATTTGAATAAACTTAGCCATTTTGAGATTTAGATTTCTTTGCCTCCTCCAGGGCTTTTTGGAATTTGGCACATCTTATTGTATTACTTCTATGCCCATTTTTTCTACATACTGTGCAGTAAGAGTTGTTCTCACAATTCTTTATTTTGTGGCCTTCTTTTCCGCAGTTTAGGCATATCAGGGATCTATCTGGTCCTGTGCAGATCTGTGCTTTGTGCCCATATTCCCAACATCTGAAGCATTTATTTAACGAATAACGTTCTTGTACTGTACAGTTTGATATGCCTATTCTTAATTTTCTTGCAGCTAGTAAGGAGCCATTACAGTAAATAAAATTGTAGCATTCTGGTTTCCACCAAAACAAGGTCTTATATTTTTGATGGTTACTGTTGCATCTTCATCTCTTACTTTCCGCCGTACTGCTTCTATAATGTCCTGTTTAGTCGTTAACCCATCCAGGTCTTTGACATGCAAAGTCACTCCCATTTCAGTGGTTTTAATGTTGACCCCTTCTAGTATCTTCCCAATTTTGCCGGTCAATGAAGCTTTTAAGGAATTTATGTTACTTTCGTCCTTCTTGAGCTTTAATAATAGTGATCTATCTTTAGTTTCCCGGACTGTAGAGATACTATTTATATCTTCATCACTTACTGCTTCCTTAACAATCTTTAGCAGGTCTGCATACGTCACCCCTTCTTTTCTGACGATAATTGCTTCATTTTTAACCGTCTTCTTATCGATGTTTTTATTTTCCATTAGTTTTTTTTTCTTTGATACTACAGAATTACATATTGTTACCTTTATTTTCGTATTATGAAATACACTTTCCGTCAATTTTCTAAGTCTATCTATATTTAAGTTATTATAGGTTGGGATCGCTATTTTTCCTCTTCCTTGCACAATCATATTGTCTCTAAGTTCACATAGAGTAAGAAATCTCAATTTCTCCTCATCCTCCCATTTAATTTTGTTAACAAATCTCTCCTTAGTTACCATAATGCCCTCCTTGTTTATAAATCTTGTATTGATTATAATTTCAGATACTTTACTTTCTATTTCCATCAGCTCAGGGAAACGTTCTTTAAATTGTAGGCTAAGGCCTTTGGACATCTCAGCATCCTCTTCTCCAACCCAAATCATCAGGTCCCAATCTTTATCCAGTTGAAGTGGATTAATCACTTTGACCTCTGTAGACAAGTATGAATTCTCCATCCAATCCACCTCGGCCACAGCACTGAAGTCTTCATAAGTTCTAATTTTTTTTATTCGTTGGTTGAGATCATCAATTTCTATATTTCTATCTGGTGTAGCATTTTGATTAAATTTCAATAAGAGGTTTTCCAATTCTTCAATTCTTTTCGATTGATTATCAAGTTCCTCTCTTCTCTGTCTCTCTCTCTCATTATATATTTTTTCACTTTTTTCCATCTCTTTGTAACAGTCCAATTTATTTTTGTAATTAAAAAAGGGATTAAATAGTAATTTAGGAAACAATTTATTAGAAACTTTAATATTTGAGTAATTCCCCAAGAATGTTTTGTTTACATTATACCATTATAAGGTTGAGTTTGAATAACAGTTGAGTGTATGATCGATGTTGCCGGACGCATTTCGCGTATCAATTTCCCCCAATCAAATATTTTGACAATTCCTCAGGATTTTGGCAGCAGTGTGAGAGAGGTTTGGCGTGAGTTGCCTTTTTTTTTGGTGTGAGGTTTGGAGGAGAGCGGACGATAGAGTGTGTTTTCGGAGTGAACGTTGAGCTGTTTAAGTGCCGGTAGCCTGAAAATAAAGGTGCTAAATTGATTAATCCGGTTTAAACAAATTAAAACTCATCGTCTAGTAAATTATAACCTACCTCAAATAAATTAACGAGGCCGCACAACATCCATAGGTAATTAATTAAATTTTATCTTAAAGCCACATGCTAATTTCTTTGGAATTTAAATAGGCCTCATTTTTCATCCCTCCTTTGTCAATTGATTGCTGGAAAATTCCGGGTTTTGGGTTTCTCGATATTGATTTGTCGATTAATAGTCCTGAGTATCTGGACTTATTGGATTTTGAGATTTGATGAATGCCATTGAGATTTGAGAATGCTGAATGCCGTTTATGCAGTTTTGCCTTGACCGCCATCTTGCTTGAAAAACCATAAGTCATCAACCAACCAATCAACAACGTTCTAACAACGATCTCGGAAAAGGTCTGTAAATTAATTAAGTTTGTGAGGTTGCCTGAAAAGGTGAACGAAACACTAAGTGCGTTTTATGAAAAACAGTTTCTAGTAATATTGTGTTTTTATTGTTTTTGTATTATAGAAATTGTACAGGTAGTTGAGGGGGCTGATAGCTCGAAAAATTTAAAGTATCATTTAAAGACAGTTTTTGAACACATTGTGTTAATAGTACATACCTGAAACGTTAATTAACTAATGTGAAATATAAGTCACTTACCTGCAGTGATAATTTAATATCTTTTTTTTTTTTTTTTTTTTTTTTTTTTTTGTACTTGGTGAAGATTTAGGTCCATTATATAAGGGAGATTATTTGATAGGGAATGAGGTAAATACTTCCTTATGGTAGAAAATAAAGATTCGTATTCGCAACTAGTTTCGTAATATATTAAATTACATCATCAGGCGAAATCTACAAAAACATAATTTTATTTTTTACATATACAATTAAAATATAATCAATAATTTAACAAGAGTTTCATTATAAATACAATATTGATATCTAAAATAAAATAAAACAACTTACGAGTCAAAGTTAAAAGCACATCAATGTTGTTGTATTCATAGAAAACATACATAATACAATTTCCTTTTTATATGGATTTTCTTGATTAAGTATCATCGAGTTCTGATTGATGTAGTTTTCCAGTGAGTGCTGAGTATATGTAGTAAGATTGGGTGTCTAGTTGATTTATTTGTCGATAGTGTTTATATTTGGCGGCGTTGAGTAACTTCTTTCTTAAATTTTCGTGTATGTTTTGTCTAGTATTCTGAGGTAATTTGTATTTAATAAAATTGGGTGTTATTTTCTCTTTGATGCATATGTTAATGAACCAGATATGTTGTAGTAGTTTGGTTTTCTTCTGTGCTTGTTTAATGTAGATGTGGACCAGTTCAGCCGTATTTGCTGTAGTTAATTTTTGTACTTGGTGAAGATTTAGGTCCATTATATAAGGGAGATTATTTGATAGGGAATGAGGTAAATACTTCCTTATGGTAGAAAATAAAGATTCGTATTCGCAACTAGTTTCGTAATATATTAAATTACATCATCAGGCGAAATCTACAAAAACATAATTTTATTTTTTACATATACAATTAAAATATAATCAATAATTTAACAAGAGTTTCATTATAAATACAATATTGATATCTAAAATAAAATAAAACAACTTACGAGTCAAAGTTAAAAGCACATCAATGTTGTTGTATTCATAGAAAACATACATAATACAATTTCCTTTTTATATGGATTTTCTTGATT